>CANTUZ010000026.1:31783744-32218744 GCA_947846985.1 Fratercula arctica
TTTGTCTTCTAGCAGACTTTTTTTCCAAATATTTATTAAATTTCAACAACACATACTGTACACGCTTTTTTCAGCAATAACCCCCACAGAAGCTTGGGAAGAAGGAATGCTATGCAATTCTCAGGAGGCTGTAGTGCACTACACACTTGCTTTGCCAATTTCTTATAGTGGATGTTTTTCTAAAACCTTTGAACTGCAACTTCATTCTAACAAGAGGGAAAATATCCTGTTTAATCAATAAGACATGGCAGGGCGTGAATAAGTGCATATTCATGATCAAAGCTGCTTGTCCTAAACGAACACCCTCTAGTACAATTCAAAGAGTGGAATGTCTGAACAGGAGAATGCAATTTTATTATAAAATGTTACTTTTTGTCAAAGAATTTGCATAATCTTAATTAAATAAACAGGCTAAAAAGCTCTGAGTGGTGAATTCTGCTGTTTTACACTAGCCAATTAGATCATTCATTTTTTCAGGCATTCTTTATCGTGCAGACTAAATGGCTGTATAATGTTAGCTTGATTTTTTTTTTCCATTTCAGCAGAAAAACAGAATTAGCAGTAAACAGAAAATTAAATAATTGTCCAAATAATTAACAGGATCATTTGCTTGCCAACCCTAATAATTAAAACAATATAAAAATAACTGGATTACATGACGTAAGAAACACTGCCCAAACAAGAAATTTTACTACTGATGAAAAGACTTTTTTCTGCATCCCTGGCAAACATTTAAGCCCTCGTAGATATTTTGCGTGTCCTAAAATGCAATATCAGCCACTAAATGCTGAGGCAGAAATGTGCAGAAGTGATATATTCCTTCTCTGTGTTAGGGCTCTTGAGATGTCCGTTGTTTCTCCTCTGTGTGTGCTCATGTGCACATCTTCTGTAGCTGTGTAGCAGATCTCTCCTGCTAAACCCAGAACACAACTGAAGATGACTATTGAGAGCCATCTCCAACATTTTGGGAAAGACGTAGGAGCTGGAAAAGGGAATGAGATGAGAGCAAAGATAGAACTGGGATTCCATCAATTCCTCTCTCTGAAAAAGTATTTAGAAGTGAAATACGTGCTACTCAAGGAATACTGAGTGTGTGTTGTGAAATTTTGCAATTTAGAAACTATCATTTAGAAATATTTTGTGATCGGAGACAAAAGTACTTCATCCATGTATAAAAAATTACAGGGAAAGCAGGAATTTTCTGAATCCAAAAAGAAAAAGGAAGAGTGCGACATAAAAGAGGAGACACAAAAACCAGTAATTAATGCCCATTCACAAGATGGACAGCTCTGTTTTGCTACAGGTGTCTAAAGGAGAAGTTCCTTTGTTTGCTTAAGACTGCTTTTTTAACCTATTAAAAAGTACAACTCATGCTTTAATTCGGCAACATAGAGTGTTCTTGTCTGTGGATATACTCTGAGGATGCACATCTGAGGGAGGTAACTGTGCCTTTTCAGAATTCCTGAATGTCAGTAGCAGAAATTACATGTCTGGGGCATGGATGTGAGTGAGTCAGTGAGAGAGGAGTTTAGCAAAGCTCTGGAGACCTGATCCTTCCATTCTTAAATTACCTTTCACAGTGTATGTCTGATCTGGAAAGCCAGAAAGACTTTTTCTGGCAGCTTCTCTTCTTCATTAGAGCCCAAGCATACTTGTCTTAGTGAAAAATCAGGGACTTAGCCAACAGGAAGGAGGATTCTCATTCTCCTTGACTCATAGGAAAAAAAAAAATAGATGGATTGTTTTCAAAGAACATATTTCCTAGTATTTATTAAATGTGCTGTGTTGTTGGAATCTCTCTCTTCGTAAGTAATTTTTTGAGTAAAGTTCTCACCATAGGCACTCTTCATCCAGGCCTCAAACAAAGAAAATAAAAATATAAAAGAGCTGCGGGAAGAGCTAATGCAGCCCTCAAGGGAAAATTTTTACCCATATTTCTTTATTGAATTTACTAGATAAAGTATTTTGCAAACAAACAGTACTGTGCAGAAAACCCTATGGATGTGCACAAGAGCCTCTCAGCTGCAACAAAATATATACACAAGACACTTTAAAACCTCGGAAACCCTGTGCCCACCAAACAGGAGTTGTGCTCCCTTCTCACATTGTAGTCCTGTTATTATACATGCTTCTCAGTATCTTCTCTTTACTATTTTTGTGTTTGTGGGAAGCACATATACATAGGGACAAGATGCAACTTTGGGAGGAGTTTTAAATGTAGCTTCCGACACTTTTCACAATTGCTTAACTCCCTCCACCATTGTGTAAGAAAGACATTAAAAATTATTCTTTTTACTGTCTCACCATTATGGTCTTTCACCAAGAGGTCATCTTTGTCTTTTCAGCATTTTAATATGTTATTCTTAATTTCAACAGACATAAAGAAAGCCACTGTACCTTTCAGAATTATTTTTGGCAGGCCTTATTGAGCCTATTGTGTTGTAGAACCTAATTCTGTGAGATACTGCTCTACTTCTCTATTATTTGTCCAATGCACATCTGTTGAATACTTAACTTTCTTGACCATAAAAATGGTATTTTTTGGAATACCATTTATAAAACCATATTTCAACATTTTTTTTTCTTGCAGGCCTTTTTCTTCTGGCTATATCCATCACACATACGTAATACCACTTCTGGTCTGTGCACAAATGTGTATTCATTCAAAAGTTTTTATGCCATTGCAGCTTGAGATACATCCGTGTTTTTGTCTCCCAGGATATGCAAGTCTTTATGGGCTAGTTAAATGAAAGGCAGAATCCCCTTATATTTATGACTATATTTTAGTCAGGAATATAGTAATAAATTGTTTTAAGAGGTCCGTGGCTTCAACAGGTGCTCTTCAATTAGGCTCCAGTGTACTGTAATGTTACAGCAAGTGCCTGCAGGCACAGATTTTTGGAAAGCACTGTTTAAATAACAAACTATTTGACTCTAACTGCCTTGCCCTACCTACTGCCTATTTTAAAATGAGCTAATTGTGTAATTCATTAAAAGAAAAACACACCAAGGAAACTGGAGAATAACAGTTACAGTTAAGTTGCAGCCATATTTTGGAAAGGAGTACATTAGTAAAGGGCTAGATCCAAGGGTATGGCTAGGAATCGTTAGCAGAATTAAACTAAAATCACTTGAACAACGATTTCTTTTAAAGTATGTGCTGTTCTGGTATAATGGTAATTACCCACTGGATTAGCAAATGAAGTCACGATGATTACCACAAGGGGGAGATGCTATAAACGGCAGGCAAGGCGCTTGCTTTTATTTGGTCCTTAACCTGATGAGTTCACTTTGTGTGCATATTCCTTTGGGAAACAAAGAGAGAGAGAAGTTGCCTTTATAATAGCAACTATCTTTTCAGCTATGTAATTATCTCATTCCTTACTGTTATCTGTAATACTCGCACCATCACTGGCATTCTGGATAGTTTAAATGCGCATTAACATCTATCTGTTCTGTTTCCATTTTATTGCACTTCCAGTTAAGGTTTCTCTTTCTGTTTGTTTTACAAACATTTTAGAAAGCATACAAAATGAAATACGTACTACAGGTGGTTTTCTCACCTTTGTGTGCAGTTAGGGTATTCCTCCCATTTAGGAGTATTTAGAATGAGAAAGAGCTCAACCCAGAATCTGTTGATAACAACAGAAACACAAATGCGCACCATGGAAGCAAACTGAACCCTTGGATGCTTTCATTTTTAAGAGTCACTGATATTTTATTTGTGTTCTTAAAGCAGGAAAAACTGGAATGTGTTTTAGTGTTTCAGAATAAAACAGCTTTTAAAAATACATAGGATCATCACTCTTTTGGGAACATATTGTTGCAGTAGGCAAATTTTTTCAGTCTTTCTGCAATGCATCCCAGAGGATTCAGGGAAGAAAAGCAAAGCATGTATGCAAAATTGTAGTTTCAGTGCCTGCTCCCAGTAATCAGCTGCTGCTAGCTGCTCTCTTGTTATTTGCTTCGTGTTGTTTTATAGCCCAGAAAATTACTTACTGTACATGGTCAGGTATCTTTTACATAAGATTGCTTTTGATATTACTGACTCTCTGCAGTGACATTCTTTGATGTGGAGGTATCACTTGTCTTGACACTATGCTTATGGAGAAGACTGAGCTTAGAACAGACCACTCAAAATACAAGTTGTTCCTCCAAGATTATTAGCCCTGACACCTCACCTTTCTGATATGACTGAAATCTTTAGTTGTTGCTCTTGCTGTTTCCGTATTTTACAGCTGTTTTGATCACTGTCATTTTGAACTTCTGTCTTCTCTAAGAAGAGAGTTTCAGGTTGTTGTGGATCCTTTTAGCTATTCTTTCCTGTCTCATATTCTGCAGTTATCAGTTTATGGTTATATCACTTTATATGTTTCCTCTTGGAAATGCATAAAATTTTCTAAAGCACTCCAAAGACTTTGGGCGTGTAGCATGAGTTCAAAGTTGTATCTAGACCTACATATGACTTTCAACTACATGCTTTTAACCTTTATTAGCATTGCAAATATAACAAATCTAAATCGAAGTGAATTCTAAATTCCGTGACAATTTTCGCTGTCATCAAGGCTGCCACATTTAAATGCTACAGTGGTACACGGTCTGTCTGTACTTATGTGTTAAGATTTAGGCTGGGCTGGCCACTAAATGAATGACAGATGCTCTCTAATAACCCCTTTCCCTTTCCAGAAGGGGAAGGGAGAGAGACTAAGAGAGAGAGAGAGAGACTTATGGGTTGGGAAAAGAAACCTAAACCAGCTACAATAAAATATTACCAATAAAAGGAAAAGATAATAATAAGAAAATAATGAAATATATACAAATATATACAAAACTGATGATCACATCACTGGCAAGAACTGGGACTGGACTCAGCGGCAGATGGGAACTGGGTTTGGGAAATACATTCAGGAATGCATGGATCAGGATCAAAGAGAGATGAACAGAGAGAATCCTCCTTGGACACTGGCCATTGAAGAAAGAGACTGACTACTTGGACCCTCCAACTTCTGACCCTCCAATGTCGAACATAATGAAGCTAGCTGACCTTGGTTGTTATAGCAATAAGTGTAAGCAAGAACCTCCCTCCATACCATTCCTTGGTATTAACTATAAACATCAGACCTTAGCACTGCTAGAAGCAGACACTGTCCGAAAAATATACTGTTATTTTCAGAGAGTGCAGTCACTTAGAAGAGACTTAACTGAAAAGTAAAATTACTGAAAAAAAAAAAAATTGGTTTTGTTCTGTCTCAAACCAAGACATGATGGTCAGCAGTCTGCACTGATCAAGTCTGTGAGCAACCTAATCTCATTTGGAGCAGGAGGTTGGTCCAGATGACCTCTGTAGGTCCCTTCCAATCTAAATTATTCTGTAATTTATTCTTGGTACAATGAAAGTTTGTGTTAGCTGGAAACAACATTTGCCTAGGTTTTTAGTTGCCTTCTAGTGACAAAGGAGCAGGAGTGAAATTAAATTTGTGGAACTTGTATTTATAAGAAGCTAGATTAAAAAATACAGCAACTCTCTGTCTATGAAGTTGTGATATATTTTATGCTGTGGAACATGTGGTGCAGGCACAGCTGAGCTGAAGCTGGTCTGAACGGGCATGTTCAGTCTACAAGGTACAATGCAATGCAATGAAGAGATCTCAGTCCTTGAAATTGTAGTTTCAAGGAGCTACATTGTTCCTTGAAAGAAGGACTGCATTGGTGCACACCGACCTGCTGAGAGGACTGCTTTGCCCTGTGATCTGTCTTGCAGTCTGTGTAGGTCTTAGGAGCTAGGTGGCACCTAAAGTTTTCTCACAACACAAGCTCAGAGGTTAGATTGGCATGTCACAACAGAGTCTGTTTGGGATTTGGTGTATTAGGAGTCTCCAAGTTGAACTCTTCTGAGAGTCCTGCTGTGATAGAAAACTTCAGGCTGCACTTTTCAGAAAGTAGATGTTGCCAAGTTAAGTACAAAACAAAACAGCCACTGCATTTTTGAACAAAATTAGGAAAGGATTTCATACCTGCATATAAACCAGCTGGCTAAACTATTCCCGCTACAGGCTAAATACTGAGGTCCTGTATATACACCTCAGAACATAGGGGTTCTCATTCGCAGCTCACAGCTCACTGGAGAGTTTCCCAATCATGCAGGTCCTGGGAAGACTAGGATGGTGTTTTCTAACCCTCTTCAGCTGCAGGCAGAAGTACAGTACATGTGGGGCACAGAGAGAGCAGATAAGAGTAAGCAGGATGGAAAATCCAGTGATGAGGATAAACCCCTTGGAAGACAGAGATCAGGAAAACAGATCCTGTTTTTCAGGGCTGTCTAAGAGGGTTACAATGAAGAGAGCTATTGAGGAAAAAGAAAACTTTTACTTAATCCAGACTGTGCCTAAAATTTCATTTTTCCTCAGATATTAGATTATCAAAACTTTTCTTCTCTAAAAAAAATTTAAACCTTGGAAGATCTTGCCCTGGAAGACACCTTTGAGTCTTACTGTCTACTTAGGAGTTCTTAGCCAGTTCAAGATGCTTCACAAGATGCCCCAAACCAGAAGCCTCTACTACATTTATAGGTAATTAATCAAACACAGTTTATTTTCCTGCCATGGTAATGTTTTCTATCCTCTTCTCACACTCCATTTCCTGCTGTGAAAAGGAGGGGGATGTGGTTTGGAAAGCTCTGCTGGAGATCCACAGTTTCTTGTCAATTGCAAGGAACATGCCTCTGCAAAGGAAGTGTTTACAAACTGGTTCTTAAGAGCTCTAGCTGCAACTGGATAAAGTCAAATAACAACTCTCACAGCTATTATACCACTAGTAATTGCTATACTTGCAATGGTCTGGAAATTGTGTTTGGGGTTTCTTGGTCCCACTTTCCTAGCTTCTTGCTTATCTTACAGGCAACATGGAGACATCTTTGCTAAAAAGGAGCTGAATGAGCAAAAACAACTTTCCATGGTGATTGTGACACTAAGGTAGGATTTGGTGAAATAGCTGAAGGGAAGAAAGGCAGAGAAAGGTGAGGTATCAGGAAAGCACATAAAACTCCACAGCTTTTTTAAGTCCTCCTCCTCAAGAAATATTGACTGAAGCCACATGGAAGGTTTCTGCTTAGCCACATTTTTAAAAGCTTTCATAAATATCACAATAAAGTGAAATTCATTGCTAGTTAAACCCTAACACCAGCAGAAGCTTATTTCTTATTCAGATGACTGAGCTGCAGCAGAGAAGCAGCACTGGGATAGCACAGGATTTATACAGCAAAATTTGAAATATCTTTCTGCATGAAGTAATAAAGGACACTCTCCATATTCTATTCTAATGGCCAATAAAGTATAAGACCAGCCAGAAAAATAAGGTTGGCAGAAACATGGAATACATTACGAAATTATATTTACACTACAGTCAATTACCACAGCAGCATTTTATTTTATAATACAAACTTTTCTTGTAAACTGCAGTGTGCCAAAAATCTTTCAATGAGGGAATAGGTTGTCAAATCTCATTCCAAACCACAAAAAAAAATTTCCATTACCTACCACCATTTACACACTTAATAAGTTGGATACTAGGGTTTGGCTGGAAAGCACAAAAGTATGCTGGGAAAGGGAGCATAAAAAAGGCCCTTAAAGGCCTTTGTGTCCATAGTTTTTCTGCCAGTGGAATTCAAGGCAACCTTTAGGCTGCTTTAATTTGTGCTCCTTGGCAAAATACAGATAGGGTTTGATGCTGAATTGGTATATCTGATTTCCTCACAAAGACTTCTCATGGTGGCCTATTTGAGCCTGTAGCCATGGCTGGACATCAGAAAAAACCCAGTAGCGTGTTTGTTATTTCTGCCTTTTTTTCATGCACAAGGGAATGGCATTAATCACAATGCCTGGTCATCTACTGATTGGCATAGGCACAATTCAACTGCTTCCATGCTTGTTGGCAGCAGGAACATCTGAGTCCAATAGTAAGAGGATTTTCATGCAAGGATAAACATATTTCACAATGGATGTTATGATCAGTCTGTTGGATTGCATCTAGTTACCAAAATTGGTTTCCAGCAGATTTTTGGAAGAGAATTAAGACAGTAATTTTGACCACTGAAACCCTAAAGAAGTGGTTATGTTTTAATAGCAGCAGATTTGTCTGAGAGATGTCATAAGAACTGAGGTTAACTGAGGTACTCTCATGCTGTCACCCTTTCAATTTAAACAGAAAACAATTCTAGGGTCAGGGCCCTTGACCTGATATTTCAGTATTGCCCAAAATACTTGCTTTCTTGTTATGTCATTGCTTGGATTGACTGTCCTGTGGAAATACTTCTTGTGATTTTTTTTCATACATTTGCAATCAATTGAAGGAAGAGTTTTTTCAATAATGTGAGATGTACCCCTAAATTTCTTGCTGTTTTCACGTTAACAAATGGTGAGGCTGTTATTCTCAGTGCTATAAAATCTTTAAAAAATGCAGTTATGAAAACATCCCTTTCAAAATCATATGACGGTGGGTACATACCCTGTCTATGGGATACTGTCATTTTTGGCTTCTGCAGTGAAATATGAAGGAAAAGAGAATCCAGAGAAGGAAGCAGTAAAAGTGTGTTGGACCTCAGATTTCAAAGTGCACACCACATGGTTTCCTTGGCCATTTGTGAGTAGACTTAATATCTTAATAAAAATGTTCAAATAAGACCCATATACTAGATGTTACAATTTAGCAGATATGTCATGAGCTACCAAAAAGATGCAGCTGTGCAAACTTTCAGATTACAGAGGGCTTCATTCCTACATGGATGTCAGTGTTTGGTAACTGTTCACCTCAGCTGGACCAACAATGTCCAATAAAATATCCTACAGTAGCTTTCATGGGTAGTATGATATCATATTTGTTTTATTCATTCTTAAATTAAGAAACAGTTTCCAAGGTCCTTGCCAAAACCACCGAAGGTTAGACTAAAAATCTTAGAACACTTTATTTTTCCTCAGCGACATATGAGGCTGTTCATACGAGGTAAGTTACACACCACATTTCTTAGCCTGGATTTTTTTTTCCTTTTCTCCAAGTATTGAATCTAAACCAGCTTTTTGGGGGTAGTTTCTAGTAAGACTCAGTACTGAACTGTGCTTAAGTATATGCTGTGTTTGCTGATGTTTGCAGTTAAAGCAGTTGTCTAGCACAGCCTGGAAATGCCTAATGCATGATAGACTTCCATTGGGCTTTATTTTCCTTTGCTGTGTGTCAGAACTGGAATCACTTTAATTCTCATACTGCCTCATTCTGCACCACATTTTCAGAGACTGTTGAGTGGATTTCTGCCAGTTACAATGCCAGCTGTTGATGTTCTGAGAAGTCACTTGAAACAAATAGACTTGTATCCTGCTAATATTTGTAGCATCTCTTGCTCCTCAGCTGTTACCCACTTGCTGGCAGCAACTTATGTAAGAAATAGATGGGGTAATAAGAGAAAGGAAAGCAATGTCACTTTCCAAAGTGGATCCCAAGGAAAACAGGTTTTACTCCCAAGTTTTTAAAATTCATCTAAAAATAGGTGGGTGAAATGACATCTGTGCTAATTAAATACTATGTTGAGTATGTTTCACTCTGCAAAATGTCATCAGTGTAATTTCATGTGGGGCCTTTTTTCCTCCCTTCTCAGTTTTCACCAGTCAAGGTTTTCATGTGGAGAGATTGGTTAAATGTCCCTTGCTGCGTCCCCTAAGAGAGTTTGTTCAGGGTTAATTAAATAATCTAACAAAGCAATTAGTGGCTGGTTCAGCAGTTTGCTAAGCCAGTCCCTTGAGGGTGAAGGACACTGAGTACCTTTTGAGGTTAGGCCTTTTGAACAAAAAACAAACTAACTTTTCAGTTCCCTTCTCTTCAGTTGCAAAGATAGACATCTTCCTACACTTGACCACATTTAACTAGTGTGACTATAATGAGCATATCTTACCCATCATCCAAGCAGAGTGTTCTTCCCCAGGGTTGAGAAAGAAGGTTAATTGTCCAGCTTTTACAAATATTTTCCATTTTCCCACTCTGTATAAAAATATTTGGATCTTCAGCCTCCTGTATTCCAACTTTCACAAACATTTACAGGGAAAGATTTATTAAGTTGGTTTTTTTTCTTTTTTTTTTCAGACCTTGCAAAAAGTCTGAACTTCGCATTCTCAGCTCTAAACAGAGCTGAGAAATATCTAGGACTTTCAGAAGTCAGGGCTATCCATTTTTCTTCACTCTATTTTATTCACAGGAAACTGTGCAAAACCTCCTGAAGTAGGGATTGATAGATAGCTGAAAATTCAGAGGTCATTTAAGCAGAGAATTGCCAGTGATTTGTTTTTACTTCTAACTCCCTTGTTCCTGTTTTCGTTGACTTACTTCCATACCATTTCTAGAGAATAAAGTCCACAGTTTTATTTGCAGAATCCAGCTGACAAATATCAGTCCTTTACATGGCATACAGTATGTCCAGAATAAAACTATTAACTTCCAACAACCACCTTTTTAGGGCTTTTTTTTTTTTTTTAATAGTATCTCATCCTGTGGCATAAACATGACCAAATACTTCAGTCTGAAGAGAATACTAAGTTTATGATCTCCCAAGTCTGGAAGAAGCTTAAACCACCTTCTTATAGTAACATAGCTAAATATCTTTGTGTCCTTCAGACACATTTCTTGTGGAGACCTTCCAGTGATGATAAGAACAGCTATGCCATTTAATACAAAACACAACATCAGGCTTTCCCTTTGATGTAAGGATTCCTATGAGTGAACTGAAATACTGAGTGTCTTACTGACCACATCAGATGTCCAAAAGCAGTATGAGCATGCTCAGTTACAAATCTTCATTCACAGATCAAACCAACCACTATTTTTGACTCCTTTCCCTGTGCATAAAATCATACAAATGAACAATACCCTAAGTCCAACTGGACAATTTTATTTTCAAATGGCTGGCTCTTTTCTGTCCTTTCCAGAGATTTTAATACTCTCAAGATCAAAACAAATGTTTATGATTTTTCCCTTGCCTCATCCTTTATTTCACAGTGATACAGCTGAAAATGTTTTTAAGCCCTTATTTGGCATGTGCCCCTTTCAATTCTGAAAGAGAGATCACAGGGATTCACCAGAGAGGTTTTGTTTCTTTCAGTGTTTTCTCTAGCTGAGAAAATATTTATCTTCCTATTAGTATAGCTGTAAAAAAGTGGACATTGACTACAAAAATTGCCAGAAACCTGCAGAAAGTTACTGTCTGAGGTTTTCTTAAACTGTTTTAAAGCAGTAAGTGTATAACATTTTCATAAAGGAATTGCCTTCTTTCCTGTAGAAGTTACTCCACTTTTGGAAGGGTCAAATTGATCCTAAAGTCACCACCTTTTCTGAAGAAAATATAAAAAAACAGATTTGAAAAATCACTATTTCCTGCCTTGGAAAAATAATTAGGAGACAGTATCTGCACTAACAAAAATAATTCATGTCAATTCATGTTACAGCACCTTGGGGATCCTTTGCCCTCAAACATATCTCATGATGGCCTTAGTAGAGTAATCAAAATAGAGGAGAATTTTCCAGATCCCCTCCAAACTTCTGCTGAACTAGAAATTATTTGCTCTGAACACTGCTTCTATTGTATTTTTGATTGCCCAATAAATCAATAAATCAAAACTATTTTCTCTCTCTCTCTCTTTTTTTTTTTTTTTTTTTTTTTTTTTTTGTCAATAAAGAATGTAGCTCAACATGTAACTTGTCTTGAAGCTAGGTATTTCTAAACTCTTTGGAGTTCATGAAATGTGCGGCCACCAAAACAAAAGATAATCCTCTACCAAATGAAAGACTTTATAAAGAAAACAACCTACCATGTATCTTATCTATCTGTGTAGAGAGTTTGTTTTTTTTTTTTTTAAAACTATTCTTCCTGTCAGTAAAGTCTACATAATTGTAAAAAATCACATATGAAGTGTTTGTTATTTAGTGTTGCCTTTCTGTTTTTGAGGTTTTAAGCCTTGGTCTCAGAGTAAATGAAAAGGTTAAGAACGAGGGAGTTACCAAATGGTGACAGGATGTTTAGAAAAGAAGAATAAGTTCTCTCTGGAACTGTCATTTGTTGCTTTCACAGCTAATTTGGAACCAGATGATCCACAAATGGGTCAATGTAAATATTCAAAACTTTCTTCTAAGTGAACACAAGCATATCATAGGATTTTTTTTTCATAATTTTTGATTTAACTTTAAACCATAAAACCACTTTGAATTTTAGAATGACCTTTGCAGTATTTTGCTAAAGTGGTGAGATTTGTTTGAACTGCTTGCTGCTAGGTGTATCTGCTAGAATATTCTTGGGAACACCACCAAAAAGAAGCAAAGTCATTGAAAATATGAAAGGGATCTTTTTTTTGGTTGGTAGATACGGTGGTTTTTTTCAGGAATCTGTTTTTTTCACATGTGGAGGTGTTACATGTTTTCATTGCTGAGTAGTTGCTACATTCATGCCTTAATACCAAGGAGAAAAAATAAATCTTGTGTTTGCTTTCTGCTGTCAGAGCTACTCATTGCTGGTGGCATGACTTGGTAGAACTTAACTCTGTTTAGATACGTGTTTAGAGATACAGGTTATCACAGCACCCTGCAGGATGAATCTGAGAAAAAGGCAAATAGGAAGGAGTAACTGGCACATGCTAGATTTTCTTCTGCCTCTTAGGATCTATCTCCCATTTACTTGGATTTGAGAGCTACTGTATAGTTCTCTTGTGTTATTTTCCCTTTGGTGGCATGCCTACAGCATAGTGGTTTGTTTAAAAACCCAATTATCCAGTTTTGATCTGTTTTGTGAGATTTGAGTTTTATTGCAGTCTGAATCCATCAAACTGCAAGCTTTAGAACTGAAGTAAAAGGAAACATGAAAGCCCTCTATTAAGACAACTAATATTCCAGATGAAGCTAATTAGCGTGATAACCTATGCACATAACAGAATTGTAAAATTAGTGAGATCAGCCCTGCAATACCATTTTCTACATTATAACTCTTCACATGATTTTCTCCCCCCACTAACAAAAGGTCTTAGAAATGTGAGATTTCAATTTGTTTTATCATCTGGTAGAGCTCATCAGCACCACACGCTACAGTGAATATTGTGGTTTTCACAGCAGGGTCTTTTTTATCTCTGCAAAATTGTAAATTAAAATAATTTCACCTGGGGAAATCCTGCACCAGAGAAATATTGGTGACCTTGACAACACTTTTCCATTTCTTCTTTTTATCCTCCCTTTTTTTTCCATACCAAAGCACAATGGCAAACAAATGATAGAAGACTGCCTTGTGATATGCATCACTTTTGCTACATTTGTTTCTGTTCTGAGTTTTGCTCTAAGGTTATGTAGTCAGATTTACATGCTATCCTGATGTGGAAACCTGAGTTTCCACACGGAAAAATTGCATGTGATGTGTTCCACTGAGGCAGGGAGGAAATGGGGGAAAATGGTTGGGAACATGCAATACAGGTAACAGCTGGTTAATCATCTTTGTGAAAAGCTTGTGCTTAGTGACGAGCAAATATCCTGGCACGCTCTATCTTTCTGTTTATCCTTGTATATCCACTTGTATCTTGATTTATCAGGACTTTAATAGCTTCTCTCTTCTTTTTCTTCCCTGTTTCTCATGCTACCTAGTCTAAAATCTTTGTATTTTAAGTGAGAAACTTTTCAAAAAATGAAAAGTGGTATTGGAAACGATTTTACAGAAAACTTTTACTACTAGCATAAGGGCCTGATTTTCTATTCAAACTATAACAGCAACTGGGTCTAAATAGTATCTAATAGACAGAAGGACAACTTATACAAAAGAATGGAGAGTCAAAACTGCTACATGAAGAACCTAAGCAGCTAAAAGCATACCAAGACTTTTTGTGTCTACTACAGTGGTGTAAATAACAAATGTGACATAAGTGCAAATAATTTACATAAATGTAAAAGTAATAATAAATCCGTAGTATTGTAATATTTTGGCTTGTTTAAAGTCTTTACCCCAAAAATGTGTAAGTCAGCAATAGTAATAGTTGTCACAATGTCTCATCTCAGTCTCAGAGTGAAGGCTGTTAACATTAAGGAATAATGCCTTTGACCCTTTCTAAATTGCTTGTGCTTACTTCCTGGATTATCAGCATGAGTGTGGCTCTTACCACTGTGCTTGCTCCGGCGGCTTGAATTCATGAGTTAACCCTCTCCTTCATTCCCACTATCAGAAAAAGACATAACTATAAAAGACTGGAGTGGGATTCAACCTACTGGAGATGAAAAAGGCGAGTAATACCTATACTGATCAAAACTGCAATTGCTTATGAAAAAAATGTCCCCGGTATTGCTGTCTCTGAGAGAAAGTCAGACCTTTAAGAAAACTTAACATGTATTTGTTTATTTCAGGGAAAAAAATTAGTGTTTAATCAGGATCTTCACTGTGTGCAATACTCTAAAAGTGATGGGGAAAATTATTATAATCACAGTGTCTAAGGTGCATTTAATTTAATTTGATGAAACACCCAGTATATAACCTGGGGACACTTAGAGGGGAACGTTAGTGCTTTCTGTTGGGAAGAAAATTTAACTTTGACGGTAGAAGAAGCTGACACAGCAGCTAGAAGCATCTGTGCATGTGGTCAAAGGCCAGGAACCCACAGTGCTCCTTACCCGGATGGCACTGCGGAAGAGGCGAGCTGCAGCCAGCATGGGCATTGCGTACTCCAAAGGCTTGAGTGGCACAAGGCCCAGTAACAGTCATGAGCAACCAAAATCCAGGAACTGCGGAGGCAAGTCTGAGGGATACTTTGTCCTTAATTCCTCACACTTTTGTGCTTTTCCTTTGTTTTCTTGCAACTATGAGAGTTCAAGATAAAATGTCAGCCTCAGCTTTTGACTACAACATGAAAATTGAAAATAAGAAGCATAGTGACATTTTAGCTCTGAGACCTTTATTTTCTGGCTAGGGGAAAAATAGACCTGCGTGCATTTAAGCTTGTTTTCATCATCCTGAAGCCAGGGGAAAGTCACACAGCCAAAATATCATCTGAGAGTTTTGTGTTTTCTTTTTTGTTTTCTTTTTTTTCCCTCCTATTACATTTCTAGGGGTTATTTTGTTGTTCTTTGACTCTAAAGGGAAGCCAGGGTTACCCTTGATTAGTCTTTCACCTCAGGAAAATGCTGTGCCTGTTCCTTCTGTTTTGTGGAAATACAGGCCACTACTTCCAGTGACTGTGACAGTGAGTTTGGTCCACAAACAGCGTGTACAGACTAATACAGAAATATTGAAGAACCCAAGAAACCATATGAGGCCCTTGTTACACTCTTCCAGCACCTCTAAATCCACCCCAGTTATTCCATGACATACTGGGTCTCTCTATCCTAGGCTGCTAGGACAGACCAACTGATGGTGTATTATCACGAGTTGCTCAAGCAGCAGGCTCAAGCAACACCAGAAACTTGCTTTTGCTTGCAACCAAACCAAGTAAGAGCACTGACTTCTCAGTGAAAAAGTTGTATTCACATTTTTAGGTAATTTTCTGCTTTGGGTAACTTTTTACTCCTGTTTGCATTTAGATGGTATTCCAACGCAGACGCCAGATTTATGCGTGAGTCTGTGCTGCTTCTCCCTCTCTCTCTTTTCTTTTTTATTTTTAAAATTTAATTTTTCAAGATGGTAATAAGATAATTCTCTAGAGCTTTTCTGTATCTATATTCTCCAGTATTTAATCTTAAATAAGGCTCCCTCTTTTTGCCTTGTAAGGGCTTGGTCTCATAATTCCAAAAAAGTTGAATTTTCAGGCACACTGGATATATGGGTCTGGCTTTCTAGAGGTTTTTCATTCACTGCTCATCCTGCAGCCAGTGAGAGGAGAAGCCATAAAACATCAGAAAAACATTTTCTAATCATTCCCCCCTCTGCTATAGCTTCACCTCCCATTTCCAATAATGCTTGGCAGCTGCAGAAGGAGAAAAGCACCCCTTTCAAACCTGCTGTTGTAATTCTGTGCATCTTGAACTGCGTAGACAGTTCAAGTTGCATTCCTAGTTCGAGAAGCACCTTGGCATGCTTTATTCTTCTGTAGATCCTGCCTTTAGGTTCTTGATAGTAAATACAAATAATAATGTATCTGGTGGGTTTCTACACTGCTTTATACTGTACTTAAGGACTCATTTCCTAATGCACTACAGCTGATTCTTAAGGATTGCTGAGGACTGTTAAGGCTGACCAAAGATTTAAACAGCAGGAAGGATATTTTAAATTAAAAAAGAGAAGCACTGGCAGAGCTCCACGTACCATATGTTAGGCTCTGCCCATGGTTCCTCATTTTTCTGAATACAGAAAGGTAAAAAAAATCAAGTAAGGGAGGGAAGGATTATTCATGGAGTTGTTTGTTAGGAGGGAGAGTAGGTCCAGATTCATGGGTTCACTCTGTTGCTATATGGAGATTATAGGAGACAGGATTTAACCAATAATCTCAGTAAAACCTTCTGCTTATATGATTTCCTAATTGAACCACTCTTCTTTGGATATATTGTTATTCAAAAGTGTTTGATGAAGCTTCCTGGCAAATTTTAAAAGCAGTAGATGCAGTATGAAGAGCTCTCTGTGAAAGTGATCATTCAAAATACAAAGAAATTGAACACACAAGTCACAAAATAGTGGTTTTGTCCCTTCAAAGAGGGCAATGATATTTCTAATGTGTTGGTAGTTTGAATTTAATTCTCTCAATGTGTGTACTTATAACTATACAAGTAAATTCAGTGACAAGAAACTGGAGCGTTTGAATAGCGGAGGTAAATGAGGGCAGAATGTCAGTGATTCATCCAACAAAAAGACACCTGGAAAAATTTCAGGTAATTATTTTTAGATTAAAATTTTTGTAGTATTCTAGAAAAATAATTTATTTATTAATAAAATTGATCTGTCAAAATAAATAAACATCTTTTCCATTATTTTAATCTGGGGCTCGTAGGTTTTCAAACATATTGGTAGATATTTTCCCTGGGTATCTAACAATGTTGTTTACTGCATGGTTTTCTGAAAGGTCTTGGTCATCCCCACAGGGAAAAGAGACCTGCACCTGGCAGGCAGACTTATAGAGTCTGTTTACTTTGCAGCAGCTGGATATGGTGGTTGTTCTAAACCCATTATTTATTTTGCATAATTGTTGACCTTTCTGCCTATATTCTCTGGTGAGGAATTCAGACCATTTACAGTACTGCAGAAGAATAGGTGATTCTGTCTAATGGAGATCAGGAGGTTTGGTAGTTTCCTTTTAAATCACTGTATTCAGAAGTTTGAATACCCTAAATATTAATATTTTTTTTGCTTCAATTAAACTGTTAAAATGTGTGATTTAAAAGATTGACTAACCAAATAAGTGTTTACACAGCTGTGTGATCTTGTGATTTTTTAATATTTAGCAGATTGGTATATACATCAAAACATTTAATTTAGGTATAATATCACCATAAGCTAAGATCTGACAAAAAAACCTGTTGCTTTATCTTCGTGAAAGATATACAAAATTCCTTTTGACACCATTTTTAATAGTTTAGTTGGTTGAATAATTAAGAAAATCACTTGAGTATAAATTCTGTTCTGAATCATGTTAAGCAATAACCAAATTATCTACTGAAATTTGTTATCTTATCAATGGAGGTAGTAGTTTGAAGAAAAGTGCCCAAATTCATAAGGAAAACAACATTGGAAAAATAAATTTAAATTGCTATCTCAGTTTACTACAGGAAGGACAGTTTTCTGACTAAAGGTTGTGTCTAGTATAAGAATTGTTACAATACAAACAGTAATCATTAGCATTAGCAGGAAGAGAATAATTTACTGCATCCTTTGATGTTTTTTGAGTGAATGACTTTAATCTCTTTCCCCGTTATGGTCAGGAAATTCCTAGGTAGGCTAACATTTTTATTGATAGGAAAGTTATAGTGATCTTGGACTCTTCTTTAATTTGTTTATACCTTTTTCTGTCTCTAAAACATTTTTACTTCAAGCAATTTCAGAGGCAGCTCCTGGCCTTAGGATAAGAAGTGATAAGAAGGTCTCCAGGTAGTGAATGCAGCCTGCCTTAGCTTCTGACACTGGAGACCTAGGTGTAAATCTTCTCAGAGACCAGCTGAAATCATTTCCCCAGAACAGTGCTCCAGAGGCAGCCTCATTCAGATTCCCTCGAAAGAGATTTCATTTCATTAAACTCTAGACTTGACTCTCTTGCAAAGAGGTCAGGAAAAATGCTACATGCGGCTCTCTCTCCCTTCAGTAATGTCACCATTTCTTTGATTTATAGCAGCTGCATCTTTTATGTGCCACAGAAGGGCCATACAGATAGAATCCTGTTGCCTGCAAAATTAAGACAATCAGATGAGGGCATAATATGTATTTCTGAGTAAAATTCAAGAAAGAAAAACTCCATTGCAATATCATTGCAACAGTGAACGCTTGTCCAACAAATATTTCAGTTGGGGAAAAAAAAAAAAGGAGCATTTATTTTATTAATTTCCAACACAGGAACATTAATATTTTTCTGAAGTTACCCATCAGACACTGTGTAACCACATCAGAGCAGGTCAGATTTGTCAGTAGGATGCTTCAGAAAACTGGGTTACGTAAAAAAATAGGTAAAATAACTAGGTAAAAAACTAGGTAAGTTATTTTTAGCATATTACCAACATTGTTAATAACGTTACCCTTGAAGTTAAAATTCAGAGTGCTTTCTCTAGTGTTTAAATGCTGACTTAACTGCGTTGAGCAAATAGTTTCTCAGTTACAATCATTTTATCATTATGTTTTGATCTCACATCCTTTGTCCACCATTCACCTTCGGGCAGCCTGTTTCGTGTTTCTGGGTATCAAAGGGCTGCTTTTTCCTACAGATAGTTTGGTTTTCTAAAACATGTATGTACTCATAATAATGGACTATTTTCTTACAAGGTTGTCTTTGCTGAGACTGAACGTTCATTTACCTTCTTTCCCACACAGCAAACAGCTAGTCAGACTCCTCGGCTAAAATGGGACTAATGCTTAGATTTTAATCAAATGTATGTATTAAAAGGGAGTGGAAATAGCTTTGATATAAAGAAGATTCTGGTAATAGAGGCATTTGCTTCCTTTTTCCTAAAGTCTGGCCAATTGTACACGCCTGAGGTGCAAGTAACTTAATGAATCAAGAAGGTGGTTAGTGTCCCACCACCCTGACTGTTGTGTCTTATACTTCTGACATCTACATGTATGACACAGATGTCTTCTATCTATTACATGTACTTCTGCTGTTTCTTGCATTACCATTACAGGCTCTGGCAGAGGGGAGGGAAAGCATAGCAGCTGGGGCACTAGTGGTTCCTGGGCAAAAAATTGTTCTCGTAAAGAAGGCATCAAGCTTCCTTATGAGAAAAGGAAGAAGAAAGTACTTACAGGGATAAATTAATAAAAGCTCATGAATGGCGTACCCTGTGCTGAAAACAGTAATATATTGGTTCAATACACTTTTTATTGTGAACTTTACTAGAATCTGTGCAACAGAGAGAGTTATGAATGTAGCAGCTTGGTAGAGCTTCATGTGAAGTGCTTTTCTGACACACGGGTATTTTGAGATTGGGAAGAGTTATTTCAATTTCTGTTCTTTCTCCATGTCCTTTCTGTCTTCCACTTTGGTTGACTGCAAATATCCATTGGCAGGGCTTTGATGTCTGTTACTCCTTTTCCCTGACCTTTAGTGACCAAGAGACGCTTTACTTCTAAGTGTAAAATATTAGAAACTGTGGTGCCAAGAAAAAAATCTAATCACAACCAAAGCATCAAGTACTCACGTTCTTGCTTTTGCCTACATACCAGAAAAAAAAATCTGCCATAAGCTCCCAGCAAAACAGGAACGGTAGGTAGGAATTAGAATCATAGAATCATTTAGTTTGGAAAAGACCTTTAAGATCATCAAGTCCAATTACCTATACTAACTTGAAAAGGAACTTAAAAGTCACAAATCTCATTGAATGACCTTCTCACTTCAGTTTCAGCTGCTGTCTGTCTTTTCCAAATTATTATAATTAAGAGTGCACCCATTAAAAATTTTTCATTTGTTAGATGGATGATGCTATTTTATAATGTGGCCAAATAATGTGCCCATTATGAATTTCAAGTCTGGTGCCAACAAAATGTCTGCAGCTCTTCTTAAACAGTGTTTGAAACCTTAAAAGAAAGGTCATTGACAGATAGTTTGGGAAGAAAGCCATGCGAGTTTAACCAGTAACTTCCCATGTTTGGATGTCATTGGGTTTCTGTCTGATGTTTCCTTAGTAATTAGAGTTCATAAATACAGTGGAGGTAAAACTGGGAGAGATTATTAATGGATTTGAGCAAGCCAAGCATGTTGACTCTGTGTGTGTAAACATCAGATACAGTCGTATCCAAATGACGGCTGGAATCATCTGAAAGGCAGAAAGAATTAAAACAGATGTGTCTGTATCTGCAATTTCCAAAGCAATGCTTTTAAATTACTGATTATAACATTGGTGTTCTTAGTAAAGCCTGTGTTTCTGCTTTGGACATCACCCTATTTTGTAAGCATAGAATTCTCTTTTCTACTTTTGTGCCAGTTGTTTATTTTCACCTACTTGTGGAAATCTCAGATCCTTCTATCACACAATCTTGTTACATTTGGGTTTATTTTTAATATTTTATTTTCTCTTGCTTCCTTTCCCCCCTGTTTCTATCATAATTTAAATGCCACCATAGTTGTTTTAAATACTTTGTGGAAGTTGAGAGATGTAAAAAATTTTCTTTGTAAGAAGGTTAATTTCCAAGCACTGTCTTGATCTTGCAAGGTACCCATCACACTCCAGATGTTGGCTGTGGTGGGATGGATTAAAGTTGTGGGATGGATTAAAGTTGTGTGATTGCTTATTCTGTGTTTTTATGTTGAGCCAAAGAAGTCCTCTATAAGCTGGGACAAAGTTTTCTTATATCATCAGAGGAAAATTTTTGACATTAAAATTTTAATCTAGCAAGCCATTTAAGCCCAGTAGCACCAGAATTAAAAGCAAAATAGCAACTAGTATCAAGTCTACTCTCATGATGTGTGAGTAGGAAAAGATAGTTGAAAGTGATTGTTTTATGTAAATCAAAATGTATGTGATCCAAAACAAGTAGAAATGATTCTGTCCACTGGTAGCTAGGCACAACCTATGAGACTGTCATTCCGATACATGAGATGATTCTTTTTATTTATATTGTGGGTTTCTCACAATACTGGGCAAGTTTCTGTTTTTCAAGCTTTACAGGACAGATGAAAAACACCTATTACTTTTTCTCCAGTAACAACAATAACAGATTTTTTCATTCTAAAGTCTCATACTATACATTTCTAGAATGTAAAAATATTGCTGTATTAAAAGATGTGCCAAAACTTATTAGCACAATTTTTAAAAAAATAAGCATAAGGAAAATGTAACCAAGATAAACATTTCAACAACATACCAAGATAATCTTTTACTGAGGTATTATTAAAAGAACATTTATCTCTTTTGCAATTTAAACTGTCAGTTTTCTGTATCTCCTTATAAATATGGCATTTATGATTACAATATGGTGCTTATGATTACAAATTAGCATAGCTACAAAACCTATTGTGGATGGATCAATCTCTGGCTAAACACAAAAAGAGGACACATTAACAGAACAGCTCAGACTCCTGTCTGAATCTGACTGAGCAATTTTTGAGAGCTGAAAGCTGTTTGTGGAACTCTTTGTGCAGAAGCAGAATTTCTGAGATCACAGACATGAAGATATTTGCATGATGGTTTTAACATGCCTTTGAGCTACAGAAGTAAGTGAAATTTTGGGTCCAGTTACATGTTTTTTATTTTTGGAAAAAATTTCTGAGTCAAAAAGTCATGAGTTTGATGGAAGTGAAAATCCTCTGAGAGATTCATACCAGTGGCTTGGAAGGAAAGATCTTGCTCGTTTTAGATCTAAAATTCTCAGTTCCAGTATGTTCTGAGGTTCTGTCCATAATTAGCAGTGACTTATGGGCTTTAAGGATATGCTATAAGGAGCTGAGAGCAGGATTTTCCCTTATGTATTCAATTTTAATATATTTCTGCTGAAATTAAAAAGAAAAAATAGTATGTATAAGAGGAGTTGTGAGTTTGAGGACAAGATCATTTAATGGAGTTTTTGTGATACGCTGCATAGTAAACATCCCTTGTCACCCTATTCTTCTGTAATAACAGAATTTACTTCAGCCTGACATCTATAGGTGTCATGATCCTATATCAGACTGTCCCATGATCAATTTAGCTGCAATAATTTGCTCCTAAAATGAATTTGCAGATATTACTGCTTTTTTAAAGTCATCAAATGTCTGTGAAAGATATAGTATGTTATGTGTTGTCTGTCTTTATAGCATGACCCCTGCATATTTTCTGTAGGCTTATGCAGTTACATTTAACATTTTTAGTGTTACAGATTTGTCTTGGATTCCGTCAATTAACCGCTTTTTGCAGCAGCTGATAAACAAGAAAATGGGTTATTCAGGGATGTGGGTACTTTTGAAGAGAGTGCTACATTTCTCTTATTGCAAAACTGACTGTCTAAACCATGAAAAAAAAATTTCCTTGTTGCTGCTTTTCAGAAAACAAGCACTCCCCACCCCACCCCCCCCGGCCCCCTGCCTCCTAATTTGCCATTTCCGTTTTACCTGGGAAACATTTCTCTCCTACTTCTGATTCAAATCCACAAAACAAGCCCAGATGATCTATAAGGAAGTATTTTCACAAAAGATTTGCTGAAGTAAATGTGGCATAAATATGCACATGGTTTCAATTTCCTGAGCAGCACTGACATTTTTACTCAATTTCCTCTTAATCCTGCATCACTCGCAACTCCCTTGCTTCTGGATTCCTCTCTCAGCAGCCAGGGGTGGGGTTAAAAAAACATTGAAATGGAAGAGAGCTCAACCAGCTCATTCTGTGTAATAAAATCCATTCCACTGTGGTCCTAATTTCATCAACTAATACAAGTCAACATCGAACGTTAATGAGGAAAGGTTTCCAATTAGATACAGTCTGACACTGACCCAGCTTTTCAGTCACCTTCAATTGTCAGCGATAAAAAGGATGGTTCAATATGATATGGATCATTCACTCCAAATCTCCACAACTCATTTATGACAAACACAACTAACAGAGCATAGGGAACTGCTGAATTGTTTTTCATTATGCTGGCACATTGGCTTTAGACTACAGTGGTAATGATCTTTAGAGGTTTTCCATACAGAGTGCCACTAATGAGCAAACCAGGATGGGGTGATGAGGTGATGGCGACCCACATTTTCAAGTGACAATACCAGCAACATGATGATGCTTAAAATTTCCTATTATTTCTGGAAAGTAATTCACTACCAGAGAGAAGAGAGAGTTAGGAGGCTAAGCTATTAAATAGAATGAGTGCAGAAAGTGAATAGCTCATTAAAAAATGAAAAGCTTTTGCAAAATACACCAGCCTTGTCTTTACCAGTCACTTTAAAATGTGCTTCTGTCCATCTTTGTGTAGGCAGTTACTTAGAGTGGTATTACTTACAGGGATGTGTTAAAGCCCTGCAGAAGTACATTTTCCAATGCCGTATGCCTCCACCTTCAAACCCAGAGCACATATGGGGAGTAAAGGTGGATAGAAGTAGACATTAGATTAATTCCTGGTCTTGGTCAGGGGCTTTCTATTGCCTAGGCTAATACAGGGCACCTTCAAGGCTACCCTAAAACCACCGAGTTTTAATGACCACTTGCAATTTGTTAAAATGTTAAGCGTGGCAAGACAGTAAATTACAGCACCACTACAATTAATACAATATGGGTACGAGGTAACTTAATAACACATTAAAGGTGTCTGGAGACTATAAAATACAAGAGCCATGGCTGATATTCTATTCTTTGAGACTGAGTAAAACTTTTACATCAGTCATTGTGGTTGTTCCTTTCAAAATCTCCTCAAAACCTCTTTATTTCAGAATAGAATTAATTCCTTTTTATCATTTTGGAACCACAAAAATCCATAGAGATTTCTAAAGCCACGTAGGATTTGAAAGCTTGATTTAATTTCTGTTCATATAAACTCTTTGCTGGAAAATGCATTCCAGGGATCAGAGTGCTTGGGGAAGAAAGGAAGGCTAGGTCAGCAAAAGAAAATGCACTGAGATTTGTTATTAGCAGAAACCAAAACTTGAAGGTTTCCATCACAGACTATATTGCAAGACGAAATGAGTTTTAACCATATAAAATGTTTTCAGCAAAAATGAGCACAGTAAATATCAGCTTAGCAAAATATGGAAATTACTACTTTTTCCAGTTAAGATTTGACTGTAGTGTCAAGCAGAGTAGTCAAATAAAATCTTGTGTTGCTACTCCACTAGAAAATCTGCCTATTTAATTGTATGTCAAAGAAGAGTGGGAAAAGACCATATGTGGCATGTCAAGCTCCTTTTTTAAATTGTAAGAGAATCATTGAACTTGAATGATTAAAATGTATTTTGCACATAATTTTCCATTTTTCTCCTTTGCAGGATAGCCTCGCAGCTGTTCTTGGTACTGGGAAGAGTCATTAACCCTGTGGAAACATATTAAGAGATTTATTCATGACTTTTGTGTTTTTCTTTGTTGTTTATAATCCACAGTCAAATGACATAGAAAGAAACTTGCTCGTTTAAGTTTATATGGGTTTCATAAAGCCATGCCAGCAGTTCTGATACACAGATTTTACATGTCCTTAGTTTTATCTGACATTGCAACCTTGCCCATAATTAAGTGTAGACTAGTGATTTGCCAGAATGATTAATCATTCCTTATTTACTTACTGATTTCAAAATCACAGCATATAATAATTCAGCCATGTTCTCCTAAAAAGTCCTGCAGAATCCAGGAGAAAGTAGTCAATGATCTGCTTCTGCACCTAGACGCACATAAGTCTATGGGGCTGGATGGGATTCACCCAAGAGTACTCAGGGAGCCGGCGGGAGAGCTCACCAAGCCTCTCTCCATTATTTATCAACAATCTTGGCCAACAGGGCAGGTACCAGATGACTGGAGGGTGGCTAATGTGACGCCCATCTACAAGAAGGGTCGGAAAGAGAATCTGGGGAACTACAGGCCTGTCAGCCTGACCTCAGTACCAGGAAAGATCATGGAGAGGATCATCTTGAGTGAGCTCTCACGGCAAGTGCAGGGCAGCCAAGGGATCAGGGCCAGCCAGCATGGGTTTAGGAAAGGGAGGTCCTGCTTAACCAACCTGATCTCTATTTATGACCATGTGACCCACCTTTTGGATGTGGGGAAGGCTGTGGACGTTGTCTATCTGGACTTTGGTAAGGCCTTTGACACTGACCCCCACAGCATTCTCCCGGAGAAGCTGGCAAATCATGGCAGAGACAAGTGTACTCTTCACTGGGTAAAAAACTGGTTGGATGGCCGTGCCCAGGAGTTGTGATTAATGGGGTGACGTCCTCTTGGTGGCTGGTCACCAGTGGTGTATCTCAGGGCTCAGTTTGGGGGCCAGTTTTGTTTAATATCGATGATCTGGATGAGGGGATTGAGTGCACCCTCAGTAAGTTTGCAGACGACACCAGACTAGGTGGGAGTGTTGATCTGCTTGAGGGTAGGAAGGCTCTACAGAGGGACCTGGACTGGCTGGATTGATGGGCCAAGGCCAATTGTATGAGGTTTAATAAGGCCAAGTGCCGGGTCCTGCATTTTGGTCACAACAACCCCAAGCAACGCTACAGGCTTGGGGAAGAGTGGCTGGAAAGCTGCCCAGCAGAAAAGGACCTGGGGGTGCTGGTGGATGGCCAGCTTAACATGAGCCAGCAGTGTGCCCAGGTGGCCAAGAAGGCCAACAGCATTCTGGCTTGTATCAGGAACAGCGTGGCCAGCAGGAGTAGGGAAGTGATCGTGCCTCTGTACTTGGCACTGGTGAGGCCTCACCTCGAGTACTGTGTCCAGTTCTGGCTCCTCTGTACAAGAGGGACATTGAAGTGCTGGAGCGTGTCCAGAGGAGAGCTACCAAGCTGATGAGGGCTCTGGAGACCAAGCCATATGAGGAGAGGCTGAGGGAACTGGACATGTTTAGTTTGGAGAAGAGGAAGCTGAGGGGAGACCTCACTGCCCTCTACAACTACCTGAAAGGAGGTTGTAGAGAGGTGGGTGTTGGCCTCTTCTGCCAGGTGAATAATGACAGGACTAGAGGAAATGGTCTGAAGTTGCAGCAGGGGAGGTTTAGATTAGATATTAGGAAGAATTACTTTACTGAAAGAGTGGTCAGGCACTGGAACAGCCTGCCCAGGGAGGTGGCGGAGTCACCATCCCTAGAGATATTTAAGAAAGGTGTAGATTTCAGGGCATGCTCTAGTGGCAGAGATTGTAGGTTTCTATGTTTGTTTGTTTGGGGTTTTTTTTGTGTGTGTATGGTTGGACTTGATGATCTGAAAGGTCCTTTCCAACCATGAAGATTCTATGATTCTATGATCCAGGATGCCTATGAGAGTCCTTTGTCTTTCTTGCATCAATGGAAACAAAAACTTTTACTGAGTGGCATCTGTACAGTCAGATTATCAGGCAGATGCACCCTGTTATCAATGGGTCAGGAGACCCTAGCATGTTTCAATTTGTTTGCCTTCAATAGCTGAAAACCTGGTCATTTTCAGTATATGAGAAGTAATGGTGGAAATATGTCAAGCTTATGTCAATCAGAATGTATATATTCTCATTTTGTAGAGGACAGTTTTGGATGGTTTCATGTGAACACTGCTAAACCTGTCCTTTCTAATCTTGGGCTTTTGTATACGTGTTTACATGTATACAAAATACTATACTAGATGCATACATGTATACATGTTTACATGTATACAAATGTATACATTTTGTTGTATAGATCTAACTGTGTAAACTTCAGACACAGTGTCAGCATAGAATACTAATCTGCAGACAGCAGGAAATAGAGTGAAAAAAAACAGTGAAGGTCTCCAGAAGCTGAAGTGCTTATATACTGCTGGGTATGAATTGTGAGTATCATGGTAGGAGGTCTCTTTTAGCAAAGGCGAAGGAAGAGGATGTCATCTACAAATGTGAGTTGGCTAAATGAGAGGTGTGTGGACTTTTCTGTAACATAGAATCATAGAATGTGTTGGGTTGGAAGGGACCTTTAAATGTCATCTAGTCCAACCCCCCTGCAGTAAGCAGGGACATCTTTAACTTGAAGAGATTGCTCAGAGCCTCATCAAGCCTGGCCTTGAATGTCTCCAGGGACTGGAGACTCCAAGGCTGAATGGCCTCCACCACCTCTCTGGGCAACCTGTTCCAGTGCCTCACCACCCTCATTGTAAAGAACTTCTTCCTAATGTCTAATCTAAACCTACCCTGCTCTAGTTTAAAACCATTGCCCCTCGTCCTATCACTACATGCCCTTGCAAACAGCCCCTCCCATCTTTCTTATCGGCCCCCTTCAGGTACTGGAAGGTCACTATAAGGTCTCCCCAGAGCCTTCTCTTCTCTCGGATGAACAACCCCAACTCTCTGAGCCTGATTTCATAGGAGAGGTGCTCCAACCCTCTGATCATCTTTGTGGCCCTCCTCTGGACCTGCTCCAACAGGTCCCTGTCCTTCTTGTGCTGAGGGCTCCAGAGCTGGACACATTACTCCAGTTGGGGTCTCACGAGAGCAGAGTAGAGGGGGAGAATCACCTCTCTGGATCTGCTGACCACATAAGGCACCAAAGTCTGCAGGTAGGTTTCCTTTGGTTTTGTGCATGGAAGGAGATAGGCTCCTGAAAAGTCTAGTTCAGACCAGGAGGATATACATCTTAGATTGGGGATTGTTATTACTATACAGACAGCTGTTTGACCCAGATGGCTCCTCGCCATGATTTGTCAGTGTGGCTGCAAGGTGACCAGGCTGTCCCTTGCCCTAGCCAAAAAGATGACCAGGTTTGTGTTGGAATCCCTACACTTTCTTTGCCTGGTCTGGCCCCACTGCTCTCATGGGTGAGTATATAACAGGAGCCACCATACAGAGGGGCTTTGTTGCAGTCCAGAGCAGTCTAAGCCACTTCTACCTGATTCCACTGAAGTCTCACTACACAGGTCAAGGCATGGGTCAGACAAAGAGCTCACCTTGGTTCACTATGCTACATAAAGATGTCCTGAGTTTCTCTGAAAATTTTCTCAGTTCTGGGCTGTTTACGAATCATAGTTGGGACCTCCTCAGACCAAGGAGACTGAAAGGATCTCCTTGGGCCTTTGCTTATGTGAGGTGACTGCCATTAGCTGGCAGGAAAGGAGGACTTATACGATAGCATGTGATTACACATGCACTGTAGGAATTTATTGCTTTTCCCCCTGCCTTTGGTGTCCTCATGCCCAGTACCAGAGTTGACTGTCCAGTGTTGTAGCTTAAACTAATGTACTTTGGTGGACAATATATCCATTAAATTTATTCCATGAGAGTAACACTTCTCACTCAGAAATACGTTTATCCCAAGCATTTTCCCAGCAAAGACATAGAGTGCTAGGATTTACTTTCTACAGTGGATTACCAACTCAAGATTGAAGACAAACTTTTTTGATTTAAAATCCATTTCATTTTTACAATAATGTAGGGGATGTGTACTGTGAAACCTACCTCTGAGCTGTTGCATGTCTAGGATTTGTACAGGGATTTGTTAATCCATGGTTTACATGCAAACACTGCTAAACCTGTCCTGACACACTGACACACACAAATGGAAGAAGCAAAAAATTTTCCTTTAGGAGCTGATCCTGTGAATGTCTTGACTTGAGTTGCGAAGTTCTGTGGCTGTGCTAAAATATTGAGTCCTTCAGCTTGGAGGCAGCAGAAAATCTACAACCTGCTACATGGTATTGTGATGGAATGTCACAACAATGCCTTTGGGAAACACATTACTTAAGAAAATTTGCAATTTCAGTTAGTCTATTTAGCTTCCATTTTATTAATTTATTTTATTTTGGTTTTTTTTTTTAAATCCCAATCCCAAACTACTTGTCCCACAGCCACTAACTTTGCATAGTGGATCTTCACTATCCTCTTGGTTTCAGTCTTCCAGAAAGAAATGAAAAAATGAAGCTAAGTATACATGTAAATTTATCTGTGTGTCGTAGAAGTGACAACAGAAGTCATATTTGTCAAGTAGTTTCCACTTATGATGGACAGATGTGACTTGTACTAAGTAAGTAAAGTTTGCAGATTGCTTCTGGATATGTGTAAAGTGCTTCACCTAATTGTTGAAATCTCCCTTTTGTTGTTAATTTTTTTTTCAAGGTTATGTGCTTTTCCAATGGCAGTTGAAATTAGCCATAAACCTGATGTAGAATTCTCTATATCTAGATTTTCTGTATAAAAACATAGACTTCTGGTGAAATTTCAGGATTTTTGGAAGGTTTTAAGTGCTTTCTAGCTCTAAATCAGGTCAAACATATTTAGAGAATAGACTTTCCTGTTCTGTTCTCTAATTTTTGCTATTAGTGGCTGTTGAAAACAAATGGGGAAAAAAAGCAAGCCGGACAAAAGTTAATGGAATTCTTCTAAGCATAAAGTTGTATTCTCTGCAATTCAGGGTTTTGGCAGAGTTTCAGAATATTTTGCTTGAACTGTCACACCTATCAGAAGTTAGACTTTGCTTGGCAAGAGAATAAGTGTTCATCATACCTAAATAGGAAATGTATTAATTTCATAACATGCAACTGAAAAGAAATGAAGCTACATGTCTTAAGCAGCATGATTATAGTCAACATAGCTGAATTCATAGTAAAACTCTTAGGATTCTCAAACTCTTAATCAGATTATTAGTAGATGAATAATATGTTCTATCAAATCAATATAGGAACACAGGTACCTGATTGTCCCCTCATTTAACTGGATGATTTTATTGTAGTGAGTGGTATTATGCTGATAAAAAAGATGGTGCAGAGGTGAGAAGGAATGCAGGCCATATATATTGCCTAAGTGTTTCAACTTACAAAGGTATTAGTATACTCAATAGACAGTGTCCTGTAAACTGCGTGGATTTTTATGCAGCCTGTATTTTTAGGATGAAAAGTGCAGTTCCTCAGAAATTTTGGGGTCTTCATTTAACATAGGAATTACATTTTTTTGAAAAGAAGAAATCACTGGAATTTTGTTCACAGGTCTTTCTGATTTCTTCATGTAGCTTTACAATCGTTATAAATGTTACAATGTTTTATATTATTTCATACATAATAACTTGAGTTCTTTTGATGCTCAGCCCCCTGAAAACATCTACTTCCCTAAAAAAGCCACCATAATTGGTAAAGTTTCTTGTGGATTCCTCTCCACACTGAAGGACAAATTTGACTCAAGTATACTATGATTGCAAGATGAACTAATGCTTTATTAAACATCTGATACTCCACCTGGAAGAAAGGAGGGAAAGAGTGTCAGAATGAGAGAGAGAGGTTATGAATACTCTGTGGAAAATGAGCTTCAGTCTGCATTGCCACTTTATTAAATGCTAGAGACTCCACAACAATGAGCGCTGCCAGCATGAGCACATCTTGAACACTTATTCTCTAGTGTATGATAAATGGCATAAGCTCGCGGAAGATTTTGCCACAGTCAAGGAACACTCAGCGGTGCTCTGCACTGTGGATTCTCCTGTGGCTAATAAGAGCCGAGCTCCTGTCATAACCCTCAGTTATGTTGACCAGAGTGTCAGTCCACCATGAGATACAAACACATTGGAGACCAGGTACTACTGATTGTGGTGCTTTCCTGGGTAGATTATTTGATGTTGAAAAAGGTTAAAAAACACGCTGTGCTCTTTCCCTTGATGATGGCAATATATGTGTGTCTTTTCTAGTTATCCCATTTTCATGAAATTCACAGGGGTTTAATATCTTTGAGATCCCTACTTCTGCAAAATTTAATTGAAATTGGCCTCTCAATTGAAAATTTATGGGGAAGAGAGAGTTAGCAGAAAGATACAACACGATTGTCTAAGTTTAGGAAATCAGGCTAGTATTCTTACCTCTTGCTCCTCTCCAAGAGCAGAGCCAGGGATATGGGAGGGTCTGGAAAGATGACTGCAGCGTATGAACTTCACAGCACCTCAGAAGGAAAGAGACAAGGTGTTTTGTGTTTGCTTTGCCTAACGTGCCTGGAAAGCGTATCTGAAGAATGCCCTATGATTGATTTAAATAGTTAGGATAAGTTGTTTGGATGCTTTGTACCATCCCATCAAATACTGTTAGTAATTACATATTGTTTCACACAGTATCTTGGATTTTGCTTGGAAGTGAAAGAAACTTACGTTTGACATTTGTAGGCTGCTCTTTGAGGGGCTGTTGTGGCTTAACCCCAGCCGGCAGTTAGTACCATGCAGCTGCTCGCTCACTACCCCTTCCCCCAGAAGAACAGGGAGAAGAGAGAGAAAGGGAGGGGAAAGTGAAGAAGAAAAAGCTCATGGGTTGAAATATAGACAGCTTAAAAGAGCAATAAAAGAAAAGGAAAATAGCAACAACAACAATACTAATATCAATGCTAATACTAATAATAATGACACAAGTCAGTCTCACCACTTGGTGAATTGGTGTCTTCCCAGGCAGCAATCACGAGTATCTGCCCACAGGCCAACCTCTTTTATATAAAGAGCATAAAAAGTCCTTGAAAAATACAAGCATCACCTGGCAACAACTAAAACAATATGCATTATTAACATTCCTTTCATACCAAATCTGAAATATAGCAACCACTATAAAGAAAATTAACTCTGTCCCAGCTGAATCCAGGACAGAGGCATAGCAGGCATTGAGCTTTATTCATAAACTGAATTTCCTTCACTGCAGAAAAAGCAAAGGTGTTACAATGTTTCCATTTTAACCTCTCACTTTTAGACTCTTTCCTAAACATTGTACCTGTAAGGATTTTTTCACAATTATTTAAATTCTTCTTGGTGATTAATTTTGTTTGCTTGAGCATAAATAACTATTCCATTTCAATCAAGGGAAGGCTAGAAAAATATTTTTTACTTAAATTTATGGAAGATTTTTTCCTTCAAAAAACACCTGTGCTATTCGTTCTGGTAAATAATAATTTGGTTTGGAAATTACCCCGAACAGGCAGATATTTCTGCACTCGTGTATGAGCAAACTGGTTTTGCTTTTGTCTGTTTGGGTATTTTGGGAAAATAGATGTTGAATGTGCTTAGTAAATTCTGTCACCAAGTTCAAAAAGTGTGCCGATAAGACTGCTGGGCTGGTGGAGTTCAGTGTTCAGCCTCTGTTCTATAAACTGCCTTGGCTCTGTGGAAAAAGAATTTGTGTTAGTGTCTAGCCAGATGCTACATGTCTGTTGATGCATAAAACGCCCATAGAAGCATAACTAGAAAAATGCTTTAGTGAATGTCTTTAAAAGATAATGTAAATACAGACATTAAGGGAAAACTTTTATGAATATAATGCACGTGCAGATATATCACAAGATTGGTGTCCTCAGTGATGGCTTGAGAGTGCTATCTGTAGAAGAAAAGTAGTCTGGTTCCTACAGTCCCCACAAGCCTTTGAGGTTTGAAATTCCCAAAAGGGGTCCAGTCATGACATCCAGAATGTGAGATGATTTCATAGGCATTCCTGAGGTGGTGTAAGTAAAGATGAGTCATTGCTTTTACCTTCACAAGTCACTGACTCAATGACGTAGAGGTAGAAATGCCTCACATTTCATCACTGCTTTCCATTTGGTTCCTGTCTTTCACACTCTTGTAAATTCCAGATGATATCTTTTGTGTCATAATATTTACAATAAAGTGAAAAACCTTCCCTTTATCTCCTCATTTCCATCCAGTTTCTCCTGTCCATCATGACATACATGAAAAGCATGTTTGACTGGGAGGACACACAAATACAGGCCTTCCCATAGCAAAGTAATGTGTTACCTGACGGAGTAACTGACTGCTAGGATTTTGAACACATACGTAATCGAACTTCTGAAATTGAGTGAAATCTCATCTTTGCTACTCATCTCCTTTCACACCAGTGGCACAACTTGGTAAGTGTTTATTTAGTATTTCTGGTAACACAGCAGATGGAAACCTTGCTCAGAGAGCTTAAGGGGTACTCTTTCAAACTCCAGCAGAAACATCAGAAAGAAGTTTGTATGGACTTACAGACTTTTCATGTCTGAGCTGAAATGATGTAACAAAGTTAAAATGATCGAAGGCTGCTGCTGTTATTTTTGCTGTTATTATTTTTGATGTTGAACTAGGAACAGTTATTCCTGTTGTCATAAGTACTAGTTTATGATGGTTTCTGTACGATGAGTTTTACTGTTCAAATGATCAGAGAAATTGATCAAAGATCTATATTGATTTCAACAGGACATATTCAAGCTTTATATGAACTGTCATTCTCAGCTGGAGTGTTATTTATTCTGGTTTTGCAGCCTGGAGGTATTGTACTCACCCAGCTTCCATTGTGTAAAGGAATGATTATATTTATTCGATCCTCTCTTCTAAGTAGAGTGCAAAAGTGTAACTTTAGTAAATTAAATTATTAGCAGCAACAGATGAATTTTTCCATTTTACATGAGATTTGTAGTAGTGGCAGTTAGCATTTGACAATTACTTATAGAATTGCTGGTAATTAAATACTATTTCATTTCCTGTACTCAGCAATATATTTAGTTTTATATTTATAGATGACATCTTTCCCTGGAAATATGTTGGTTCTGTAATTAAAATTAATAAATATTGGTGGCAGTTACTTGATAAATTATAAGTAATTCTTAGGAAACATAGGGGAAAAATAAGTGATTTATATTACGTAGTAACAAACACATCATTACGCATATAGAGTGCCCCAGGTCACAATTAATAGCTGCTTAGGTATTAAAGCTTCCAAAGGCTGACGGGTCACCGCAATTTAACTGCACCACTTCTGTCTCTGTAACACTGCACCCAACCCAGCAGGGCTTTGCAAGGCATCTGTTTTAGCAAATGTTGTTTTTTGGATGATAGTTTATGTCCAGACCTAGTATCTTAGCAACTTGTAGTCATTAAAGATCCTAATACTGCTTGAGGTATAAGTGTCTTAATTATTGTTTAAGATATCTCATTTTGTCCAGGCTGAACTTCCACCCATGGCTGTCTGGAATCTCCTTGCTCCCTTGCGAGGCTGCACCATGGAGCAGCTGTTGCTCTCCACAGGGTGCTGAACCATCCATTCTTCAAAACCTTCTCTGAGATTTGCTAGAACAAAGCAGTTTGGTAAATGTGTCTTGCTTGAATGTTTTTCAGAGAGCAAACAAATGATCTGTTTTATACAGGGAAATCAGATTCTGATCCAGAAATGCAGAGGATGAAATTCTGCCGAGAAACTCTGTCGTAGGAGCTCAGGTGAGTACTGTGTGTGCCTTAGATCTGGTTCTCCTCCAAAGAAATGAGATGTGTGAGCTTTACCCAAATACTTGACTGACTCACCATAGAGTTTTGATAAGTTTATTTCTGAGTGTGGGGCTTTAATTGGGAGCAAACAGGGCATGGGGCTGATCCAGTTGGCCTGTCACAGCAAAAAGGCCTATTGTTTATCTTTAGATTCGCAAAGTGCGTGCTTCCTCGTGGAATTCCTATCAGATTGTGTTCATTACTGCATAGAAACGTGAATGTGATCTTTCGTCACCCCATGTTGGGTTGACCTTGGCTGAATGCCAAGTGCCCACCAAACTGCTCTATACCTCCCTCTCCTTAACTGGACAGGGGAAACGAAGCATGATGAGTCCAGATAAGGACAGGGAGGTCACTCAGCAATTACTGTCATGGTCAAAACAAACTTGATCAGGGGAAAATAATTTAAATTTATTGCCAACCAAAACAGGGTAGGATAATGAGAAATAAAATCAGATCTTAAAACACTTTCTCCCCCCTCGTCCCTTTTTCATGGGCTCAACTCCAATCCCAAATTCTTTACCTCCTCCTGCTGAGTGGTGCAGGGGGACAGGAAATGGGGGTCGCAGTCAGTTCATCACACATTGTCTCTGCTGATCTTTCCTCCTCACACTCTTTGCCTGCTCTAGCATGGGGTCCTCCCACAGGAGACAGTCCTCCACAAACTCCAGTGTGGGTCCTTCCCACGGGGTGCAGTCCTTCAGGAGCAGAATGCTCCAGTGTGGGTCCAGCACGGGGTTACAAGTCCTGTCAGCAAACCTCTCCAGCACGGGCTCCTCTCTCCACAGGGTCACGGGACCTGCCAAGATTCTGCTCTAGCACAGGCTTCCCACAGGGTCACAGCCTCCTTTGGACGCATCTGTCTGCTCTGCAGTGGGACCCTCCACGGGCTGCAGGTGGCTATCTGCTCCACTGTCAACCCCCATGGGCTGCAGGAGCAGAGCCTGCCTCACCATGGTCTTCACCACAGGCTGCAGGGGAATCTGCTCTGGTGCCCAGAGCCCCTCCTCCCCCTCCTTCTTCATTGACCTTGATGTCTGCAGAGCTGATTCTCTCACATATCCTTACTCCCCTCCTCCAGCTACTGTTACACAGCAGTTTTTCCCCTTCTTAAATATGTTATCACAGAGGCGCTACCACCGTCATGGATGTGCTTGGCCTTGGCCAGTTGAGGGTCTGTCTTGGAGCTGGCTGGCATTGGCTCTATCAGACATGGAGGGAAAGCTTGTAGAAGCTTCTCACAGAAGCTGCCCCCGTAGGATCTAAGACTGAAGACAAGGAACTGCCCAGAGCACCCCATTTGTAATGTGGATGCAAGGCTTGCAGTTAGTCTATATGCTGGAATGGTATGCACAGAGGACGGGATACCAGTCCAAACTTAATTGCTGGTTAAGAGGCTCTGTAAATATGCAGTCCTGGAAATGTTGCAGAGTGCTTTAAATGAAATCACAGTCCGTCTCTCTTTGTGCCATAGACCACTCAATAATGCAGGCACACCCTACATAAACTCTGTGGCCAAAGGGCAAAGGTTGTATCTAAAACTGTTAAGCCTTGTATCTCTCCTCTGTAGTTTGCTTTTTTGGGTGGATAATGCCTGTCTTGATAGTTTTTTTTTTTAGTTTTCTTTGTTATGTTCCTTTAATGAGATGGGATCATGAAAGGAAAAGAGTGAGTCTTCTCATAAAAAATTATTTAACCTGTTCAGGAACAGAAGATTTTAGAGAACACTGGATGCAATAAACAAAAGGAAATGAGAAATTTACAGCAGGAGTTAAAACACAGGGCTGGAGAAACAGCCAAATGCAGCAAGGAGCTGTATAGTCAGGCTGCAGGAGAGGTAGGACAAACCCATGCATCATGCAGGACTTGCTTCAACTTGAAGTGGCTGCGCTGCAAAGAAGGACTATTCTTCTTTTCTGTCTCCTGTAATCATTCTCATAAGGTTAGATTTCTAGTTTTTATTCAAACACACCATTGCTTTTCAGCTTTGAAGCCCTTCCTTCAGACTCTTGAGAAACTTAAGACCCTGGCCAGGGGTCAAAGCTCTGAGGACACCTAAACATATCCTCTTAGAAAAGCATATCAGGACTTTGCAGCCATAGATGTTGTGTTTTGCAGTTCAGTTGTTGATTTGTAAAGCTGAGAATTGATGGTGTGTTACAGGATTAATCTGTTGTATGCTCACTATTTTGTGGACACGTAGATTTATTAAGTCTGCACTTTCCTTGCTGAGAAGTAACTGGAAAAAATGTCAGCAGACATGAATGTGAACTGTTTCTAGGTGTAAAAAAAGAAGTTGTAAAACTGCGAAAATGATGATAATTATTGGTGTTACAGGAAATTAACAATACACTTTAAGGTCAGGCCTGGTGTGGCAACCATGGTAAGATGGCTGTTTTGCTGTCTGTCCCTTCTTGACTTACGCTGTTATCCTTCCAGTTCTTTAAATTTCTGGCCCAGCCAGTGGTGCACAGTAGCTATCTTGCCTCTATTGAGCTCAGGGAAAAGAAAAAATGAAGCAACTCAGGCTGGCACCAGGCCAAACTATCTCCAGTTTGGCTTTTCACCAGACAAATCAGCATACAAATAACATCCCTTCATTTTTGCCAATGTAGATTACTGAAAAAAATGGAACATCTTGTCTTTATTTTAAATTTTAAAAAGGCAAATTACTTTTATTAGTTAAACAACTTTAAGATTGGAAGGAAGCAGGGCTGGGCCTTGGCTCCGAGGCTGTCCTCTCATGCATTACAGTATGAAGTCTAAGTCTTGCTACCAACTTGTCCCTAAACTCCACTGAAAGCTAAAGTAATAAAGCAAACTTATCATTTGAAATTTAGTGACACGACTCCAAAGAATTGAAGAGGGAGAGCAGGAGGAACAAGAGCAGCTGCTTCTGCCTTATGAGATTGTTCTCAAGAGGAAGCTTTTTCTGTAGTGAGCTGCACACTGGAACAGATGCAAACTGTAGCAAGGGCATTAGTAGTTATTATTATAGGGAGAGGGCTGGAAATTTTGTTGGGACCCAGCCTTCTATATAATAATTGCATCTTTTTTTCCAGAGCCCTTAGATACTTGGAAGTCTCTAATCTAAGAGGGGATTAGTGAGCTCAGCTTCATTAATTTTCAGCAAATGTCGCCTTTTCTTTCTCTCTTTGTCTGATGATAGTGATGCAGTTGTTGTAAACATTAAGCGATACCTATATGCCACAATATGCAATATTCATCCAACTCCTATTAAACTGGCTTGGACATTGGAGCCAAACTAGTCACACTAATTCGGTCCTTTACCTGAGCTAGGCTGTGTTTCGGATCTTGTTAGTCCCTTGCTAGTGCAGTTGTTGTGCCCTTGGGAGCTATACTAAGTCATTCAGCCTGGGTATTCTGACCATGCTACTGCTATGTTCTTACAGTTTACCGTCTTTCCCATTATAAATTATAGCGTAAATCCTTCACCCTAAGTTAAGCCTTCTGTCTCCTTTATGCTTCACACTTAGTCCCTTTCTCTTGATATTAGGTATGCAAAAAAATGCCCCAAAACACATTTCCATAAGCTTCCGTTGCATCTGCTATTTTAGTTGTCTTTTTTGTTTTATTTATTTTTATTTTTTAAAAATTCTAGTGAGCTTATTTTAGTGAAGATACTGTATTTCAATCTATAGTACTATATGGGATGGGAGTCTGGAGACCTCAATTCTGTTTGTGTTATTCAGTTTTACAAGCAACCTTTAACAGGTCAGCCAGTCTACCTTTCACAAAAGCATCCACTAATTTGGGATACAGGGGTTTGAAGACTTCAACCTGATGCGTTTGCAACATGATTTTCTTGTTGATGAGCACCTGCAGCTACCAGCCATTCTAACTGAAGTTGCAGATGCTTGGAGCCTCTGTAAAATCAGATCCCTTAGGTTTTTTCAGAACCCCCAAATGAGCCAACTCTTAAAATTTTGGCTTAAACTGTCTGCATACTCATTTTCCAAATACAAAATTAGGATAATGATCCCTATCTTTTGTAAAGAGCTTTAGCTGTGCAGCTGAGACATACTATATAAATGCTAAGTAATACCATTATTATAGGTGTGGAGTCAAACAGTTCTCCACACTTTCCAACTGCTTTTGTCACAATATTGTACTAGCAGATTATCGTCCTTCTGGACAGCTGGTAGGGCTTTGTTGAATCTGCCTTTTTTCTATTTTTTATGCATTCTACCAAGCACAGAAACCTCCAACAATGGCAGTCCTTCCTCTTTCTAGTCTGTCACTGCTTCTCTCTTTGGAAAACATAGCTCTTGTTTGTTGTTGTTACTGTTGCTACAGTCCATCTCTTGAGACCTGTATGGGGACATCTTAAGGTTAGATATGGCCCGTGTTTTCCAATAATACTGCCTGCAACTTTCCAAGCTGAAGGGTGGTGAGTAGAAACAAACAAAAAAAAAAATCGTCTCAAGAAGCATTAGCATGGTCTTAGAATGGAAAAGAGAGAGGGTGGAGTGGTGTAAAATGGGAGCCTCCCTCAGATGTTTGAATGCAGTCTTGAAATATTAGTATCTTTCTTTTCCCAAAAGCTCATTGCTTTGTCTTGCCTCTAAATAACTTTGAAGTTTCAGTGCCAGCCTAAGTTATTTCCCACTCTTTCACCTCTCCCGATGCTCTATCCTAGTATTATCAGCGGAGTTACATACCCCTTTGTTTTCCAGACAGGGACAATTACATTACAATTAGCTTGGAAGACAGTTTCAATAGACCTTCTTGTAAGTGGGGTGGATGTTGACCCTCCATGAATGCCAACAGTTTGAAAGAACACAGTTTCCTCTTTTTAGGGAGGAACATTTTCTGGTATAGAGACACTTTATTAGCAGTATATAAAGTTTACCATTCCTTTGTATTTGTTTTACTTTCTTAATACTAAAGTGCAACATTATGCTTATAAAAACCAGGCCATAATGTTTCAGACATTCTTCATTATACAGGCATGTAAATCTGCAGTAAAGTAGCTATATTTGTGTATGAATTGCAGTAAAACTCTGTTCCATTAGGTCCTGGTCCAAGTCTTTATGCAACTGGATAGAATGTTCTGCCTATCCTGAATCCTACACTAATGCTTAGATGCTAATCAACTGGAGTTGAATATTCATTACAAATATTAACAATGATACCAAAATTAGTCGCATATAGAATAACAGAGTTCACAGGAGGCAATCTGTTTTGTTTTATCAAGTAATTGAATGATTTTGATAGTTTTTTGTTTTTTTTTTTATTAGGTTCATTTTGTGAGTGTCTGCCTTTAGCTTCTTGCCTTTTCCTCTACATGACGTATGCTTATATAACGTAGCTCTGACATCATTTGCTTGGGCTTTCCTATTAGAGAACTGAAGTCTTTTAAACAGTGACAAGAAAATAGCTGCTTTTCTATGGGTGGTGCAATGCCACAAGAGCTGAAAAGGTCATGAACATGGTGATACCAGGATGCTTGGTCTGTCTTTCTGGGTGTTCCCCTGCTGTACAGGAAAATTACCCTGATCACCACTACTCTGGTCTCCCTGAACAAGGAAGTGGATTGATTCTCAGGTTATAATAAGAGAAGCGGGTTTGGTTTATTGTCTTCCTCCGGCTGCAGTGACCAAGCTCAGTTCTTCCTGGTAAGTAAAGCCAGGCAGCACCACTCTCGTGATTGGCATACCATATTCTCCCTTTTCCTTTATCTTTGACCTCCTCGGACCTCCGCTGTACCTTCCTTTTCCACACCAGTCTCCTTCCAAGTAAACAATCCCTAATTACTCTTCTCAATTTGTCACAGTTCAGATACATCTTTATCCAAATTTGTTATTTGATACCATTATCCAGATAATCTTTGTTTTATATGTTATTACTGATATAGTTACTGACGCTGTCGGTCTTTCAAGATGGTACCCACTAGAAAGTCCCCAGAGCTCCCCTCCAGATAACTCTGGAGTTTGGTGGGTTAACTTCCCATTAATGACCTGTGAGATCTAGCTATCCTTCATGGCACAGCCTGTAACTTTTGTCAGTTTTCACACCGCTACCTCTTATGTTCAGCATTTTCTTATGTCACACCCTGCAGTTTTTGGTGTTCTTTTCAGTCAGTGTAATTTCATGCTGGGTTCTGATCAAAGGGCTACTCATTTATCTGCAGCTCTAACATATTCTAACATGAATTTTTGTTCTTCAGAAAGATACTGTAACCGTGGTGGTAATGAAGCTATCATTCTAGAGAGGATTTATGCTGGATTCACAAATACCTTTGTGAATATCAAACATTTATCAAAATGCTTATAAAATAAAAAGTTTCACAAAATGAATTTAGTGCATTAGTCACAAATATTTTAATAATAATTCTGCAGGCCATTCAAATCTTCGTTCCTGTGGGAAGGTTTCTACTATAGTTGGACTGTATAACACATCAAGTTGTTCTAATTCTTAGAATTCGAACTTAGAACTTAGAATTAGAATGTATTAGAATAGAACTTTGAAACCATTATTAAGAAGAAGTTTGCTATGTTTAAACATTTATTTGTGTTGTAGGCTCCAGTGTTGCAAACAGATAGAGTTATTCATAGGCTTTTGGCATTGTTCTTAATTAAAATTTCTGAAATACCTCTACTATTATAAATATCATGTGAGGTATAGTCTTTTACTAAACTTTTTTTATAGGTGGTAAATTTTCCAACACCACGCTGAAAGGCTATTGGCAGAACTTTAGCTTATAATACCTATGAAATCTGCATCAAATGTCATTGCCTCAATGAACATGATTCAGTTCCCTAAATGTAGGTGTCTGTGGACAGTTCAGATGCATCAGGGTGTGCCACTGGTTAGAGCTGGCTCTTCAAATTGTTGTGGATCTGCCACAGATGGCAAACCATACCTTGCAGACCAATGTGGATATGCCAGATACCATAGAGGACATACATTTTGCTAAGCATGCGTTCCTGCTATCTTTGTATAGCCATATGTTTACAGTGGTCTATCATTCCTGTAGGCTTTCTCAGTCATCAATGTTCATATGTTTACAATCCATATACACGCAGACACAGTTATATTTAATCCCTTCTTTAAAGATGGATTCTTTAAAAAGCTAGAATATAACTCCTGTGGTGCTTCTCGTATGTGTAAGTGTTTGATGATTAAAATATTCAATATGCCTTCATAAAACTTCAGTTTTATATTAAGAATTATTCCATACCTACACGCTCCTTTGCAATTTCCTTATAAATAGCTCTGAATAAATGTAAACATCATAGAAAGGCACAATTGTGAGATTCTGCTATAATGTGAGTTAATAATGTACAAGCTTTCATCTTTTCTGTGCCATTCAGATTTGACCTGTATTTGCTAATTTTCCCTTGACCAGTGGCTGTCATTTCCATCAGATAGATGTGTTTTCTGATGTGTACAAATAGCCATTAGCGTGGAGGTCAACAAACTTATCTCCACTTATATGACCTGAGTCAGAAATTTAACAATTGGTCTCTAGAAACCACAACCTTTTGCCCCAGCTTGTCCTCCCGGCTGACAAAACCTTCTGATTACAAATACACTCCCACTCAACAATCATTACGTAATTATCACACAATAATGTAAAGGACAGAAAGAGCCTTTTGTTTCTCCCAGGTTTTGACTCATCTGTTTATTTCTATTTTTCTTTTATGTTTGGAAGTGGTTTTGGAGCTGCTGTTCCCCCTTTTGTCACATTTAATTTCCAGCAAGTTCTTTCTATGTGTGTTGCCATAGAAGACCTCTAGTGCGCTTTGTGATCATGTGGGGCTTATTTGCTTGAAGCCATGGCTTCTGTTGGAATACCTGGTTAAAGGTGTTGAAAATGCAACAGAGCACTGTGATATTGATTAGTGCTTTGTCTATTACCTCTGCCTGAGATACCTATGATGCCATTTTTATTATGTAAAACCAGTGTGTCATCTCCAAAAGTGCGAACCTACTCCTTTCGAGAAGTAGGTACAAGAACTGTTTGCATGAAAATAAATTTACTCATAGTGAGAAACACTGACCGGACAGCCAGACCTACAAGGTGCACAATTCAGACATGTCTCAGTCACTGATATGGTGGAAACTTTGTCTCTAATGCCTACAGCATAATATAATTTTCAGGGCTGTTCATCCTCATGTCTCTGCAAATTTTTGCACTTGTGATACAGCCTTTCAAAACCCAACTGAGATCCACTGGCTCATTTCATACAGCTTAGTGGATAGTGTTCAGATGGTAATGCATTTTGATCTTTGGTGTTGCGTTTGAAGTGACAATACTCACAGTAAGGGATATGAACTCATTTTCAGCCCTTTCAGCTACCTGTTTCCATCAGCTTTATGTTCCTGATATCAAAATTACAGGTATGCATTAGTGTTTTGATCTGGTTTAGACTTAACAGTCTGGTTTTATTTGCATTTCCTTAGTACACTTGCAAAGTGATATTAACATTTACAAATTAAGTAATCTTCTAGAACTGGTCAACGGTGTTAAGTGCTAAAATACTCAGATTTAGCGCATTAGTACACGTTCTGCTGCTTCTTAAACTTCATATTGATTAGAATATCTGTGGAAGGTAAACTCAGTTTTTTGCTGTTACTAGACCTACTGCTTTTAAGAAGACATCAGTGTAGTGACTGGGTCACTCCTTATTTTAAGAGATAATCAACAACATGTGCAGTTAAATTACAACAACATTCTCCAACTCTTAAATGTGAATCATATGATACCTTCAGTTAAAAGACCTCCATTTATAGAACTTCTCTAAAATGGACTGTGGGAAAAGTGGCTTAGAGAAAATTTTCATTGTCTCACTGATCTACAAACATCCACAGTTCCAGCAGTATTAATTAGATTTTATGCTGAAAGGCACACTTTCTACATGCTTCTGCTAATAGGCTTCATTTTTTAAATTTATTTGTTTATAGTCTTTCCATTAAACTTTGGTTTCTAAACTATCCCTATTTAGAAATTTTTGTCCAGAACTTCACAGTCTGTCTCTTATTTAGGACAAACACTCTTTATACACAATTTTATAGTGAAGAATTTTAGAGATGGTACTGGATATTTCCCAGAAATTAAATTCACTTGCATAGGGCTCTATATACCATGGCTCTCTAACTAAGGTATGACATTTTTTATGTCAGCTACATTGTTAAAGTGATTGCATACACTAAAATAAAAGAAAGCTTCATTAATGTACTAAACCTGTTAGTTTATGACACTGATATCCCCCAAAAGAACTTGCCAAGCTATGTGGATACCCATCTATGTGTATGTGTATAAGTCTATGGACATCACAAGATATTCATTCTTTAGTAGTCCTTTGACCATTCCTTTTCTTAAAACAGTTGTATTTTTCAGCAAGCATATTATTGCATTTTGCCCTGTAATCCACGTCTTAGCATAACTATAGTTAACAGGAGTACCTTCAACACACACTCATTATTTCTGGGGTTAACCACTTTTTCTCCATAAAACTATGAATAGTATGATGTGTTTTTCATGGTTCGTGTTGTTCAGTGCAGATATTTCTTCAGTACATCTTCTGTGAATACGTGTTTGCATACAGGTGTTGATTCCCTTCCCTTCCCTTCCCTTCCCTTCCCTTCCCTTCCCTTCCCTTCCCTTCCCTTCCCTTCCCTTCCCTTCCCTTCCCTTCCCTTCCCTTCCCTTCCCTTCCCTTCCCTTCCCTTCCCTTCCCTTCCCTTCCCTTCCCTGCCCTTCCCTGCCCTTCCCTGCCCTTCCCTGCCCTGTCCTGCCCTGTCCTGCCCTGCCCTGCCCTGCCCTGCCCTGCCCTTCTCTTCCTTATTCTCTTTTGACACCAAGTTCCTCTACAAAGAAAAGAAGTACCTGAAAACAAAAATGAATATCAGTCTGTATTATGGGTGGAGACCTGCAGTCTTACCTACACACACATGGAAAAATACACATGAACCACAAGAAGCTGTGAGAACATCATAAAATCCTTAAGTTTTCTAACAAATATACATTTGAGGGAAATTGTGCTTTTTGAAATTGGTTATTGAGTCCCTGGTGTCCCTACAAGTAAGGGTATCTTAGTAGTTACCACTACCCCTAGTAGAGGACTGATTCTTCAATACCCTGTTTATGTTAAGGTCTTCTGGCAGCATTGTATTTTATCTAAAATAGTTTTCCAGTCTATACTTTATCAATTCTTCTGCATTTTTATTAGTTCTCCTGTCTTTCATATCACACTTATTCTAGCTGAAACTGAGGCAAACTGTTAGTTTAATTTTTGAAGCTTTTCTAAGTTACCCTTAATTTTAACCTCTTCTAGCTTGAATATTCCATGTCTTCTCTGTAAACAATTTTTTCTGTTTTAATCTCCTTCTCAGAGTGTTTCAACTTGACTTTTAGCTATTCCCTGTGCTTTCTGATGACTAAAATGTAGTGTTTCTTTGTTGAACAATCCTTTATGTCAATCTTTATAGTCATTCTACTTGCACTTAATATCCTTTTTGAAGTGATTATTTAGCTAATTAGGTCTGAAAACCCTCCACAGAAGCTTTTCCCCTTGGCTGGGGTATAAATTTTAGATTGTTTTTGTACTTTTGTCAGTGCAGCTGTCTTTACCAACCAGTACTCTTAATTTCTCATAATCTATCCTTTTGAAATTGAGAACCTTAGGGCACAGTCGTACATTCATTTTTGAAATAGATGTAGCAATTTAAGATGTCATTTCCCTATGGCTATTCATTAATACCCTTCAGTTGTTTGAAATAGTTGGAGCCTCAGCTATGGGGACTGATAACTGATGACATGAGCATTTCTAGTCCATTTCAGAGCAAAGTGGAACAGGTTTGCTAAAACTACCTTTAGCAGCACTTTACACAGGTCTGTTTTACTTTGTACTGAAATGCACTCCCACAATGAATTATTGTCTCTCAGCTGAAGGGATGGTTACAAATTGCTGGAGAGTAGGAATAGCACATTGCGGTCAACATCACGGAACTGGAGGAACTTTGGGAAGCCACCTCCTCCAGCCTCCCCCACGAGTGGGACGATAGCCCACCCAAGATCAAGTCAGTCACAAGTGTAACTTGCCAAGGCTGGAAAACATTCAGAGATTTTATGACAGTATATGGCTGGCTGTTCAGTTTCAGACATGTTTCTGTTTATCATTACATATCAATGAAACTATATGAATTTGAGAAATGATAATTACAATGGTAATCCATGGCAAATATTTGTGAGCAGGTTTTCGGTAGCTGCTTACTTACTTTAAAACTAAAACCATCACTCTCTCTGGTCTCTCTGGTTTATGTTAGATAAAAGTGACCGCTGCAATGTCAGCATTTGACAGGCAACTAATTTTCATAGTTTTCTTCAGTATGGAAATTTTCCAAATCTTCATCTCCTTTTCAGAGTGATTTTCACAGAATAGGTGGAGTTTTCTTTTTCTCTTAGCTTTCCAGGAAATATAACTGATTTATTTTTCCATGGAAGTCCAAATTTTAGGTAGGAAGCCAAGGCCAGGGTGGGAGGAAAATGTCACACCAGTTCAACATACACAGGACATTCTTGGGAAGCCCTTCTAGCTTCAGAAACGCTTAGAATAGAAATTGCAAACTGAAACTGATTAATGTTAAAACATTAGAATCCAGAGAAGAATGAGCTTTAGAGAAGTAAGAAATACACTATTCTACACACTCTCCTGAGCAATTACAGACAGAAGGATGTACGTGCTTTAGCCATGTACATTTTGTTATGTACATTTTTTTCCAAAGCTGAAAGCCAACACTATGAAAAAAGGACACATAACAACAGAGTGTCATGAAATACTGTTCTTCACAACAATAAGGAAAGGGATGAGCAGGCAGGGAAATTTGGAGCTGTTACCAAGGATGAAAAGAATGTAATGAAAATGAACTGCATCATAATTTGTTGGTTTGGACAGATTATGTACCTATTTGTGCTGTAGAATGGGTTCAGATTTTTAAAATTCTCTATGTAAGCATTCTCATGCTTCCATAATGTTTAAATACAGGCATTTTTTCTCTGATAATTTTAGAAATGCACACTGAAGTGCTCAGAGAACTACAGTTTCTTACATTAAAGTCGGTGGACACAGATTATTTTGCAATGGACAAAAATATTTGCTGTTCTGTCTGTTCTTTTATTGGCTTGCATCAGTTTCCTGTCCTCTTATGGGAAAGCAGAAACAATAGTCCCATGTTCCATGTAACTAACTGAAATGCCTGGAACAGATGGAGGCACCATTATGTGAACGACTCAGCAGCCAAAATTTGTTTGCATAATCTGTTCAGGATATGCCCATGGATGGTTAATATCTATTTATAATCACTCAGGTATCTTTCCCAACTTATGTATATATAATTGGGGTGGATTCATGAATGATTTATGAACAAAGAAGTGAACTGCACTTGTCAGAAGAATTATCTACAGTAGGTAATTTGACCTACTCATTAAAGGTCTTATATATTTGAGTTTAAATGGTATTTGGGTACACTTGTGTGATGGAATTTTTAATAAGCACTAATTAAAAAAGTGGTTAATTAATGTTTTTTCTTCAAGTCATATTGATTCATATTATGTTACATATGACAAAATGTTTTTCAAAACAATAAGCAAAATTGGAATGACATTTAGTCTATGGAAATTCTAAACAAACCAGCCAGAGAAAGGTTTTTCCGTTACAGAATCTTTCCATTCAGATGATAAGAAACTAAAAATACTGCAGCATGAAAACAGTTAATAAGTATCACTAAATGTCCATCAGGTTCTCTGAACAGGTCATTGCCAAACTAGTGAATTTCTTGGTTGGTTACACATCCTCATTTTCATTTCAAGATGCCACAGAAAGCATTCACTGTCGGGCAGCAATTAGTACTTAATCAGGTCTTATGGCTGAAATATTTGTTAGCAGCAATGGAGAGGAATCATTTGCTTCATTTCTGAAGTTCAGCACTGTCCTCTATGTAAAGCAATGCTCATTAGCATTCAAGACCATTGCATGGACCTCCTTTCCAGTGCTTTATCTCAGATGGCTCTTTTTATCACTAGGAATGATTAGTGTCCTTACAAAGAGGCTCTTCAAAAATTTTTCTCAGGTATAAATTCCCTGTTATTGTTTATGGAACATTTGTTTCTAGTTTGTTTAGCTACAGATAGGATTTTTAGATTTAAAAAAATCACAATATTCTTATTTCATTTTTGGTAACCCATTTCAACTTGGAGATGGAACCGTGCCTCTGGGATTGAAAACAGCTCCCTGTGCAGCTCAGAAATGCACAGAGTGATTGCATACTAAAACCCAGTTCATTTTCCCTTGCTATCACAAAAAGAAAAGATTGATGTTTTCTCCCTTTCTGTGGAACAGAGAAAGGAATCTAAGTGTAGAATAGAAGCAACAAAATAGAATCATAGAATCACAGAATAGTAAAATGGTTTGGTTTGGAAGGGGTCTTAAATGTAATCTAGTTCCAACCCCCCTGCCGTGGGTGGTTCCACTTGACCAGGCTACTCAAAGCCCTGTCCAACCTGACTTTGAATTCTTCCAGAGACGGGGCATCCACAAATTCTCTGGGCAACCTGTTCCAGTACCTCACTATTCTCACAGTAAAGAATTTCTTCCTAATATCTATTCTAAATCCACCTTCTTTCAGGTTAAAACCATTACCCCTCGTCCTGTCACTACACTCCCTGATGAAGAGTCCCTCCCCATCCTTCCTGTAAGCCCCCTTTAGGAACTGGAAGGCCCCTACAAGGCCTCCCAGGAGCCTTCTCTTCTCCACGCTAAACTCTCTCAGCCTGCCTTCATAGGAGAGGTGCTCCAGCCCTCTGATCATTTTTATGGCCCTCCTCTGAACTTGCTCCAACAGCCCTACCCCCTAGAACATGCCCTACCCCCATCTTTCCATGACACACATGGATCAGCTTCAGACAGGAAAGAGAGAATCAAGCAAACAGTTATATTGTAGAAACTCAGATGGTGCCTGTGCTTGTTTCCTCCCTTATAGATGTTAACAGTGATAACTGAGTGAAACAACTGAAAGGCGCAGCTGCTTTATTCCACATCCTTGCTGATTCTGGCTATATTACAGAGCTCCAGCAGCTGGTCTGTCCTCACAAAGACCATTTTATTAGATATTTCTAATTTCTATTGACACTGCATCAGTGGATTTTGAATTCCCACAAATAAGTCTTCGGAGAAGAAAAAGAGGTGAAGGCAATCCTTTCTTACTTATGTGTGAGACTAAACCATATTATTATATTTTATATTTACGTTATTCTTTACAAGAATTCTAAATCCTCATAATTCAATTTGTATATGGCAATACTTTAAAAAGTGAGAATAGATCCAAATATAGAGCAAGTTTTTTATTTTTTTGAGATGGCAAAAATACTTATTTAAAAAACATCTTTAATTTCTGTCTTTGCTGGAATTCAGGGTGCACCGTAAAGATCACCAAGCATAGCTTGCTCATGGAAAGGGTTTGCCTAATTTTAAACTAGTCTAGATAAATATGTGCATTGGAAACACCATGCACCAGTACAGGTTGGGGGCTGACCTGCTGGAGAGCAGCTCTGTGGAAAGAGATCTGGGAGTCCTGGTGGACAACAGGATGACTATGAGCCAGCAATGTGCCCTTGTGGCCAAGAAGGCCAATGGCATCCTGGGGTGCATCAAAAAGAGTGTGGCCAGCAGGTCAAGGGAGGTCATCCTCCCCCTCTACTCTGCCTTGGTGAGGCCACACCTGGAGTACTGTGTCCAGTTCTGGGCTCCCCGGTTCCAGAAGGACAGGGAACTGCTGGAAAGGGTGCAGCAGAGGGCTACCAAGATGATGAGGGGACTGGAACACCTCTCTTATGAGGAAAGGCTGAGGGATTTGGGTCTCTTCAGTCTGGAAAAAAGACGGCTGAGGGGGGATCTTATCAACACTTATAAATACTTAAAGGGTGGGTGTCAGGAGGATGGGACCAGGCTCTTTTCAGTAGTGCCCGGGGACAGGACAAGAGGCAATGGGCACAAACTGGAGCACAAGAAGTTCCACCTAAACATGAGGAGGAACTTCTTTACCCTGAGGGTGGCAGAGCACTGGAACAGGCTGCCCAGAGAGGTGGTGGAGTCTCCATCTCTGGAGACATTCAAAACCCGCCTGGACGTGTTCCTGTGTAACCTGCTCTAGGTGACCCTGCTCTGGCAGGGGGGTTGGACTAGATGATCTCCAGAGGTCCCTTCCAACCCTATGGTTCTATGATTCTATGATTCTATGATTCTATGTCAATGGGTCAGCTCTGGTTAGAGTTCTTTGGCTTGCTACCTTCAGTAACTGTCCTTGGAGAAGAGGAGTGGTAATTGTTTAAACCACCAGAACTATATTCAAACTATATTCACAGTTCTTGCTTGAGCTTTTACTAAATTAATTGTCCCACATCTGGGGAACCTACTATTCTGGAAAGAGTGGTTGCAACTGAGTTATTATACGTGAAACCCGCGCTGCCTCACCACCCTTAGAGTAAAGAATTTCTTCCTGATATCCAATCTAAATCTACCCTCTTTCAGTTTGAGGCCATTACCCCATGTCCTGTCATTACACTCCCTGATAAAGAGTCCCTCCCCATCCTTCCTGTAGGCCCCCTTCAGGTGCTGGAAGGCCGCTATAAGGTCTCCCCGGAGCCTTCTCTTCTCCAGGCTGAACAACACCAACTCTCTCAGCCTGTCCTAAGTTTCACTGTAGAAAAATCTAAGAATTTTGCTTCGTCAGCATAAAACTCTCTTACCAGGACTGAATTTGGTCCATCATTGGGCAGTGCTGTGTTAATTGTATGGGGACAGAAGGAGTGTTTGTATCCAGAAGTTCTAATGACTATATTGTTCGGTTTAATGCTGTCCTGCTCTTTTCCACCCAGCAATGAGTTATTCATTCTTTCTCAGAGTCACCTGTACCAGTTTCAGAATTATTTAGTGGTGGATGCTGGAGGAAATAAGGAGTAGGATAACAGAAAAACCAAATACTTCAGTAGTCAACATTAAAATTTTAGAAAAATTGCATGGAAGAAAGTGTTTTCCCATTTTGGAGTAGATTATTAGATTATCTTTTTTTATTGTTGTTTTAATGATGAGTTAAAACTTTAAAGTTTTCTAATCACTGTTCTAAGCAGAAAACCAATGAATGGAAACATGTCACCACACAAACACAAGAGTGAAAAAACATTCCTAGAAGCCACTCCCCTGCTATCATATGCAACAGTATCATGTGTTTATCAAACTTCATTTCTTCTCTGCTGTAGTCTTGGTAAATCCTTCTGTAGTGTATGCACCAATGTATGATCAGAAGCTGTTTATTTTTTAGCTTAGGATGGGACAACTGAGCCAAAATATACAAAAAGACACAATTGGTTTGATTTTTCCTTATAATTCCATTGTTATTAACAACTGAAAAATGCTTTCTGCGGTGCAAACAATGAATCAAAAAGACCTTTCAGTGAATTATAAGTATTCCTTTAAAAATAATTTTGCATCTTTAAATTAGAAGGTGGGGGCTTTACTACATTCCAGAAAGCACTTTTTGCCTTTTCTTCGTGCAAAATTTATCATGGTTGCATGCAAAACTGAGCAGTAATAAATGATTATTGAACATAAAGTCTCTGAAGTCACATCCATGTAGCATCATTGTAAGGGCAAAGACATACATCTTATAATACAGAATTCATTATTCTTATAGAGCTGAGAACATGGACATTAGAGGCAATATTAAAAGACTTACATTTTTATCACAGTAGATTTTATGAAGAAATTGCTTGAATACTAAATCCATACTGGCGAGTTCATACTTTCCATATTTGCATTAAGAAGGAAAGTGAATAATCATGACAGCCCTGTTAATCAAGGTGTCATGGCAGTGAAAGTGGTTTTTGGGTTTTTTTTTTTTCTTCAGAATCAATGGCTCTAGTGCTTTAGGTTAAATGCTACCAATTCGAAGCAGAGTGTAAGAGTTAATTCATTTATCTTGCATTCTGTACTCCTATTTATACATTCCAACTTAATGTTTACATTACCTGAGAGAAGGTCTTTGCTAACTGGAGTTCATCGTGTAGTCATATATAACCTATGTTTAATTTCTGAAGAATTCCTTCCCAGACAGTTTGTTCCTTTCTAAGGGACTACCACGAACTTCTAATGAATTAAATCTTAGTTTTAAGTTGTTTCTCTGAGCTGCCAACATCTTTTGGAATTGCAATTGTAATCTTTACGCCTTGCTTTTTTCCTTTTGAATATGGAATGTAAGTATATTTACATAGAATATATCACACGTTAATATATTTACATTTTATGTCAATATGTTTTCCTATGTAATAAGAATATCCTTGAGTCTTACACTCGATTCATCTATGAGACAGGAACTGGGTGCAGGCCTAAATCAAGCTTCCACAGAAACCCATTAAATAAGTCTATCCGTTGTTTCAGTGAAACATTAGTGACTTTCCACTGAATGTGGAAGTACTGAATCTGTTCTCACAATAGAAGATTTTCCTTATGTTCCTGTTGCTTTAATTTGTTTACAAGAATGTCACAGGAAATGACTTCAGAAACCTTACTAATATTCATTAAACCTGTTATTCTATCAGGTCACAGGACAACAGCATGGCTGAGGCTGCCCAGGGCCTGTGGAGATCCACCAGTCCCACCCTTGCTCAGAGCAAGGTCAGCCTCAACAGGCTGCGCAGAAGCATGTCCAGGTGAGTTTGAGTGTGTCCAAGCACAGACTCCGCAACTTCTCTGTGCTAGTGTTTGACCACCTGCACAGTAAAGAAGTGTCTTCTCATACTTAAGCAGAATTTCATGTGTTTCTGCCTGTGCCCATTGCCTCTTGTCTTGCCAGAGGGCATTATAATGAAAAGTCTGGCTCCACCCTCATCAGGATCCTCCTGAGCCTTCTCTTCTCTAGGCTAAACACTCCCAGGTCTCAGAATATTGTGTAAGAAAACTACTTTCATTTGGCTTTTTTTTTTTTTTTAAACTAAATCTACTTCTGCTGTAACTCATCTCAGTGTGCCTGTTTCATTTGCCGACTAATAGCTTATTTACTCTCAAATGTTTCCAGGTATTCCAATTAACTTAATTATCTAAGTTCTATCTCCTTTAAAAGAAAGACAGCATATTTGGCTTTTCCTAGTCTTATTCATTCCCTAGGAGATCTCAGAGTGACTCTCTGGTGATTCTATCAGTTTAATAGACCGTTTTTAGTCTTCTAAGGTTAAACTTCTTGAAGTTATTTCAAAGTACCTGAGTGTTTTAAATATTCTTTTGTCTTTCCTCCCACTGATTGAGAGTGTTTTAAATATTCTTTTGTCTTTCCTCCCACTGGTTGAGATCTTCTCTTTTTTGCTTACCTACATTGATTAATGGAATAATGGGTCTAACAATAAATATGGATTTTTAATTACATATGAGTTCTAATATTTTGGAATACGAGGTTAGTAGAGCCATGTTCTGCCAAAGCTGAACACTTAATGAAAAAGGCATGCATTAGTAGTAACAATTACTGCTCGTGATAGTACTCCCTGATGCATTTTTACTACTTCTCCTTAGAAAGTAAAGAAAGGACGAGAGCATTTGAGCAGTACAGAAATGTGCAAGGCACTAATTGAGACCAATTCGTCTCTGAATGCTCCGCTGCTGGGATGATTTAGCATGGTTATGCTTAGTTGCATTCTTTTGTTCTTTTCTGTAATGAATTTTAAAGGGACCCGATTAAGCCAAAGGGAAGTAGGAAAAAACTTTTCAAACCAGAAAAGCGCAAAACATATGAAAAAGAATCTAAATGGATGACAAATCAATTTCAAGTCCTCTGTGAGGAGTTGCTTGCTAGGAAAAGACTCTAAGGATCTCTCCTAAAGAAGAATTCACTGAGACTGGAAACTCTTCATGGCAGTAGATCACAAAGGCAGAGACAAGAGGAGCCTTGCTGAATGGCAGAAGCAAAAAGGAGGGACTCTGTATATCATCAGAGGACTTTGCCCCAGCAGCACAGAAAGGAATACTAAAGGTTTATTTTTAACAATTTGGTAGAAGTGCAAATACATAATATAACAGTAATTAATAACTTTCAGAGCTGATTTCTCTTCTGTTTCTTATCAGCTGAGCCTTTGTTTGACAAAGGCATTATATGCAAGAAAGCCAAATGAGTGTAGTAGCCAAGTGTAGTGCAAACAATAACAGCACTTGGGCTTGTTCCACGTTTGTAATATCAGTCTTCTAAGGACCTTTCCATATTTTGTGCCTGATGAATGTAGAAGTTCTTTCCATCCTGCAGAGTGAGAAAAAAAATAATTAAGGAAAACCTCTCTATTCATTGTAAGAATACAATCTAGTCCTTCCTTCATAAAATAGAATACTTTAGATTTGTTGAATGTTACTTCTCAGACAGCTCGTCATAGAGCTCCTCCCAGTAATGCCATGAGCAATATGACTAACTACTGGCAAACACTCTCCATCCTTCTACTTTCTCCTGCTGAACAGAAGAGTGAGTGCAGGGTTACCATGAATTTAGGTCCCTGTTTTATTTAGAATGCGTAACGATGAGATTTTTGATTGTCCTTACCTTCCAAAGCAAACTCTTTTTATAGTCCTTGTTCCCCTCTGCTATTCCTTCTTGCACCCGCCCATGGATTTCAGTTTCCTCCTTCTCTGTACAAGATGCTTCAAAGTACAAACTGCATTACCTGAGGACATTCCAAAAAATTGTAGTAAGGCAGATATAAAGGTAAATATAAACAAAAGGACCACAACCTCCATGCCACAACAGATCAGGAAGAGAAAATTTGGCAATCCACAACGTGAAACTTTTCGTACAGTATTTGCGTTCCTCTAAGTTTTTTACTTTTCTTCTTAAAAACTTCTGGTTTATCTGGCGAGATGCATTTTAACAAAATTGAATTTTTCCTCTGGTTCTTTGAATGTAATTTATAATGATTTATGAGACAAGCCTTACCATTCCTATTCCATCTCAAATGTCACCTACATACTATATTGCACTTTCTTAAATATTAAGCGTATTTTTCGCATTGGGATCTCAGAGCCTTTTCATCAATTGTGTGCTGTGTAATAATTGCGACTCTTGAAAGTTAAAAGTTTGTTTTTTCAGAGTATGATTTACCAGTATGAATGGATATGAAGATTAAATGCAATCTCATATCTGAGGACTTCAGAGTCTTTGCAGACATGTAACCAAGTCTTAGTTATATCTTTTGCATGCTTACAGGTAATTGAAGTCATCTCACAATGACATCACAGTGGCACAGGAATACTGATGCATACAAACTGAAGGTCAAATGGAGATGGAAAGAACAGATTGTAATAAACAGTTAATTTGGAAACAAAATGAATGTTTTAAATCATTCTTATTTGCTATAGGAATGCTCACATACGGTAAATTATATGAAGTAATTAGTCTGAAAATGGTTCAGAATAACTACTTGTCATGCCTTTATATACCTAAATTGTAGAATTCATTGATGGAATATGCTGCATATTTTCTTTTGAATCTTAATTCTGACTGTTAGATCGCCTTTATCAGTCACTCATCAGAATAGTTTTAATCCATAGAATGAGGCAGTGAAGAGAGTAAGATAGGGTAGCTCAAGATAAAGATAGGGGATCATAAACCCAAATCTCCTAGGAAATGATTTCTCACCTTTGTATTGAAAGGCTCAAGAAGAAATAAAATGTAAGCACAAACTATATTTCTAATGCTGAAATGGTTTATCATGTTGTACTTCTAACTTGCCTTCAAGGGCATCGAAGTCAGCTACGGTGATCTCTGTGTTAGTGAAGGTTTGGTTTAGCAATGTCACAGCTCATCTGAGCAAAGAATAAGCTGAAAAGAGTCGCAGAATACTGAAGTATTAATCTTATTGTCAGAAACCTATTATTTCTTGTTTTGAAACCTATGTGACTGTCTCAGTTTTTTACTTCTGTCATCTCTAGGCAATCCCAAATTGTTCCCACAAAGGTGTAGATTTGTTGCTGGTAAAGCAACAAAATGTATAGAATTCCTAGTAAGAGACTGAAGTATTATTCTGTTCTTTTAATAGGCCACATGTTAATTTAGAGCTTGAGTGACAGCAGTTTCTGCATCACATTCAGTGCTGAAATTCAAGGCAACAGAGTTCGATCAAATAATTGTTTAAGCCTTTTATGTATCCAGTATTGGCTGCTATCTTCGGACTATGGATAGTTTAAGAGCATTTAGATCTTGCAGCTGTGGGAGTCAATGAACTAGAAAGTTTAGCATGGTGTGAGAGTTTAGTCCTAAATATGCTGATCAAGTAGTTTTGTGTGCGTGTCTGTGCATGTGTGTTTGTGTATCTCTTTGTCTGTCTGTGGAGGTTTCCTCCCCTGGTGCAGGAATTCCTAGTTTTGATTATGCATCTAGCTGGTAGACTAAAAGTAAAAAATTAAGTAAGTAAGTAAGTAAATAAATAAATAAAAAATAAAATAAAAATGTTATGTTAAGGCAATGGTGATTCAGTTTCTCAGTGAAAAAAATTAGGAATTTCATTAGATTTCATTAATTCCACTTAAAATCCAGCGTCTAGAATACATGTTAGGACTGAGTGACCATCCTATCTGTTACGATGTAGAAGTGCCCTTTGAAGTAAGACATGAAGCTATTTTAAGACAGCAAACTCAACGTGCTTGGAGTCAGACCCAGGAGCATCTTTCTATCAGGTATCATGAAGTTAGAGCTTAGTAAAATACATCATAATAATGAGAATATTTGTTTGAAAGTTGATCCCAAAGTAATCTTAGAACAGATCTTGAGGAAAAATTAGAATACTAGCTGTTGGTTTTCGCAGTAGTGAAAATTCTCAATGACCTTTGGAGAACACCAGTGAAGCTAGTGGAAGCCTATGGTTGGAATCAAGGTTTAATAAAGTGGATCTATGAACTGACAGTAACAGTGCTGTGGGAAAGTATATTACAAAAGGAAATTTCTCATCAGAAAAAGATGAATAATGTCACAGATGTTGTAATTGAGGCTCATTAAAATCAAGGGTTATGGTTTACGTTCAGTGATTAGAATTTTTTTACACTAAAAATAAACTTTTAAGAAGTGAAGTCCAAAAGTTAGAACACTGGTGGTTCAGTTGTCCCCTGTCCACAATAGGAATGTCATTTGTTTATCATTTTGATTAGGAATATGGTAAGGATTATGACTTAGATAAACTGAAGCTACAGAACTACAGTGAAAGCATACTGGCAGACAACACCAAGATACATTTGGGACCATGATTATTGGGTTTTTCAAAGATAAAATGAGAAACAGATTTCTCTACGGTGTTACTGAGTTCACCCTCAACCAAGACTGAAGATTTGGGCTTTATGAACTAGGATCTATAAAAAACCAAGAACAACGAGTTTCAGACAAGGCCATAAATGAATTCAGAATAGCCGGGGTTTAGTATTTCAGTGAAAATTTAGCAGTGCCACTAAACTCAGTTTAAGGGTGAATAAACTAGAAGCTGTGGCTGTGTAACTAGAAGCTGTGGCTGTGTAATAAGAAGGTTGTAGAAAAGAGATAAAAAATATTGAGACATTTGGCGTCAGGTATCTTGATAAAAAAGTGATAAACTTCCTTGGACTGACATTGGATGTTCAGTGGTGAAGCAAAACTGGAGGAAAGTGTGGGAAAACCATTTTTAGATTTCTCACTGAATAGAAGAAAGTATTTAAATATGTCTAGAGTCTTGTGGAAATTTAGAGTTAGGGTTCAGTTATGGTTTAAGTTGATTAAATTAGAAAATTAAGGCATGAGAGTAAGAAGGTCTTTGAAAAGATTACCCTAGAGAAAATAGGATTTTACTCATTTGGGTTCTCAGTGACAAAAAAAGGAAAATGGTGTAAGGTATTTCTGAGCCTGCTGGAAGCACAGATTTAGTGAGAGGCTGCAAGTCTGCAACTAAGAGGAGACTTTAGACTATCAATGCCATAGGAAGGAGTGGAATTCCTGAAGCAACAAAAACATGCCCACAGCACAACATTAGGAGTGGCATTGTGAATGTATCCCAGAAAAAGTGTTGGAAGTTGTCATGAGGTTTCTCAGGAATAAAACGAGAAGTGACAATCTGAGGAACACTGTGTGATTGTCCTGGCTTCAGCTGGGCTAGAGTTAATTTTCTCACTAGCAGCTGCTATAGAGCTGTGTTTTGGATTTAGGATGAGAATAATGTTGATAAAATACTAATATTTTAGTTGTTGCTGAGCAGTCAAGGATTTTTCAGCTTCTCATACTGACCTGCCAACAAGAAGGTGGGTGGCATCCAATGAGCTGGGAGGGGACAGAGCCAGGGCAGCTGACACCAACTGACCAAAGGAATATCCCAGACCATATGACACCATGTTCAGCAATATAAATAAAACTGGGGGAAGAAGGAGGAAGGAGGGGACATTCGAAGTTATGGTGTTTGTCTTCCCAACTAACCATTATGCGTGATGGAGCCCTGATTTCCTGGAGATGGCTGAACCTCTACCTGTTGATGGAAAGCAGTGAATGAATTCCTTGTTTCGCTTTGCTTGCATGCACGGCTTTTGCCTTACTTATTAAACGATTAAACGTAGTGTGATGTGAAGAGGTTTGGGACACTTGTGAATATACTGAACAAAAACTTCAGAATAAGCCATTCAGTTTTTCAGTGCGAAACTGATAAAAGGTTCAAAGTAGGTCACCACTGAGGCAGACAGAAAAATATTCTTAAAACAGTGCCCAAAACACTTCTGGGGGAAGCAATTATTTATCATGTGTACTTAACTTAGATTTTGGATGGGACAGTTTGGGGTGACGTTGTCCTGGATATGTGACTCATGAATGAAGGAACTGGTATTGGAAAGTATGCTCAGTAGTAACTTTGGCTGTAGTGAACATGAAACAATGGATTTCAAGATCCTGAAAAGAGTGAGGAAGTCAAACAGAAGAGTAGAATTCCTTGGACTCCAGGAGAACAAATTTTAGTTCTTCAGGAAACTGAGCTACAGCTCTGAAGGACAAAGGAGCTCAGTTCTTTAGGACAGCACCCTCCAAGTTCAAGCTAGGTCTATCCCAACATTCAGGACAAAACCTGATCAGGAGACTTGTGTGGCTAAACAGGGAACTTATGACTGAACTGCAATGCAAGAAGATGTATACAGAAGGTGGAAGTGAGGAAAGACTGTAATTCAAGTTTATAGAAACATTTCCTGACCATGAAGAGATATTCTTAGGAAAGCAAAACCTCAGCTAGAGCTGAAACTGTCAAGGGACATGAAATGCAGCTTGAAGAACTTCTACCCCCTAACTAGCAGTAAAAGAACAAACTGCTGACTGGAACAGATGATTTGCTGACAGGAGAGGCATATAAGCCTTCTTTGTCTCATACTTCACCAACGAGGTCTTTCTGAAGGTCTTGCACCTAGAAAGAAAGTTCAAGAAATCAAGGATCTACCAGTAGTGGAAGAGAATTGAGTAAAGGATCTCTTGATAAACCTTGCCCCATACAAGTCTAAACCCAATGAGATGCAGCTGAGGATGCTAAGAGAACTGGCTGATGTTGTGAGGCTGCTCTTGGCCATCTTTGAAGGTCTAACAAATTCCTTTATGTTTGGAGAACGGAAAATGTAGCAACGATCTTCAAAATTTGCAAGATAGACAATCTAGGGAACTACAGGCTGGACAGTCTGTCTTGTGCCTGGGAAAATTATAGAACGATTCTTCTTGGAAACCATTTCTGGATGCATGAAACAAAAGTAGGTTTCTGGAAATAGCCAGCATGAATTTACCAGGAATTAGTCATGTAAGTGGATGAGAGGGGAGCAGTTTTCTACCTTGTAGAATCTCTACCCTGTAGAATCTCTACCTTGACTTTAGCAAGTGTCTCCTTGTCTCCCGTAGAATAGAATCTTTTTAATGAAGATGGCATGTTATGATCTATGTGGCTGGCCTACCATCTAGGTAAAAAGTTGGCTGAATCATCAGGATTGAAGTATAGTGGTTAATGAGTCATACTCTATGTGGAGGCTGGTTAAAAGCAGAGCTCTTCAGGTGTCTATTCTAGAATGTGTTCTGTTTAGCATCTTTATCAATGGCCTAGATGGCAAGGTGAAATATACCTTCACCAAGTTTTGAACAACCAAGGGATGGGGGTGAAGTCAATACTGTCAAAAGCAGAGCTGCGCAGGTGGAAGGACTAGACTGACAGGAGTTTCATGAAATTCAGCATGGACAAATGCAGAGTCCTGCACCACATCTGCAACAGCATATGCTGTCTGCCCTGGCAGCAGCTCTGCAGAGGTGTTGCAGGTCCTAGAATCATTTTCATAGAGTCATTTTAATTTAATTTGGAAAAGACCTTTAAGATCATCAAGCCCAACAATAAACCTAACACTGCCAAGTTCACCACTAAACCAAATCCTGGAGTGCCACATCTACATGTCCTGATGAGGAAGTCAACTAAACTGAGCCTGCAGTGAACCCTAGCAGTGATGAAGGCAAACAGCACCCTGGGCTACTTCAAGAGGAACATATTCACTAGGTCAAGGAAAGTGATTATTCCCCTTCAGTCATCACCTGGGTTATACTACATCTCGAATATGATGTGCAGAATATGATATGCAGCGCTAGGAACTGGAAGTCATCCCCTGCTGTGGGGAGAGGTTGTGGGACTAGGGCTGGTTCATCTAGAAGTGATGGCTTCAGTGGCACCTAACAGCAACCCTGCTACCGATGGGAGGGGATCAAAGAGATGCAGCTAGGGACTTCACAGTGGTGCCTGGCAGGAGGGCAAGAGGCAGCAGGCAGAAGCTGAAACATGAGAGGCTCAGGCTGGAGATTAGGAAAAAACTCAATAAGGATAAGAGCGAGTGAAATCTCTGTCCCTGGAGGTTTCCAGACCTGACTGGATAAAGCTCTGAGTAAGCTGTCTGAATGCACTATTGACCCTGTCTTGAGTGGGAGTCTGGATAAAGATCTCCCATGGTCTACTCCAGTCTGTATGACCTAGTGGTTCTAAGTGTTTCACAAGGTATCAGTGAGCACAATCTGAGGCTTTTGTTGCATCTTAGTAAATGAGAAACTCATTACATTTTAGTAAATGAGAGAGAAAAATGCAGCATTTGAACGTATATTTCAAATGAGGTTTAAGGTGGTAGTGATTAAATTTCTGGCTTGGCATGTAATTCATATGATTGAACTTTGTGTGAGCCTAGGTTAAGGACTGGTAAACGAGAAGCTCTGGAGGGACACTACATGTGTCACTGGTCATTAGGTTTCTGAGTAAAAAAAATTAAGACCATCACTGCTCTGAATATATTGATCTAGTGAAGCTTTTGCCTAGTGCCAGATTTTGGGGATCTGTATTCTACAGTGTGACAGTATCAGCACAATTGAAATGCATGCCACAAAATAAATTTAGAACAGGAACCATTTGTTTTCTTAGTGTGAACATCAGGAGTGATATGCCACATAATACCAATGAACCTGATTTAATCTTGGCGTTACGGCTGGAGTTTAGTAGATTGTCTAGAGTGTCTGTAAAAATGACAGTTTAAACCAGAGACCAAAAGGGAGCATAGCACAATAGCTGATAGTATTTTCATGGTTGAAGCAGGAAATGTTATTCCTTGTTACTGCTGTGCATTGTGTAAAGTCATGGTTCAACTTTAGTGTGGTAGAAGATGTGATTGTCACTGAGAGTGTAAACTCAGTTCTGTTGTCTAAACAAAGGTATCTATCTTCATCTGCAATGCTTTGTGTCCTGCTTCTTGGCCTCCAGCTGTTTCTCCAGAAAGGCAGAGATTTTCTCTCAATTTTTTTTGGGTTATAGGTTATATTTGCCAGCCAACAGTAGTTGTGATCATAGGTTTAGAGCTGGCTTTGCATTTCAGGCTCAATAGACCACGTGGAATAACAGTAAGAGTGCTATTGGCCTCATTACAAAAGGTATGAAGAAAGTTAGCCATTAAGGCTCTAAAGGAGAATGTGAGTTGGGCTTCTGTAAGGTTTTGCTGCACATTGACTGATCTAGTGCTAAGATTTCATAAGTTTGAAGATAATGTATTCTAAGAGTTCCATTAACAATCAAATCCCAAAGTGGGCTTAGAACAGCAGTGATTAATTTTCAAGTTTGGCTGTTGTACAACCCAGGAGAGTATTCAGGATAAGGATAGACTCTGTGTTAGGCTTTAGATAAAACTATCACATTGAATTACAGTAATTTTGGAGCCTACTGCCATAGTAATTTCATAAATCATGATGGTTTATTTCCCTGTGGATATTTCTGGTCATGTGCTGGTAACACTATTCAGAGGTGTAGGACAGATAGAAGGCTGGACTGAAAATCATGGTTTACATTGGTAGAGGCTGGACAAAGAGGGAATCTCCTTTTGTTTTTTCACTCTAGATTTGTCTGTATTTCCCGCTTTCTCTCACCCCTCCTTTTCCTGCTTGTAGCTGAATCATGTAAGGATATGAACAGAGAAGGAGGAGAGAGAGGTATGCTTCTTTCATCAAGGTGGCAGCAAGGGACTGTCTGGAGAGAAGTGGCATGCCCAAATTTGACTTAAGTACATGGAGGACATTCTACATTAGCTTTGAGCCTAGTGCTGGGAATAGGATTATGTGTGGTCCAACAGTTATCAATAAGTAAGTGTATTACTAGATCTAACAACTGCCTGGTATCACATAGGTAAGATTAGTACAGAGGCAGAGACAAAAAGAAGTATATTGAATATAGTCATGGCAACAATTTGTTAATTTTGGTGAGATGGAGCAGGGCTGAGATACCCAGCCATCTAATGGTAGGGCTGTTAGGAAGCTCAGGACTAGGTTAGCAGGGAACAATGAGCTAGCAATACTGCCAACTAAGAAAGGAGAGGTGGACTCAGATTAGAGTTGAACTTGACCAGTCTTGTGCTGTTATAGTCAGGACCTGTCAGGTATCTTTAGAGCTCTTGTTGAGGATGGGGTTAAGATACAATTTTAGCCTAGCAGTATTCAGTGAGCTAGATTTATTGCCTCATCCAGCTTCTCTTACTGAGTTAGGGTTAGGACTGTATTCATGATTGGTCTCCTGGATAAACTCGGGGATTCCCTAGTATTATTGAGTTTAAACTGATGGCGGAACTGGTGTAAGTAAAATTCAGGGCACTATGCTTGTTAACAGGTCTGACAGAGGGAGCAGGAATTGTGCAAAGGTCAGAACTCAGAACTCGAGGAACAAAGGTAGGTTTATTGCTGTGTACTCAACTGTCAGTCAAACTATATAGGGTTCCTGCTTTTACATGCTATATGATGAAGTCTTTTTCTGGGTCAGTAAATATTACTGGACTAAACAGGGCTGATAAGTTGGGTTTGGGTCGATAGCAGCTTTATGGGCAAACATGAGGTTTCATTGTGTGGTGTGGTATGCCTAAGTTCAACTTTCATACGCTTATGTAGTTAGTTCATGGGAGAAAGGGGGAAGATGTTGCTGTCCTGTGCAGTGCATCCTACTGCTGTAGCATTTTTTTAGTGAAAAGGTGCAGTGATGATGAGAAGGAAAGAAACAGGCTTCTGTCACTGCTGATCGTTGCAGCAACTTACCTGCATAGCAGTGGCCCAGGAATTAGTCACTATCTGCAAGACAGGAACATCTGTTGGTGTTTTTCTTGATGGTTGATTCTGCTGATCACCTTCAGTGGAGAAAGTGTTAGAAAGAACGGTTATCATTGTAATCCTAACCAGATTGCCTGATGAGCCTTTTAATGCAATATGCATAACAATTTTCCAGTCTCTGTCAGAGGAGAAGTTTTATCACTGCCCTTAATGATGTGACAAGACACTCCCACTGGTGGCAAAGGTTTAGAGCACACTAAAAGCATGTCCATCAAGAAACTAATAAAAAGCACCCAGCTGCTCTGGTAGGAAGAACTGGAGTGCAGGAGGAGGAAGCATGGTTGCCCAAAATGCTCTTCAGGAAACATCCAAAAGGCACACTTAATTAAAACTGTCTCTGCTGAACTTCTAACAGCAAATCTTCAGTATAAGAGCATCAGGGTGAAGCAGCAATGCTAGAACTTTTTCAACAGAAGTTGTGTACTCTTTGGCAGGAAAAGATGACATAGTGAAGGAGCAACACAACAGCAAAAAACTGAAATATTGTCTAAGTGGCACTGTGAATTATACTGTAAAAAACTTTGTCTAATTATACACTCTTCTGTGCACTCTCCTAAGTAATACCCCTAGTAACACACTGCTGTCCTTAGGTGTGAAAATCCACAGTGATAACAAACAGGCTATTCTTCCCCAAAGTCTCAGGATGGATATTGCATTCCCTTGCAGTGTCCCAAAAGATGGGGGATGCTTATGTGAGTAGGAAGGGTTCACTAGACATACTGTAGTACTGCTAGAAGGGATTTCAATAAAATATTTTGTTGTAGGAAACAAAAGAAGCTCTGGTGTAAGAAATATTGAATTGAAAGATGCACCATATTTTCATTTGATAGATGTCAGTTAAAGATATGTCCCTTAAATAAAGAAAATAATTCAGAAGTTGTCATTGAGAAAGAAAAAATAATCTCTGTAAGACTTTATGGAAACTTATGTAAGACTAACTACAAAAGGGTTAGTTATAATTAAGATCATATGTTTTATAAGCAAAATTAATATAGAGCAGCTTTCAGTATTTTGAGGAGACACTGCCTTCAGACTTATTCAATGTGATTGGAAGTGAAACCAGCCATAAGTTACTATTGCTCTAAAAAATACAACTATTTTTCAGAAGTAATTCAAAACTGCTGTCAGGAAATCAGGAAGGGATGCAGGAAAACAAATTAGCCAGATAACAACAGGACCAGAAAAGATTAATATGAACACCTTGTGGGTGGAATAGGTGTTTATCTGCAGTAGTTTTGATCTCTTCCTTGTATTCAGCACAGTACCCAAGATAGCAAACTGGTAAGTACATATGTTCTACATGGTAGAAACCTAGCCAGATGGCTTTCTTCCACCACTGCAAAGAATTAAACTCTGTGGTTACAGATTTCCAATGCTCATAAGGAAAACAAAAAGACGAAGAAAAACTTTGGAGGACTGATTATGATTAGTGGGGTCAAATGATAAAACATGCATACATTTTTTTAAGATTGCTTAAGAGATGGAGATAAGCAGAGAGATTCTGGAACATCTCAGTGAACATAAAATCCCAAATTCTCAGTAGAAACATTTAGGTCACAAAATGAAAACAAAACAACCCCTTCAGACTCTAGGACTTGCTTGTATCTTTGTTAGTATAGCACATTGGCAATAAGACAAACTTTTCTGGAAATGATAAATTCAACATATGTTACAGATATTCTCTTTTTTCTTTTAAAGTTTAAGCAAGGCTTGCTGATTTCACTGATGCAGCAAAAAATAGGTTGTGCAAAGAGTAACATACTTTGTGGGATTCTACTAGTGGTAAAAAAAAAAAAAGCATTCTGCAGAAGCTTGGAGTTGTGGCACTTCTTGTACTGCAGAGATATGTCTGAAAGGAAACCTAGTATATTCACACAATTTGCTCTTGCACATTTGATGGACTCCGGAGGATGAGACCGTGTTGCTTTCTTTGGCTAAATGAATGGGTAAGCAAAATACATAATTTCTTAAATCTATGCCAGAATAATCAAAATAAATAATTAAAAATAACTTCAGAGACATCCAACTTCTTGGTGGAACAGTTGTCTTTTTGTCATAAAATAATTTTAAAGATAGGATTCTTGTCCATTCTGCAGCTCAAGAGAGATCAATGAGATATTTTTTATTCCTTGGAGATTTTAATCCAATGAATCTAGAAGATATATAATGATGGAGATTCTACAACTGTCATTTGCAGTGTCTTCCAGGACTGTGTTACTTTTACTGAAGGAAAACTTTCTCTGTCTCCCTGGAGTTATTCTTGTGTTTCACTACTTGGAAGAGAAAAATAGTAGTCCTTTTCAGTTCTTTGTTCACCCTGTTCTTTAAACTTCCGTCATGGCTTAATATATATATATAAAATTTATAATTGCGTGTGTGTGTGTATGTAAGCGTAAATACATATGTATGGCAGGGGGTTGGAACTAGATGATCTTTAAGGTCCCTTCCAACTTGAACCATTCTATGATTCTATGGAGTTGTCTGTCTGTCTGTCTGTCTGTCTGTCTGTCTATCTATCTATCTATCTATCTATCTACCTACCTACCTACCTACCTACCTACCTACCTACCTACCTACCCATAACTAGTTTCACATCTTTTTTTATTTGAAGTAGAAGACCCAGAACTGGTCACAGAAGTCTAAGTGGGGCCCTACAACTGCTTAGGATTATTTGACATCTGTTGTGAGTTCATTATGCACGGCTTATGAGCCCTCAGATGTTGTTAGAAAGGAAAGGGACTTCCCAAATATCATTTGAGTGCTATATGTAAAGTTACCACAACATTTCTTCCAATTGCAAACAAACACTTCTATTGCAGTCCTCTGTAATGACCACAGCTATTTTGGCAACAGTGGTACCTGAAACAATATTGTGGTTTAAGAATCACTTAAAGAAAGAAACTTCCACTAATGAAAATGTCAGATTTGTAGTCTTGAGGAACCGAATGGTATTATAAGCATAGAAGGAACTCACCATGGGCAAGGTTCCACACATTATTACTTGAAAATACCTACATTGTTAAGGCACATGTACATCAGTGTCAAATGTTCTTTGACATGTGTTCACTAAAAGAGAGTTGTGACCTGTAATTTGTTTCACCAAACAGCCTCTACATCAGCACAATACCTTTGTGTGTGTGCGTGTATGCACACATATGCATTGTATGTAAGACAGTGCATGGGCTCAGTTTGGGCACATTCAGATGTTACAGCAGTGGAAGTTCATTTTGAGCTGGAAAAATTTAAAAGCTCAGGTTTTGCTTTGGGGAAGATGCAGAGTGAGACAAAGAAAAGGCAAATGTTATACCCCATTTATTTTCATTAGAGTAGATCAGTGAAAGCCGAAATAGATGAAAAGCTGCTTACAGAGATTGATGTGATGTTACTCTAACAGTAAAAATGCCCTACATGCACTAAGCGTGTAGTAAGCAATTGGTTTTTAGCAGGCAATGGAAATTGTTTCTCATCAAAAAAGGAGGAATTTTTCCAGAATTTTTGGATTTCAGCTCAGTGAAAGCAATAGCTCAAACTGTCTGTTGTGACTTCAGGAAGCCTGAGGAAATGGCCACTAGACATACCAAGATGGCTTGTGAAATTGCTTTCCATGTAACTTACAAGATCAGTGTTAGTTTACTGTGGGTGCACGACAACCACGTTGTCTTCAGGGCAGGCTGGATGGGTGGCATGGGAGGGACAGGCTTCCTCTGCGGAGTCCTAGCAAGGCCAGCACATCCAGGATGTGTCAGACTTGCCTTACTGTGAAGGCTACATGCGCCCGTGTACTGCATGTTTATACGGATGGGTGCCGCACATCCAGGCTGATCACATCCACTGGATGTACTCTGCACAGCACTTTCACTCTTGTTTTCATCTGGGATTTCCTCAGTGGGAATTTCAGACACGTTTGCGTGACAGGTTCATCTGTGAGAAAGAAAGGGAAAAAGCCACCCTCAAGAGGTGGTCCAGCACATCTTATGAAAGACAGAGTTAATTGCTATGGGGGTTAGGGCAGCAGAGAAATGATGGCCCTGGCTTGAGTCCTGGCATCACCATCCTGAGACAGGAATGAGGTGTATGCATAACAGTCTTTGGGAAGGGGAAGAGCCTTATTAGTTTAGCAGCATAAAATTTTTAAATCTGAACGTGTTTTGAACCCCACTGATATTTTCAGCTTTCCCGATCTATGTTGGATTGATATCCACTGCATTTTAACACTGCCCGATTCATATTGAACTTTGAACTGATATCCTAGATGAAAACCTTCTAGAGGTAATTTGAAGTGGTTTTAGTTATCTAATCCTTCATGGAAGACTTTAATAGAAAAATGTAATATGCTAGTATTTATATTCAAACTATGAAGTACATATCTTTCTGATGCAAGACACAAGGTGATCGTAGTCTCCATGTATGAAATGTTTACCTCATTCTTTCCTAGTGTGATCTTTAAGTCTCTGTTGATAACATTTCATAAAGTATTATATGTTTCATAATGTATGAGGTGTCATTTCTGTGGGATCCTTAAGGCTTACTCCCACTGAGAATTTTCTTTTAAGTCCCACTGCAATTAAAAGCTTTCAAATTGTGTACACTTAGTTACATTTTTACTATATTTACACTCCTCCAGTTAGCTCATACAATGCAATGAAAGAATGTGAACTGCCTCTCTGTTTTATTATGGAGCTGATAATGTAGCTAGGTTCTGCTGGTAATTGTAAAAATACAAGGTGCACATTCAGTACACATCAATATGGATGTTGACATAGTATTTGGCTGAAACTATAATGCAGAATGATTTAAAATCTTCTGACTAAAATACTACAAAGAACACAAGTTCTCTAAATGCTGCTATCTTAAGCACGTAATAACATATGATTATAATGTATTAGCTGGTGATGACTCTTCAGCAGGCTTTATTTTATTGAAATAAATTTCAAACCCTCCTTAAATTCTCCTTTTTTTTGGTTAAACTTATTTCTTTTAGCTAATGTGGCCCTAGTGTACAGTTAAGGTCACATAAATTTGGCCTCAAGGATGAAAACCTGTTTTCCTCAGTAATTATATATGGTTTTGTATAAAGTACTGGAAAATTCAGTGTTCATTTTCTGAACCTCCAGCCTAAACAAATGGAGATTCTTGTTTGTGACAGGCTGGTTCAGGTTAACCTGGATTATTTTGCATGGGAGCAGACTATGAGCATTCAAAATGTATGTTGCAGTGATTCAGATGAAGGGAGGTAAGATCCAGCTAAACAATTAAATAAATTTTAAATTGTTACGCTTTTTCTGAAGTGATCATACGACAGTCTAAGTGCTGAGTTTTATTTTTGTAATTCCTTTCTTCTTGAAAATCGCAGAGGCTTTTACAAGTATAAAGGACTTAAGTGTATGTACTATGCATAGTACAGCATGGAGATTTCTTTAGAATTATATGAAATACAGCAGCTATTTCATGGTGTAGTATTACTTAAAAAGTATTTTGCCAAGGAGCTCTTTGTAATGCAAGCCATAATATACATGTCCTATAAAAGGTAGGAACACTGCTTGAGCCCATATATTGATGCCTTAGTTATTAATGAAGCATTTGCATATATGTAAGTATATATAGTCATAGGATTATGAATAACATCACCTCTGCAGGAGCAGGCAGGAACTTTTCAGATGTTTTCAGCATCTTTAATGGAATGCCCAGGAAACGAGATATCTGGATTCTGTGTAAACCTCAATTTAAGAAAAATGTACCTTACAAAACTCACTTTCCCGAAAAAGCCTATGGATTATGCTAAGGAAGTGACATGCCTGGTGTTGGAGCAGTGACACTGTAAGGAAATGAGAGAGAACAGAACTCGGGGAATGTTAAACCTGTGATATAACCCGAGTCATGAGCCCTGGCATGGCTTTTACATCCCTGGGTAAATCCCGATGGCAGGGCTGCAGAGTACTTCCTGACCTGCACCCTGAAGTGCTTGTTTGACTTATCCATCAGTGAGGACAGGTGTGCAGCCCAACACTCAAGAGTGAACATCAAGTTATTTTTATCTTTTCTATTTTTAACAGACATCCAATCTGTCCCCAGCAACCAGAGACTCAAAGTGAAGTAAACTCCCTCCAGGTATGTGCATCACTGAGGAGGCCTTAGGAAAGAGGAGAGGTTGAGCTGCCCTCCTGGGGCAGTCTCCCAAATTCAGCCCAACACCAGCATGCAGGAAAAGCTCTGCTTTGCCTCTGGAAAGCTGTTGTGCGGGGAGGAAGGATGGAGCTGGTGGACTCCAGCTTCAGATCTGGTTGCACAGCAGTGCCCTAGGTAGAAAAAATATGTGCCTCAAGAGGTATATCAGCAGAGCATGTGGGAATCTTTAGGGTAAACCTGCTCCCTGCAGCCAAGTGAGGAGGTGGAGATTTAACAGTGGAGGCCCTTTGCCATTTGCATGTAACAGTGACCAGGTGAAATGCGTTACCAGGGACCAACACGGCATCTTCCCTCTGCAAAATGTAGAGCTATTATTTAATACCTGCACAGTTCGGATAGGTCTCCATTTGGCATTTAGTATTACACTGGAGGTGGAATAAGATAAGAATTTGAGTGATGCTGTTGCTGAAGCTAATTTAGTTTTGGTTAGAGTAAATAGGATTTATCACATCAGAAAACACTGAAGGTGAGAGGCTGAGATGAATCAAAATATTTCTCAGTGTGAAAATCAGCTTGAAAACAGAACAGAATCATAGAACTGTAGAATCACAGGATACCCTGAGCTGGAAGGGACCCATGAGGATCATTGAGTCCAACTCCTGACTCCACAAAGGGCAACTTAAAAGATAAACCATATATCTAAAAGTACTGTCCAAAGAATTCTTGAACACCAACAGGCTTGGGGTCATGGCCTCTTCTCTGGTGAGCTTGTTCCAGTGCTTGACCACCCTCTTTGTAACGAACTTTTTCCTAATAGTTGATCTGAACTTTCCCTGACACAGCTTTAAGCTATTCCCTTGCATCCTATCACCAGACACCAGACAGAAGAGGTCAGCACCTCCCACTCTACCTCCTCTCACGAGGAAGTTGTAGACAGCAATGAGGCCACCTCTCAGCCTCTTCTTCTCTAAGCTGAACAAATGTAGTATCCTCAGCTGTTCCTCAGAAGTGATGCCATCTAGTGCTTTCACCATCTTTGTTGCCCTCCTTTGGACACAGTCTCATATTTTTATATACTTTTTATATTGTGGAGCCCAAAGCTGCACATGGTACTTGAGGTTAGGTCTCAACAATTGTGACAATGGGACAATCACTTCTTTTGACTGGTTAACTACATTGTACTTAATGCTTGCCAGGATATATTTGGCACTTTTGACTGCCAAAACAACATCAAGCACAACCCTCAGATCCCTTTCTGCAGGGCTGCACTCCAGCCTCTCATCCTTCAAACTATATGATACCCAGGATTACATCATTCCAGATGCAGAATCCGGCATTTGTCCGTGTTAAATTTCATACGATTGGTGATTGCCCAGCACTGTAATCTTTGAAGGTTTCCCTGTAAGACCTCTCTGCCCTCAAGGTAATCAAAGAATCCCCTTAATTTAATATCATCAGCAAACTTATTGTGCACTCAACACGTTTGTCCAGGTCATTGATGAAAACATTGAGGAAAACTGTGCGTAAAATTGAGCCCTGAGGAATACATTAGTGCCTAGTAGACAGCCAGATGTTACCCCATTACTACAGCTCTTTGAGCCCGACCCTTCGGCTGATCAAGATGATAGAATAGTTAGGGTTGGAAGGGATCTCTGAAGTTCATCTAACCTTGTCTGTATTCAAGTCAAATCTAACTTAAGGCATGTTCAGGTTCCTCAGGACCTTGTGCTGTCAAATATCTCAGAAGAGATTCCACAGTCTGTTTGGACACCTTTTGCAGGTCATATGTAGTTACCTTATGTAACTTGAGATATCATATTCATTAAGATAATAAAAGAGGAGTATGGCATCCTGGCTGTGTTTCTTGCCTTTTGTTTTATACCAATAGATTTTCTTGCCTGCTGGTACTCAGAATCTTCTTAAAACTTACTTGTGGAACTTAGATATGTTATGTAGAATTTTGTCGCGATAAGTGATTTGTCTTTTAGCGTTTCTTTAGAATAATTGATACTGTTATTTTTGAAAAACTGTTTATTTTTACTTTTCTATTTTCATTCTTTATTCATATAATTATCTCTTGCATACATTTTATACTATGATAGTACACAAATATGCAATATCTTATCCGTATTGCTGTGTTCTTTAGCTCATTTACTGCATGATTAAGTGCTTAGATAAAACTTTATTCTTTTTTACTAGGCTTAAAGCATTGTCTTCCTGAGCCAAGTTCCCTGAACTCTCATGGCTGTACAGAAGTGTCTAGGGAGAAGGTCTGGACAGGAAAAGAAGGACTCAGAGTCTGGTTTTCTTTTGCTTTATTTTCATTTGCTTTCTGTGGACCTTTGACTTCTCTGCACTTTGCCTTTGACAGTAACAGATACGTTCCTACACCAGTTGCACAGGGAATGCATACTAAAATTTCATTCAAGTGAGGTTTAAGTGCACTGTGGGGGACCTTGTGTGGGCTTGTTACACCAGGCTGAGTTTTCCCCTATAAATGGGTTTATTTGAATTACTTTTCTCACCCCAGACAAGTCTTTGCATCTCAAACCCGGTATGTCTTGGCACAAGGGTGTTGCTCTGATTCATTGCCATAAAGGACTTGCTGACAGATGGCTCCTGATGGAGTACAAATTGAAGACCACTGGGAAATCCCATGTTGCTGCAGCTAAACTGTCTAATCTGAGATATAATGGATTACCATTCCACAATATTGAGCAGCAGCAAAATTATCAGTGAGCCTCACTGGTATGGCGCTTCTATTTTGATTACTTTTCTGTTTTGAAGATTTTCAAGAAAAGACATAGATCCACCTTACGGCATAGATCCAACTTCCTTTTACTGATGTTACACTTTAAAACAATGATCTATATCATATATGAGGCCCAGAGGAGGGCCACAAAAATGATCAGAGGGTTGGAACACCTCTCCTACGAGTACAGACTGAGAGAATTGGGACTGTTCAGCCTGGAGCAGAGAAGGCTCTGGGGAGACCTTATTGTAGCTTTTCAGTACTTAAAGGGGACTTACAAGAAAGATGGGGACAAATTTTTTAGCATGACCTATTGCGATAGGACAAGATCTAATGATTTTAAACTAAAAGAGGGAAGATTTACACTAGATATAAGGAAGAAATGTTTTATGATGAACGTGGTGAATCACTGTCACAGGTTTCCCAGAGACGTGGTAAATGCCCCATCCCTGGGAACATTCAAGGTCAGGTTGGATGGGGCTCTGACCAACAGGATTTAGTTGAAGATGTCCCTGCTTATTGCAGGGGAGGTTGGGGTAGATGACCTTTGAAGGCCCCTTCTAACCCAAACTATTCTATGATTCTATGATATGAAAAAAATACACTCTGGGCCTCTTGCTCAAACAACTTTTTAGGCAAAGTTTTTCTCTAGTTTCCTATACAAGCCTAAAGCCAATAACAGCAACAATCTCTTTTCCCAGCAAGATTTGTTACTCACCCACTGTTAAAAATAAAAGTATATTAAAGCAACTTTTTACACATTTTCCCGACTGTTTATCACACTTATTCTTCTCAGGTAAAATTGTGTCACTCAGTCCAGCATCCACTTAACATTTTTTTTCCTTTGTTCTTTCTTCATGTAAGACATTTAAAAGAGAAAAACAGAACACCTCAAGATTTTATAATAATAGAACAAACTATTTTTTAAGCTAGTTAAACCTCGCACAGTAGCAGAGAGTCTAGACTTTATTTTAATTTCTATAACCTTTGAAAAATGTTCAGACACTTTGATGAAGTGAAAAGAAATAAATACTTCTCTGTGACATGTATCTATAAGCCCCGTAACTCATAAACTAAAAAAGGAGACTTCTTGCCATATTTTTAAGCATTGACAGAGATTTTGGGTAATTACATTTTTTTTTTTTCATACCTGGGTCATTTCCAGAAGCAGAAATGAATACCTGGGTGATATTAAATATTTCTAGAGAAGCAGTTGCAAATTTGAAGTTTGAAACAGCACATTTCTCCAAATAATTTGAAATGTACAATGTACAATGTGCAATGTCTTTCTTCGCATACTTTCTGAGGTATATGCAATCATGAGCAAAAATCTGTGCTCTCTGAAAAGCTTCCATAGGATATACTAGATGTGCATGATTACAATACATAGAAGAAGTGAATGTTTAAGAACCTCTGTCCTGAGTAACTAAGATGACTTAACAGTCCTAAAACCTAGGTCTCAAATCTATTTTCAGTTAATCCCCCATTTAATCTATTTATGCTACTAGCTGTCAGCTAATTTCAATGATATTATAAAGTCATTTGTGTAGGTATGTGTTAGAAGATATATGATTAATGAAATTCTCACCACAACCTTCAAAACACTGGAGGCAGTAAAAAGATTATTTAAACCAAAGAAGTGTGCTGAGTAAAGAACACAATAGGATTGTAAACTCAGAGAAACCCTCAGGGAAAGGACAAGGGACTCTGTTTACTGTATTTATAGTGGGCCCAACTCCAAGGAACAGGATAAGAAACTGTAAGCTGTCACTGCTACAATGGATTAAAAAAGTCCCTTTTTGCAAACGTTAAGAACAGGCAGTAGCAGGTTTACAGGTCTTTTAGACTGCTAATAAATCAAAAAGCAAATAGCTGCAAAGATCTTGTTAGACCCTGTTCTCTGCAGTTTGCAATGGATTATTTTATCAATTTATGTCTGTAGGTCAGTTAACTTCTGGAGAGGAGAAATTGAAACACCAGATGAGTTCTGGAGTTTCAGCTGAGGTTTATGTAGGGTTGCTTTGTAAAGAAATTCATACATTAGTAGAAACAGAAAGAGGTTCTTGAAACACTCTTGAGATCTGAGACACAATCATAAAATCTCTCAAAATATGGGGTTTTTTTTTGCGTTCTATCTAATAATAATATAAGTAGTTATAAGTTTAATTTCAGAATATAGTTTGTCAAAAGTCTCATTCCACTGGGAACAAACTTTCAGTCTCAGCCTGTTGCTGTTGCTCTCTCAGCTCTGGAGTACAGCAAACAAACTGAAGGACAAGACAGAAGTCATGGTGTTTAAATGGCATGTGTAGTTCCTGGGGAATCCTGTGGAAACAGCAAACGTGAACAGCATGGACAGAAAGGCACGGTTAGCTCATACATCTTAGTCTGGAGATGTTTGTGAAAATTTGGTTATGTGGTTTCCACCGTGTTGCCTGGGCTGAATTAAGTGCTGGATTCATTGCACGTGCTTCCCACAGAGAGAAACCCTTCTGCTTGTATTTGAGAGTGTCTCAATGAGACATATCTGGAAAGACTGTTTCTGAGCCTAAGAACATTCTGGCTTGTGACAGCCTCCTGTTAATGTAGGGTAATTTAATAAAGCCATTTTTGAGAGAGAACATTGTCTCGTGTTTAAAGATATGCATATTTTGAATCCCAGGTTCTAAATGAAATTAATTGGGTCATTTCTGTTTTATGTCCTTAATTAAATTGTATCTTCCAAATATTTCTCAGATAAAGAAATATGGACTAAAAATGCTGTAACATACATAATAAAAATAAAAAAGAAAAACATGTTGGAAACAGAGTTTTTCCATGGGCCAAATTCCAAGTTAACTCACAACCCTCGCCAATACACTGAAGTTAATGGGGTTGAAAAGGGTGTAAGTGAACTCAGACTTGGCCTTGCATGTTTTCAGATTTGTCCCTTGTGACTTACCATAGAAGGAAATGATTTGATTTTTTAAAAAACAAATTCTGACAGCTTGAGGTGGAAGTTAATGCCTCTTTTTCTGCCAAAATTCACATAATTTGGGGTGGAAAAAATATACTTTATAGCCTATGATGAAACTAAATGCTTACTGGATGTTATACTGAAATGGAATTGTATTCTCCAGATTGCTGTACAGTTAGCATAATGATATATAACTGCACATTTTTTCCCTGTTATGTATTTCCCTGCACTCTAGCTGTTACATAAACACCACATTTATTGCCTTACAATGTGAAAATCTATGTACTCTGATTGTCTTCATTCATTGTTAGCCATCCAGAGGAGAGGGACTTGTATAATTGCTGCACAGTCTCACTGACTATACTGTGAATATGCAAATCTCCATACTCAAGCTGTTAGTGTAGCTCTTGACCTAAATGTGTGAAGTACACTAAATATCTGGAGGTCCCTTTGAAGTCAATGGAAACTACTTCCAAGCTCAGTACCTTTAAAAACCATGCCATCTGGCTTGGCTGGTTCTTATGCTTGAGGTGTAAGTGACAGAAGTGTTTGCCAGCAACAAACATGTGGCTTCTGCTTCTCTCTTTTTGGATGAAAATACAAAAAATTCTGGACAAACATTAAAGACATGGGGTGACAAGGAGAAGTTCAGATACAGCTATGAAATAATGGAAAAGTCATCTGTTTTTAAATGTATACAACAAAAGACTGATATTTCCCATAATATTATTATTCACTCATTCCTATATATTGGCAAATCTTGTGTTCCCAGAACAACAAGTATGCATAAGTGCAGACATTTATCCTTTTTAATCACTCTCTTGGCAGGAAGGAGCCTGTCTGTCTATTTATGGAAACTCATCTTGGTACCTCAGTTTCAGGGAGGAGAATGGAAGAAGAGAGGAATGGGAAGCAAGGGAAGAAACCAATGAGGACAGAAATTAGAATAGAAAGCCAGATAATGGCACTCAGAAGCAAAGTTTTTAAACCCTTTTATTCCCTTTGACCAATTTGGCAAGCACTTTTTTTGTTTGCACATTCATCTTTTTTTACTTGAAATCTATATTTTTAATTAAATACTTCAGCATATCCAGGAAAACTTGAGGGAAATGTTTTTTTAACTCATTAATAGCCATATCCTTATCTAAACAAATATTTTCTCTAGCTTTTATCCTCCAGACATATCAGGCCTATGGTCTGTAACTCTTTTATAAACAGGAAGATCTCATGAGTTATCATTTTTAAAAAGTAGTAAAAACTGGAGCTGGTCAATAATGATTTCAGTGTCAATTCAACTCTTCCAAAGTTTTGCAATAGATGTTAATTTAATTATATATTGCTATGGAATAGCACTTATATATGGGTTTGTGAATAATGTAAGATATGTATAATGTGTGTTTGAAGCTACTATACTGCTCTTTCAAGCACTTTTTCTTGTGCTTAAGAAGGGTGTTTTGACATTTCACATACATGTATGAAAACAGCATACTCTATTCTCATTATGGTGACATGAGTGACAGTTCAGGCTACTGAGATATCTGTCAGAAAAAATAAACAGATATCTTGATTAAAAAGCAAAATCAAATGCGACGCTCCGTAGATTGTCTTTCTGATTTTCCCATGGCCTATCTATATAATACTAGATATTTACTAAGGCGTAGTTTTGTAAGGGCTTTTAATCACCTCATATTGTTTCACATAGACTTTTCTCAATAAATTAAACCCTTGTGATTATCTGTGTTCATGTTTAGGAACAACATACTACCAAAAAATTCAGATTGTTAGGAGAGTAGATGTGGTAAAACAGTGATTTGTACAGTGTGTAGCAAGATGGTGCCTCAACTCTCACTGGGAAAATAGGCTATTCAAAAAATAATGAGCTCCTCTGATTCTTTATTCTTCCTAGAATTTCTAGGAAAGTCACCACCACTTTTGAATGGGCCGAAACTGTGTCTATAAAGAGAGTCTTTTCACTATGTTAGCTGTTCTCATCCTCTCTGGGAATTAACACCAGAATAGTTTTAAAATTTAAAAGCAGACTGTGCAAACAGTCTACAGAAGATCTTTGCCCTTCCAGAGAAGCAGCTAGGATCCAAGTAATGTGCACTGGGACATTAAAAAAATGGTACCTTCTGCATATTTTAGCCACTAGATCCAATATTCTCTTTCCTCTGCACCAAAAGTGAGAAACTCTGATTCAAAATAAACATTTTGCAGGGATGGGAAAGAGATCAGTTTTCTTACTTATTTTCAAAAGTAATAAAGAGCTGAAAAGAATTATTTGAAATGTAATTTTTTCAGCTTTAATTAGAGCAGTTTCCACAAAGTACCTGTAGGCAAGCCCGAAAACTGAAACCAAATCCATTCAGTGTAAACTGTGTACTTCAGTGTTTTCAGTCTTGTTAGCCACACTGTCCTTAAACAAATGAATCTAACTTTGATTTATGAGTGCTTATCTTAGGAAACAGAACCTGGTCATGCATTTGGTGCCTATGTGGGAGTGGGTATGCAAGCATGCTCGTGTATATGTGCAGACGTTATCGAGGTAAAACCCTTCAGGACTCACTGGGAAGAGAAGGTGAAGAAGGTTGGTTAGTTGTGTCTGTTGCTTGGCTTTTAACCTGTCCATCAGAAAGAAATCAGAAGACAATACTTAGTCACTTCATTATAATTCATTGCAATGTATTAATTTACTGTAAATGATGGCAAAAGCTACTCCCATCCTAGTCAGAGCAACAATTTCTGTTTATTTGCTCCTTCATAAATGTCCCCAAAGGAAATAGGTATTTTTTCTGTGCTAACAGAAGTGGCAACAGTGACATTCTTGAAAAAAATGTGATAGTGCATGTCCTTCCGTTAGGTGTGAAACCTCACTGACTAATGTACAACACAAAGTCTACTGAAATGCTTTCCAAACCATTGAGCTGTTTAATTTAAATAAGAAAGGTACATTTATAGGGCAGCGCATACTGAACTGAGCATATGCATTCCACTTGTATTTATTCTGCATATTTTGTGGGAACATGAGAGTTCCAGAGTGGAACTGAAACTGCAGATTAGATTATCTGATTTTGGTGCAATGGGTTTATCTTTACAAGGCTTTAAGCATGTCCAGTGACTTGTCCAGTTTCCCAAGCAAAACATCCGAGTACTAACGGTGTTCATAAAAAGTGATGCCTCATCACAGTTGATAGACCTGTTGCCCTATGTCATTGCTAATCATTATCATTATCTAGCTAAAATTTTCATGGTTGAATCCATCCTTCTGATGAGCTTTGCTATTAATCTTTGATCTACTTCGAAATGGTTGATCACAGTCATAAACTTAACAACTCTGGCAATTGCTGCCAATGATGTTATAACACCTTGAAATGAAATAGACCATTTTTTAATAACACCTTCTAATAATTGTGTTAATGCAACTGTTAAGCACATTGAATTTCAATGTAACTTCAGTTTGATCTGATAATCTGAACAAGGTGCTGGTTGGAATGAATTTCTGATTGGTGCTTGGCTCACATTCCCAGAATATCCAATGAGTTTTCTAGCAGAAGTATAATTTTAGACCCTGTTTGAACTTGTGTGATATCCAGGTTTATAGTCTGTTCTTTCTGAAAAAGTACATGCGGTAGTTGATTCTGCTTCTCCTTCATACCTTGCAATTATCTTGAATCTTTTACCAATTATACTCAATCAGTATTGACTGCAGAAGAGATTTCAAGATCTGGCTCACAGCTATTTCTCATTATTATAATCAAAAGAGTATGTTTTGTGATGAGCTCCGTGCTTGCAAATGGAATTTGGGAAAAAGGACTACTCATTCGTAGACAAAATTCAGTCTCAGGAATGTCATCTTTCAAGAATTCTGCTCACAAGTTGCCTCTGAATACATTTTGATTTTTCAAAATTTAAGATCTTCATTTTAAATGGCACTTGAGCATTTAATTTTGGTTATTTCACTTGTGTGAAAAGTCCTCAGTGAAATTACCCAGGTTACCTGTAGCTGATCTGAACTAGGAAACAAACTTTTACAAAAACCATGAAACATCCACACCCATGTATTAGGAATATTTAATTGCCAGCGATTACAATGTTTTTGTGCTAACACTATATAGTATTTTAAAAGTGGTCATGTTTTCTTGGTTGTATTTGTTTTTGTTTTTGTTTTTCCTCTTCTAGCACTGTACAATAATTTAAAAGTGGATGCTTACGTAATTTTCCAAGCAGCACAGACAGTGTCAGAGGAATTAGATTATTAGCATTTAACTCTGGCTGCATGACTTTTCAGCTTTTGCCTTCTGATAGTCATGCCAACGAAGCTTTGCTCCTGCTCTCAGAAGACATGCAGAAGGCACTGTTATGCCAAAGAATCCAGTATGGGAGAGAATCTCGGGAAGATCATATGTTTCTCTACTTAACCTACCTGAATGAACTTATATACCTGTCATTCCTAATAGACATTTGTCCAGCCTGTTTTTAAAGATTCTTAGTGTCAGAGACTTCACAACATCCCACGACAACTTACCTTAATCACGCACTGTTCTTGCAGATATAGAATCCTTCCTTGCTTTATTTGGAGCTGTACCAACCTACTTAATTTATTCCTTTCTTGCATGCTTTCTGTAGCCCTTATATATCTAGATGCTTTATTCCACAGGTGTGTCACGCAGTTCTCAAAATGTTTCAAGCACAGAGTAGCAAAGTGTCAGCTGAGTCTTTAATGAGTACACTGGAAGTAATTCTTTACATATCAACCTATGTCCATGCTAAAGCATCCCAAGTTAATATATACTTTTGCTGAAGCACTTTGGCACGGCTTACTCATGTACAGCTTCTGATCCACTATTGTTCTTAAATCGTTTTCTCCATACTATCTAATCAGTTATTGCAGATCGTGCCTTATTGCAGACCCTGCCTAAGTCTGTGCCAGGTAGTTAACTTAATGAATCATAAAGGCCATGCAATTCATGAAGTTACCCTCAATGAATTCATTATGGATGAATTCACTTTGCCAGACCACTGCTCAAATTTTTTAGGATAACTTTATATTTAAATTTCATTCTCCAACATATCTGTACTGTTATCTCTGAATTTGAATTGGGTTTGCATGGCAAGGTTTTGGTAGTGGGGGAACTACAGGGGTGGCTTCTGTGAGAAACTTCTAGAAGCTTCCCTCTTGTCTGACAGAGCAGTGCCAGCTGGCTCCAAGATGGATGCGCTGCTGGCCAAAGCTGATCCCATCAGCAACTGTGGTAACACCTCCGATAATGTATTCAAGAAAGGGAAAAAAGTGCTGTGCAACAGCAGCTGGAAGAGAGGAGTGAGCATACGTGGGAGAAACAGCTCTGCAGACACCAAGGTCAGTGAAGAAGGAGGGGGAGGAGGGGGTCCATGCATGAGAGAAGAGATTCCCCTGCAGCCCATGGGGGTTGACAGTGGAGCAGATAGCCACCTGCAGCCTGTGGAGGGTCCCACTGCAGAGCAGACAGATGCATCCAAAGGAGGCTGTGGCCCTGTGGGAAGCCTGCGCTGGAGCAGAATCTTGGCAGGACCTGTGACCCTGTGGAGAGAGGAGCCCGTGCTGGAGAGGTTTGCTGACAGGACTTGTAACCCCGTGCTGGACCCACACTGGAGCATTCTGCTCCTGAAGGACTGCACCCCGTGGGAAGGACCCACACTGGAGAAGTTTGTGGAGGACTGTCTCCTGTGGGAGGACCCCATGCTGGAGCAGGGGAAGACCGTGAAGAGGAAGGATCAACAGAGACAATGTGTGATGAACTGACTGCAACTCCCATTCCCTCTGTGCTGCTCAGCAGGAGGAGGTAGAGAAATCAGGAGTAAAGCTGAGCTCGTGAAGAAGCAAGGAGTTGGGGGAAGATGTTTTAAGATCTGATTTTACTTGTCATTACCCTACTCTGATTTGATTTGCAATAAATGAAATTAATTTCCCCAAGTTGAGTCTGTTTTTCCAGTGATGTTAACTAGTAAGTGATCTCTCCCTGTCCTTAACTCAACCCATGAGCTTTTTGTCATATTTCTCTTCCCCTGTCCAGACAAAGAGGGAGAGTGATAGAGCAGCTTGGCAGGCACCTGATGTCCAGACAAGGTCAACCCACCACAGAATTAAATAAGGATATCTTTATTATTAAACCACACATGCCATTCATAAAATCCTGAATAAGTCCAGATCCAGGACAGGAAACCTATGCAATGTATCTTTTAATTTTGACATTTTTATGATTTTTCAGACATGTTGTCAAACATAGAATAACATGTATAAACAGACCAAGCATTCCCAGGCTCTATTAGAAAACACCATGGAAGATATGGTCAAAAAATTGGGCTAAAGTCAAGATATTTTTTACTGACTATTTCTTCTATTTGTTGATGAAAAAGACCTCCCACACTTTGAGAAACTTGAGTGGTTTGAAACCCCGTGTTTTTGATGAATCTGTATATGTCACTGTTCATCTCTTGTTATCTTTCAAGCATTTACCACAAGATTTTTTCAATTTCCCCCCATATCTTTCTGGGTTCTGAAGTTGGAATGATGAATCTCTAACTTTATCACTTGCCTTTACTCTTTTTTGAAAGATAGGAATCACATTTGGTTTTCTTCAGAGTTCAAACCTTTCTGTCATTCATCTCAGTGGCCAGTCTGGCCCAAACCACAACAGTCTTTAAGTGTTCTTAACATAGCCTTTATTGCCTTTAGTGGGCATCACCCAGTTCACTAAATATTGTATGATAAAATTAATAAATATTTTCTAATTATCTCAGTGTATTACTCAATGAATTCTGCTGGTTCTAGTTCATATGTCATAGAAGCAGTATACATGTGCATATGCTTTTCTTGAATTTCACAGGGCTGCTTTGTGAAAATTTTATGGTACAAAACAAGATAATGATTCCGCACTTAGAAAAGCCTTAGTAGAGATTATTTTTAATGGAATATTGACTACCATAACATTGTGTCCCTTTCTTCCTGCTTCATTCATGTAAGTTTAAAAACTGCATAAAATTTGGAAAGGCATACGTGAAAAGATTAATTCAATGATATCTTAGTCTGTGCAGTGATTTCCTATTGATTGGGTCATTATAACACATTCATTTTGCAGGAATATCGCAGATGTTTGTCATCAAGGTGACTACTAAAAGGGTGCCGAAAACGTGGCATGAGATGTATTCACAGCTCGGGGAGAGTAAAGTAACTTGGGTATGAAAAACAAACGAAAGACAAAAGATAGAGCAAATGTTCACTGCCTAAAAGTATATTCTACACATGTGCAAGTTGACGGCACATGTCCAGATGTAAAATTCATGTAAAAAATTTCAGAACCACATGAAATCCTATAATCGTCATCTACCTTGGACTTGCTAACCTCTCCTCTGCTCACTAAGCCAGTCCTCCTAGGATTTGTTTTGACATTCTAAGTCTAAGCCCCTAAGTATCCTCAAACAGCTGTCACTCTTTAAATAAAATTCCTAGAGGAATGTTTTCTTTCCTGCATCAAAATTACACTGGACTGCACCAAGGTTGGACAAAACTGGACCAGAAACAGATTTGACTTCCAATATTCATAAGTGCAGGAGTTTTATGGACTTGGAAAGCTAAGTATCTCAGATCTTCAAATAATGTCAGTTCCATGAATAAATATAAATATGTAAAATACTACATTATGTTTTTAAATACAATCTTCACCTCAGTGGTCTGTCTTTTCATGAGTAGCAAAATATGTACCCAGTCAGGAAAAAATAAAGTGAAAATTTATTTGAAATGTATGGTTGTGATAGATAGACAGACAGATAGGCAGATAGACAGACAGATAGATATAAAGAAAGAAATCATGGCAGATATCTCAGATATAGATTATATTCTGTTGTCCTTAGTTAATAAATAAGAAATCAATTTGCTTTTATTAATATCTTCGAGGTCCTTGGACTACACGTACATTTGAACTTATTGTGGGATGATGTCTCTCCTGTGTTTGGAAGACTAAGCTTTGGAATAAGTTTGGGAAAACATGCTCTGTTTGGATATGTTGAAAAAGTCTTTTCTGCCAATGTAATTACACCTAAGGCAAGCTGATATGATAGAATTCTCTTTCAGCCTCTATATAGATCAGGATGTGGTGTAATAGTGCACTTTCTGCACTATATATGAAGAATATGAGAATGTATTCAATTTGACTACTATCTATCAGGTTTAAGCTAATAAAACTAGTTGTTTTTTGTGTTTCAGTTCTGTGCCAAAATGAAAAGAAATGAAAAAAACACTGTCACAGTTCTTCACAGTAGAAACCAAGAATGGCAACAACAAAAAAAATACCCACCACAGGTCAATAAAGCAGAGCCATGGCAGGCCTCTGGTTTAACTGAAAGGCAGTGCAACCTTTGCTAGGTATGTGTATGGTAAAAGGAGTCGAAAAATATTAGCCAGATGATAGAACCCATAAATTAGGAGATATGCTGTATATACAAGTGCTGCTTTTCTGAGGAAATACCTGACTAAATCAGCATGAGAATCACAATATTATGTTGAAGGATATACAAGTCCCATTGATTTTGGAGTTGTAATATAAACTTCAGATTGTAAATCAGGCTCACTGATGCTTAACATTGCAAAGAACTGGTATGGTTCTGGACAACCTGTGCATAAAATCCACTGTGCACTAGAAAACTTACCTTTTGAATTTGCTGGTGTCTTAAACTAATTTCCCACACATTTAAGAATTGTGCTATAAGAAGACAAGAAGAATATGGTCCAGCCATGCTGTCATTTATATTAGTATTATCTGACCTATGTGGTTATAGCTGTAGACCAATCAATGCCTAACATCACACTAAACAATGGGAAAACACTAAATTACACGAAGACCCCAGCCCAAAGAACTTGAATTTCCATTTTTTAAACACTGTGCACATTTACAGGGTTAAAGAAATAAATATTAACTTTTCTTCACTATCTCATTAATATCTCCTTTTTTCCCCCTCTTATATTGATAGATTTTTCTAGTTTCTAACAACACACTGCCAAGCAATAACCTTGGAAGGATATTTGTCTAACATAGAACAGAAGTTTCACTGATATTCCATCTGAATAGTTTCCAAATATTTACTTTCTGTGACACCACAGTAAACTCCTACAGCAATGGAATGCAAGGGAAGTCAATAGCACACAGCATAAACTCCATATTAATAATTTTCTTCAGATTTGGATGTCTTCAAGAACATCTCCAAGCCCAACCCTATTATTCGCCCAAAAAAAATCGTAAGTATCTGAAAATACTGAGACAAATAATTTTCTCTCAAGACATCAGGAAATCTATTTTATTAAAAAGAAATTTATATTTGTCTTGCAAGCTCTTGATCCTAAGACCTGAAGCTAGTGTAATATATGAGTCCTTGGTATTTCACCAGATTATCTTGCCAAAGCTTTTTTCTGCTAGCTGTTTCCAAGTTGTTGAATAGGACATTGCTTGAGCAATGGAACCTTTATTTCAGCAGATTTGGCCTCCTCCTTTAATGCATGGGACTTTAAAGATTTGTCTTACAAGGTCTTCTGGTTAAAAAATATTGTGGAATTTTGCTAAAATTTTGGTTTTTTCATTTAAAAATAATAAACCATTTGTTACTGAACATCTGTTGGGGACACCCATAATTTTTATATGCCCTGTTTTGAACTCCTCTGTACATCCACAGGAACCTCATCTGTAACATAGTGGTGACATCTGACTGGACTATTAGAAATAGGATAAGGATTTTGCTGTGTTATGTTGAGTATTTTGAATTTTGATGCACCCTTATCTACTCAGTGTGAAGAACAGCTTCTAAAATCAACAGCTTGAATTTTTCCATTGAAAAACAACTAGCACAAGCCATAACAGAAATGATTAGCCCGGGTTCAAAATATGCACCCCATACTGCTATGCTAATAATGGTAATACAGAAAAGATCTATATTTTACTTTCCTCAAATAGAATGTATGTGTCCCTGATGAATAGGTGCACTGAATATTGAAAGGCTGTTTAACAACATTCATTAACACTATTTACATAGGCAAATACTATACATCCCTGAAAAATGGAAACTAAAAGTTAATTTTCAGAGTCACATGGATGAAATTAAATTATAATTTGCTCATACTAGTTGAAGTCTTTCTTTTCTTTCAGAATATGACAGAAAATGAATCAAGCCATACTTGCATGTTCATATCTTAGCTAAGTCCTTCTCAGGAACTCTCATTAAACAGTGCAAGTGTGTGATTGATAAATTGGTAAATCTTGACTCCATACCTTCTGAACATGTATTTTCACACTATAATTTCCTTCAGATTTCCTCAGAAGATGAAATTGTTGTATTGTCTCATCCTGTCACTGTTAGGATTCACTAAAGTAGATTGCTTTATTTAGCACAGTGCTCTGAAATGCTTACACAACATATTTATACATTTGAGCACTGTATCTCACTGTTAACAGGTAAACAGGATATACAGATCTCACACCAACAAATAAAACTTTGAGGTACTGAGTTTTCTTGTTTGTCACAATAACACCGATTCCTACTGAATAATTTCAAATGCTGCTCCCATACACGCTGGAATATAACAAAAGCTTGGAATCCCGGCATTCCTGGTGATCATCACAGTACACACTTTCCTTGTGGTTTATGTAATTTTTATTTGTAATTGTCTTACAATAAATCAGTTGCATCTTGCATTTCTCTGTATCATTGTGTAAGGGCTTCCAGGGTTAATTGCACTTTCAGTTTAGTTTGCCATTGTTGTTTAGTCATTTCCTGAACAGCCTGTATCTCAGCCCGCTATCCTCTGCCAATAAGAATTTGATCTGAGGAATGTTTTAAGCAGATAGCTATACTTCTGCCAGCAAATATTTCTGAAACTTCTTGCTCATTACCACTTTCATGTGAAATCTCTATTTCACTTCTCAAACTTTCTCAGTGAGTGCAAACAAATGCAGGTGTTAAGATGAAAGCATTGTCTTTAGATGCATAAATCACACGTAGCCAAAGCACGTGATTGCACATTTCACTTTAATCTGTGCCTTGACACTCGATTCTGTGGCAACTTCCCTTACGAACTTACCATCCTATTGTACCTCTTTCCCCATACAGGAAACAGGTAGCAAGCAAGACTTTCAGGTGGCAGGCTGGCAACACACAAAAGGATCACCCTTTCCGACAGGAGGCAGTTAGGCTGCAGACTTCACAGTCACAGGGCATTTAGGTTGCTCAAGACCTCTATAGGTACAAAAGGCATTTAAAAAAATTCCCAAGTGAAAAAGCCAAAGAGGGCTGTCAAGTACCGTGGCATCATTTCTGCTTCAAAAATCTCTGTTACAGATTACCGGAAGATGGGTAGTGTTTCTGGGGCACTGTCAGTACATGTTGCCTTTGCTGTCTCACTCGGCTTTAAGCATATGATATTGCCCAGTGTCAGAAACAGAATACTTTGTTAGAATCACATGTCCTGTCTGAAATATGGTCTTTAGCTGTGGAATCTTAAGAATGTATCTTAGAATGCAGGCTTAGAATGTAGGCTTTTTTAGTAGATCCAGATTTGCCCACCTCAACATTGGCGTTGCCTCTGACTAGCTTTCATTGTGTCCTAAACTGGATTTTTCTTAGTCAGCTCCTCACAGTATTTTTCCTTAAAACTAGTTTTTGATTTTTTTTTTTTTTCATGGTAGCACCACTTTTCATTAAGGTAGGACTTATTGTCCCACTGATTTGCAGCTTATATATTATCGTTGATTCTAATTCAAAACATGCAATACCCCATTATAAACAAGTGGACCACTGTTGATCAGATACTGCAGTCTCTTCATCTTTCAGTTTAGGAGGATATTCATAGGAAAAACAAATTTGAATATATTTGTGATTAGAGATGAAAAATATGTCTCTGTCTGCTGTTGTTTTTTTTTTTTTCACTTTAGCCAGTTGTGGCTGCCTATTCCCCTATATAATATATCAGAAAACAGAGCTATCCTATGTGTCTGAGGCTCAAACATATCCCGGGCAAGAGCAGGCCCCAGAATCAAATATTCTAAAACTAAAGTTTCATTTCTTCCCTACTGGTTGTACATTGACAAGTGCATTATGATCCATTTGGATAAAGGTTCTTCAAGAAGTTGTCCATAAGATCTATGTTTAAACATTGCAATGAAACTTCCTAAGCAAAGGAGATTACAAGAGTGAACTATCGAAGAAAAGAAGTTATCAGGATAAGCACAAATCTTTCAGTGCCTTCCACGGTCACACGGAACAGGTACATCTGCAGGATTTATGAAGCTGTAGTTTCTCAGTCTAGAGAGGAAGAACACATTATGCAAACGATGGACAATTCTTAACGCCAGATTTCTTAGGACCTGGGGAGTTGGTCCCTAAGGAAGCATACAGCAGTGCTTCAAATATAGTACTGGTGAAGATTGAAAGATCAAGTTCTGTTGCTTTGGATGTTCAGTGGGGGTATACTGAACATTTTGATAGAAGCAGCATAGATATTTTTCACAGTTGGAAAGAATAAGAGCTGAGAGTGTTGAGATAGTGCTTGCATTGCATACACGCACTCCGCCAACTGGTGCTTGCGCTCTCCAATATTTTGTTAGTTCAAATTGGCACTCTATCTAGCTCTAGAGACACTTTTTAGGTGGATTTATGTTTTAATTACTCTCCAGGTTTACCCTCACATATTATCTCGTGTCACAGGTGCAGCACTCAATCTTGACTGAGTGTCTGCAGTTTGAATCGGATCCCACCTTGTTCCTCTCAGCTATTGCAAACTGACTCTGAGCCAATGCTCTGTGAGCAAGTGCCAACTGCCAGTTCATCACCCCTCTAAATACTAAGTAATTTGCATGACTACTGGGAAGGTGGAATAATCTCAGAGGATGAGGAGCCAGCAATGTGGGGTATTTATAGATGGGTGTGGCAACAGTTTTTAACAGGCTGTACATATCTGTCCCTGGGAGAAGCCTACACAAAAGCCCTGCTCAGATAAGTGAGACTTTGGTGACATCTTCCCAGCTCTGACATTATATGATTTTGAGATTCACAGGCAAAATAAGTGAAAGTATGGACAATTGTCATGGGGAAGGGACACCTAAAAGCTCTGGACTATACTTGCCCTGTTGTAGTGGTTAGGTATGACACAAGGAGAAGCAAAGAAGTACAGCTGAATATTAAGAGTTTTATATTCCTGCAAGAAGTGACAAGCTTGGAACAACTAAAGATGAAGGTAACAACCACTAATTCACTTTAGTAATGTAGAAAGTCAGTGAAAGTCAGAAAGACAGTGGCCAATGAGGCCTCTGGCGGCTCATGCAGACCATGTAAATAAAAAAGAAAAAAGTAAGGAAGACAGTGGTGCCTCAGGGTTACAAATCCATGGGTGCCCTGCCCACAAGGCTGAAGCAAGGCATGAGGAAGCTGTTCTGCCAGCCTGGGCTCAGGAGTACCAGGTGACTGCAGTCAGGGCCTGGCTTCCCTAGGTCCCTGGTGCTGGTAGTGGCTGAACTTATGACATCGATAGCTGTGAATAGGCTTTGTACAGAGCATGCATGTGTATTGTGTCTTTGAGTGGGAGAATATAAATCACAACTGGCTTGCTATTCCGATTCCACCTAGAGAATAAATTTTAGTTTTTATGCCACTGAAATGTCTTCTTGCAGATTCTCCAGCCCAAATTCCTCTGTGACAATATCTGTGATATCTGTATCTATATCAGCCTTTTAAAAATTTCTCCACGTTAGACAGCAGAAGGCCATTATGAAGACAGATGAAAAATAAAGGACTGCCCTCTTCTGAATTACTTTTTTTTCCCACTATTTTTAAAACATATCCATCCCTTCTGTCTAAACAGTTGTATTACTCCCTTTCACCGAAGTAATTATACATAGCATTCTTTTCCCCCTCATATAAAGCCCATCTTTCTCTGCTCCCCTTCACACATCTATTTCTACCCCTCTAGTTACATTTGAGCTTTTTTTCCTGAGTGGTCAATAGTCCTTTTACTTCCAGACAACTGTGACAGTGATAATAGCCAACCTACCTGCAGCAAGGGAATGCGAAAGACTTACTGATAGGACATATGTTGACAGCAGAGAAATCTGCCAGGCAGAGTGTACAGGATGAGACTCCTGTTCGAGTTTGCCCTTGGTCCCATGGAAGTGAACAGGTCATAGAGCCCGTGTTTTGGTATCTGCATTCTCATGATCTCACCAGATGAAATACCAAAGTGTGCCGAGGGGAGTACAGTAGTTGGTCTGGGATGTCCAAGAGTCCTCTGGGACTGTCCCAGAGGCTTAGTATGTGACTATTAGATACAGTCAAAGAATTGAAGCATTTGAACTAAAAGTGTTCAGAGTCTACTCTTTCTCCCAGGCACATTCAGACACTTTCTCCTATGGTTGAACTAGTCTTCTGGCACTAAAACTTTTTGTCTTTTCCTTAAAACACATTTAGCTGTTCTTCTTGACATCCGGAGAAAAGAAAAAAGAAGTTGTACTAATCTAAATTAAATGTGTCTGATAAGCAGCATCTGCTTGTTATTTTAAAAAGGCCAAACTAATATACCTCAGAGGAGTGAACTGTTTTGTTGGTGGTCAAAGCACAGAAGAAAGAGTATCATGAGTCAGATATATCTGTGCTTGCTCAAATGTTAGCAGAGCTGGCAATGTCTCAACCAAGACAAGACTTACCACATTTTTCCCTATGAAGTAAGAGCAAGGCATTTGTTCTTAATCCCATAGCAATGAGCCAAGTGTAAAAGTCTCAGTGTGATCAGCCCATTAGGCATGTGGGATTTTTTTTTTAAATCTCACAGATGAAGTGCCAGGCTAAAAACATAACCCCCACAATATGTGTACCCTTTGCTTTTAATCTGGATCGAAGGCACAGCCCTGATCTAAATTGGGGTAAGCAAGATGCACAGAGATGGAGCCCTATTACATCTCCAGACCCCAGGAAGGGCAACTGCATCAGAAACACTTGACATGTCTTTAACTTGACATTTTTACTTTTAACTTGCCTTTAGTGTGCATTGCATCTAATTTTGTCACTGCAGGATGGTGGAGTTTGTCCTGTGGGAAGCATGTGATTTGGAGAGCAGGCTACGGAGAGTAGAACTCTGCATCTGTCTTGTTTCAATTTGACCATCCCTTTTTTCCCAGAACTCTGGACATAACTTCCAGTTCTTTAACTTCCTTATCAGTCTCCCAGTGTGTGTGCATGCTAGTCCATGAAAGCTACTATTACATCTGATCCATTACTATTACATTAGTATTACAAGGCTTCCTCTGAGCTTTTTAGGAACATATCAGATATCTTTTGGCTCTTCCCTTCCCAAAGATGATTTTCTCTCTGTTCTTGCTGAGCCTGCCCTTTGACCATCCACTGCTTAGTTTCAGCCTGAGGAGGGCTGTAATCACACCAGGTTGCAAACCTACATTTTGCAAATGTAGGGGATGAAAAAAATGAGTTGCACAGACCAAAATGGCAAACCATTTGTATATTGCTGCAGGGCAATGATTTTGTATTTTGATGCAATGACAGCAGCAAAATACTGCAGTATTTATAGTTAACCTAATTGAAACATGAAGCAAAATATAAGTTTTAGAGATAGCAAAACTTTCTAGGGAAATGGAGAGTGAGCAGCAGTAGGTGGAAATATTTAAAAAATAAAAGGGAACATATCAGTGGATAACATAAGCGATGTAACGAGGAAGAAAGCAGAAAATAGTACACAAAATATGACTGAATCCCACCCTTGCTAGAGATGTCATCCCCAGTTCTTCTGAACCTTCAGCTGTATTTTCTTAGGAAATAGGCAGGCTGAATGATGACTTTTTTCAGGCAGACACACTGAATCCATTCCCTACCACATAAAGCAGCAATTCATTTGTGCTACTGCTGTCTGTCATTGTGTTCCATTTTTTTTCTTTCTTATCACCTTGCTTAAACTTGAAGGAAGCAGAAAGTTCACCTATGTCGTTTGCTGGCAGCTAAAATTCTTTCTCAGTTTCTTAATGGAGGCAAGAATAGCTCCCAAGATCGAGCACTAGGTGTCCTGAGGCTTTCTTGGTTAGTATAAGCAGATGACAAGACTGGAATGTATTAAATCTGCTGCTGTCTCCTGGGCATCATTTATAGATTCTCTGTCAACCCACAAGATCCTCTGTTACTACGAACAGTGTAATTAGTTTATAATTAGAAGTTAATCACAAATCTATAAAAGAAGCTTCCAAATATTGACAATGGTTAAGAAAGTGAAATTACCATATATAGCTTATTAATTGCTGGTTTGAAATTTTTGAAAGGAAATGAATTCTTAAAGCACCTTATAATCCCAGTAGCGGAAATTGCTCTTTCTTACTCCCAGTTTCAGCAATTATTTATATATCTTTGATGTCCTGAAGGAGAGGATTAGGAAAAAATATATAAATAGTGTTTTCAGTCTGGCTCAGTTCTGTTCCGAAAAGTGTGTTAAAACAGCACTTTCCTATGCAAAAGATCAGTTCCCTTTATGTATTCCAAGCCCTCTTTCCACACTACCTTCATCCTCCTGGGGCTGCAGGGAACACCTCAGAAAGAAAGAAGAGCCAAATATGCAGCATTCAGCATGAAAGATGGTAAAAGAAAAAAAGAAATTTTACACTGTCTTCTTTCATGGAAAAGGAATATTATGTTGCTGACATTTTTCTCTTTTTGACACTCATTACTCATATCTTACCAATAGCAAAGGTATAACAATTTGAGAAAGGAATTTTCACATCTCTTAAATTGTCATTATTTATGTGCTTATTTGTATTACCCTACTGTCACAGACTGAAGCCTCATTGTTTCAGACATTGTAGAACAAGAAGCAAAATGGTGGTTCTTACCTCAAAGAACTTACAATACTCTGAATGGATATAGGCAGATGAAAGAATACAAGGAAGCAATGACACAACAAAGATGAGTGGCGATAGTTGCCGCGCATCTGCAGCACAAACTATTTTGTGGGTATTTTTCTGATGGCAGGGAAAGATAAGGAAATTTTAAGTGCATGTTGATGAGTCTAGTTGAAATTTGATAAGGAAGCGGCATTATGGATGCTTATGGGAAAGCTTTGGCCCCATGTGGTGAGCAGCATGGGAAAAAAATTAGGAAAATGTGTATTTCAAAATGCAGCAACTGTGAGGTAAGGATATGTCATGGACCAGGCTGGATAAGATGATCTATTGATCTACATACCTCATATCAATTAGGTGGTATTAGACTGTGAGAAGCACTGAGGGTGAAGATAGACCACTCATACCTGGTGCTAAAGATAGAAGAGAGCTTGTGAAGATGTTCAAAGAGAGAGGAGACATCAGTACGTTCCTGGGCAAAGTGTTTCTCTCTGAAAAAAAGCTGCTAAGTAGCAAAAATTGCCAAGGGACTGTGGTGGTTTTGTACTTGTCTTCTTCCTTCCTTTGATTCATGAAGGGATCATGGAGAAGTGGGCAGCAGCTTAGAGTCCATTATTGGATCTGACAGCACAAAAGAACCATTTATATGGATGAAAAATAAGCAACGCAACCCCTCCTTTGTTTTCTTCCTTCTGTGTGCGTGTGTACACGTGTCCACATCTTTTTGTTTCAGGCAGGGTGGTGGGTAAGGGGTTTGTTTTTAACAGGGAAGTCTCTATTTATGTCACAAACTGTCAGAATACTTGGAAAATGCATGCTACAGAGAATTTCAAAGGTGTTAATCAGGAAAACAAATGAGTAACTTCTAACTTCTGTGGAATTGTACACAATGTTATATTCACCAATACGAAGTGAACTTTTCGTGGTTAATGTTATTACAGTGACTGACCACTTGTACTGAAGTGCTAAGCAGTGGTATGGCCTGGCATGCAACTATTTAGATAGCTTTTTAGAAAGCTGGTCAAAATTAGGAAATTAAAGATATTCCTTATATTCCAGTGATCCAGTGAGCAATGTATTCAAGCACTGCTGAAACTATTCACAATGTGAAGGCAGCGCAGTAAGTAGCTCTGCACATTGCCAATTGCATTGGAATTCCAGATGTTTTACAAGATCATGCCAGTTGGCACACCTGTCTGAAAAATTGTTGAGCAACTAGGCAGAGAATAATCTCCTAAATGAGGGTTCCCACATTCTGGATGGGGATAGGCCTTCACAGCTGACATCACATCTGCTCTCTGGCTGTTAGAGAAAGTCCTGCTGAAGTACCATATATACTCCAAGGAAGCCACTATATTGGTTCTGTCTACTGCAGCATGGGAGGCAGAAAGAAGCTGCAAGCACTCCAGGGCCCAGACTAGGATTGCAACCCTTCATGTGTCTTCCTGGACTTCCAAAAAGTAGGCTGAGATTTGCCCTGTTTGGAACAGAGGTTGTTCACCTAAACTGGTTTAGGTAAGCCAGAAATCTTAATATTTCCAGCTTCACTGATTGATGTGACTTTCAAGAAGATATTGGTAGCAACAGAAAATAGGAAAATTGTCAGTACCAGTGTTTGGAGCTCATTAATTGCTTGCCCAAAGTTAATTCTAGGACTGCTAGACTTCTCACGAGTAGTTTGGATGGTTTATTTTGTTGGTTGGAATAGTCACAGTTGCTAATCCACTCTCCTTCAAAATTGAAAAGTTATGGCAGTCAGATGAAATCCCCAGAGACTGGAGAAAAGGGCATTTCACAACCATTTTAAAAAAAAAAGTAAAAAGGAGGACCCCAGATAATGGAACAAAACCTCCCGGAAGCTATATCGAGGCATATGGCAGATAGGGAGGTAATCAGAGACAGCCAATGGATAATCTCCAAGTGGAAATCAGTAATGAGTGGTGTCCATCAAGGGTCCATACCAGGGCTGGTACTGTTTAATATGTTCTTTAATATCTTCATTATTGACATAAATAGTGGGATTGAGTGCACCCTCAACAAGTTTGTGGATGATACCAAGCTGAGCGGTGCTGTTGATATGCTTACGGGAAGGGATGCCATGCAGAGAGACCTTGATAGGTTTAAGGAGTGCGCCCATGTGAACACCACAAAGTTCAACAAGACCAGGTGCAACGTCCTGCACCTGGGTTGTGACAATCTTCAGTATCAATGCACACAGGGAATGGGTTGAGAACAGCTCTGCAGAGAAGATTTGGGGATAGTAGTGGACAAAAAATTGGATATGAGTTGGCACCATGTGCTTGCAGCTCAGAAAGCAAATCATATCCTGGGCTGCAGAAAAAGAAATGTGGTCAGCAGTTCCGTGATTCTCCCTTCTCTGCTTTGCTCTCAAAATACCGCACCTGGAGTACTGCATACAGCTCTGGGGTCCCCAGTACAAGACAGACCTGCTAGGGCAGGTCCAAAGGAGGGTCATGAAAATGATGGAACTTCCCTCCTATGAAGAAAGGCTGAGAGATCTGCAGTTGTGTAGCCTGGAGAAGGCTCCACGGAGACCTTATTGTGGCCTTTCGATACTTAAAGGGGGTTTATAAGAAAGAAGGTGAAGGACTAGGGCTTGTAGTGACAGGACAAGGGGCAACAGTTTTAAACTGAAAGAGGGTATGTTTATATTGGATATAAGGAAGACTTTTTTTTATGATGAGGGTAGTGAGACACAGGAATTGGTTGCCCAGAGAAATTGTGGATGCCCCATCATTGAAAATGTTCAAGGTCAGGTTGGACAGAGCTTTGAGCAAACTGATCTAGTGGAAGATGTCCCTGCCCATGGCAGTGAGGTTGGACTAGATGATTTTTAAAGGTCCCTTCCAATGCAAATGATTCTATGATTCTGTCACTGGCATAATAGGATATGTCCAGTGGCTCACAGCTGGGCCAGCTTCCTGGTAGTGTCCTTTTAGCCAGTGGGTAGAGGGTTTTGGTGTTATTATGCTAGGGTTCTTTGCTTGTTTTTCCCAGAAGAAAAAAAAGTTTTGGAATTAAAAATTCTGGAGACAGTGTTGCATATTCCCAGCTTTGATAGTCCTGAGTCCACATGTGTAATGTAAATTTATATACACAGTATAGATCACTGTGTAAATGTTTTTGATACCCAATTACAGTGCAAGATCACTGGACTAATGCTCTGTTTGTCCTTAATCTGTATGATTTGCCCTCTATCAGGCTCCATTTAACTCTGTATTTTGCAGAGTAGTCTCTGAGCCTGGAGCAAATTGCATGTGGCTGCAGGGTATTAGGCACCCAAGATTTAGGTCACGGACCTAAATTCCCCATACAATATATTTGTTTCCTCATTGTTCCTCTTCCTTTTCCTCAGTTCAACACTTTTCCTTCCCTTGTGGGACTTTCTTAATGGACTCAGTTTATCAGCACACAAATATTTACTGCCTGTTGCTCTTTACAGTCAAACTTCACTCATACATCTTCTTGCACTCTTCGCTTTTGGGAGGCTAAGGATATGCCCAGGAGCTGAATATGCAAATGCCCATCTTAACAAATCTAACATGTACCAGCAATGAGGTGTCCCTTTTGATAGACCGTGCAAAACATTCTAACTAAACCAGCCTGATTCATTCCCTCCTGCCCATCTTTACCCAATGAAGTTACTACCTATTTACTCCTGAGGAAAAGCTGTTCAACCATTCTCCCTTACTGTGCATTCCTGTTTCCTTCAAGTTACGATCAGTTTACTGCCCAGCTCTGCAGATGAAGGCAGATTTGCTCTTCAATCACATGTGTGACTACATAGCTCAGTTAAGGTGTACCAGCAATCACTTTTCTTTCTACCTTCCCAGTCTCCTTCCTCAAAGCTTTTCTGCAGTGTGTGGAACTAGGCTAATTTTGAAACTGGCTTAGTTTAATGTATTTTTAAAACTGATTAAAGTGTTCTCCACTCTTCTCCTGGTACCATGCAGGCTGACCAATGGACACCCTAAAATGCAGATTTCTCTCTCTGGATAACAACAGAGATGAAGCTAGATGTTAGCTATGGGCTGATCTCCAGTCTTGCAAGAACGAATGACCAAAAATGAAGGTTTTAATAAAGGATTTAATGAGTGAAAGGGGTGGGAAGCTTGAGGGAGGACACTTTTCTCTGCACTTGCCTTTTCCCAGAAGGTGTCCTGGATTTGCCCTTGTTTTGATTGATAATGTATTCCTCCAGCAGTACAACCCACCCTTCTGTTTCCCTTCATCATGCAGCTGCACATTGTGCTGATGGCTTGGGGGCCTTTCCTCATATTATTGCAAAAAGGGCTCATGTTCAGTATGCTGAAAATCCTCTCCATTTGACAAATATTTCCACTTTTTATTCTTTGCCCTAAAATATTCTGTGCTATTTGTCAGCATTAAACTGCGTGTGCTATCTTGGTTCTGCTGTGCAGGACTGCACTGCTACTTTGTTTATGCTGGTACTGATTAGCCAAACTGGAGGTACAGAGCTTTTTTTGAGACTCCCGCTAATAGCGTATTCTCAGTCTGAAATAAAGGTTTAGTTAGGTGTGGAAGGCAGGGAAATAATCACCAGCATGTGCTTCCTCTGCTTGCAGATATGCTGGGCTGCTGTCATCAGATCTCATACACACAGCATGGTCACACCTGGTAATGACTTGGATAGGAAATGGCATCATGCATGAAAATTCAGCAAGTGAAGGTAGTGTTAGAATCAGACGACATGCTTATTCGCCTGAACCTTTACTCAACAGGTGCTTCAGCATTGTTTCAGGGTCCTGAGGGAAGTGTTTAAATTTAATTCAGGAATAAAACCAAGCTCCCAACTGCTTGAGATGATTAAAAATCCCAAGACTCTTTTTGTAAGAATAAGAGCATGACCCTGATATCTTGGCCAAATTCCAGACAGTGAAATTACATTCTGCCAATGTGAAATATACTTGTCATTTGAATTGCAAAGCTATTCTGAATTCCCACTGAGAACTCATGTTGAGTTTTGCATGCTTTAAATGGTTGCCATGTCCACCACTTAGATACAGTATTTCTGGAGTGGAACCTGTAAGTAAGTCTATCTCCAAACCACACTGGAAGAGAAGAAGTAAATTAAAGACAAAATACCATTATTGTTTCCTATGGTAGAACTATTATTTTCTCAGACTCTATCAAGCCACTGATTACTTTTTACTATTCTTCTTACTGATGTTGGTTTGAGATTCCTCACAGGAAAGGAGATAATTGAAAGATAAATTAGAAAAGCAAGAAGCTGGGATAAAACTAAAACAGAAAATGGTATGCATGTTAGGCATGACATGCTGTCACTTTAAATGCTTGGTCTCAGGAGGAGGATGGGTATTGCACAAAAAATTTCATTTTTTCAATTGATTCTTTTTTAATGAGTTGAAATAATGGAACAGACATATGCAACTATACTGAAATCATCTTACTTATCAATTATAGTAGATCTGTATGTGACATCTCTACCACCGCAGGGTGAGAATTGCAAGGAAGGATTCAATAGAACCTGTGCTGTCCCATGCCAGCAGCCCAAACCCACTTGGTGTGACATCTCCAGCCTCATCAGAGACCTATGGAACAAGAAAATTATGGGTGGAGTTAAATAACAAATTATATTTAATATATTATGAATTGACCAAGAAAAACATAATTTTCTACCATGACAGGGGTGTGATTTACATAGCCCAGTGAAAAGAAGCAGCATTCATGTTGTCCCATCTAGTGATCAACTGACCCCTTGCCAGAGAATTGGAGCTTAGGATATTTCTGTTCTGCTGCTATAGATGATCATGGCACCAATGATTTTGCCTCCATTCTTTCAGACCTTAAAGCCTAACCGGACATAAGATACTGTTTGAGGGCTTTAACTAAGGAGGACTTTCATTTGCCAGACCCTTCATATACAACTGAAACTGTGTAGGTGGGCAAGTATCATTAAAATCATATCCAAAGGAATCTTGGTTAGAAGCAGTCTGCTAGGAGCACACATAGGAACTGCTAAGCCTCAAATAAATCAATATTGCATATGGTCTTTCCTTCCAGCAGTGTTTTGGTCACTACCGTCTGTTACTAGCAGACCTTCTGCCTTTGGGCTCAATTCTGGCAGCTGCTTTCGTTGCCCTCATCTTCTCATTCAATCCCAAGTTTTTTATTTCCTTCTTTCTGCTTTTCTGCTAAGGGCTGAAAAGCCTCCCTGCTCTGTGATGGAGTGCCATAGGGGCAATGTGCTTAATCTGCTGCCCCCCTCCTTCCTTAGAAATTGTGAACATGAGCAGATCCCCAGGGCTTCAGAAAACAACCCCATCTGACCTTACTCTTTTCTGCATGTGGATTCAAGGCCAAAGACAGCATCGGGTTTAGGCATTAATGGTTACTTTCCATGCCTGAGAGACAGCAGGACTAGCATGGGCACAGGAAACGGTAGAGACGTGCCAGGTAAACTGCAACTCATCTATCTTGCTTCTGCGTGTTCTGAAAAGTCTGACTGCCTCTGGAGCCAGAGCTGCCATATGGGGGGTACAGCCCTTTGAGGAAGATGCCGCGCTTAACTCTGCACTCTGCATGCATTCCCTTAGACAAGAGCATGCACCATCCTGAGTGCCTTTTCTGAGAGGCAGCAGATGTTCTTCACTCTCATAGATCTGCTTTTGCAAGGTCCCTTACAACTGCTCTTTAAAAAGGCCTCTGTGGGCTCTCAAAGTACTTGCTGAAATTGGGAGAAAAGGAAAAGGAGTGTCTTTCCTTTGATATGAATGTGATTTTTGATTGGGCCAACTGCAAGTGTTGGCCTGGTGTAGAATAAATATTTTTGATTTATGGGGTGCCACTGCTGTGCAGAATCTCCAGAAGTTAGTTTTTCTAGTCCATGACAGGCAAAAAGGTGTATTTTTCTGAGGTCTACAAAGTACTCCTTTTAAATGGAATGATAACTTTTCTTTGCAAAGATTACTTTCCTGTTCGCTGTGTGTCTTCCTTTCTCAGTCTCTCCCCATTCTTTTTCAAATACTAAGCCACCACCTAAATTATTAGATGTAATATCAAGTTTACGTAGGACTAGATAGACTAAAATCAGACGTGTTCATAATTGAATCTGAATGATGTGGTTTGAATCATACCTCAAAAGCATAATACGGTTTTGTCTTCTGACTACACATATTTGGGAAGGGAGTTAGAAGTGATAGTAAGCATTTAGAAGTCTCCACTACCAGTTCAGCTCAGTATTTCTTTCTGGTGCCACGGCTATATTCAGTGCAGTATGATCTATGTGAGTATGTATCCCATCTGAAATACACAGCTACTTAAACCTGGAGAATTCTTGGTGTTCTTTAAATTGGCTTGAAATTAAACTATTCTCTCAGTTACAATTACATTGTAAAGAGATGGTATCAGTACTTTCGCTAGGTTGATTTCCCATGTCAGAAGAGACACTTTTTTTCCCCAACGCACAGATTAGAAACAGAAAACAAGCAATATGAAACACAACATGGTTCAACATGCAGGGAATTTCGGAGCAGGAGCAGTCTTCTCATGTGACTCAAAACCTCATGCAAAATGACAGCTAGTAACAAATGCTATGCTGTCATCAGAGACCTGTGGTAGAGAACAGAGAGCTTTGACAAAAGTTTTAGTCTTTAGCATTTCTCACCCTTTTTCAATGCAAATATACTCGTGGATCAAAAATTGGTTGTGAGGCTGTCAAACCTTGTTGACAAAACGCTTTTGTTTTTTACAACCACAGAACCCTCTCTGAGGATTGAGGACTGCTTGTAAGAGATACGATACATCTGATCAAGCAGAACAAAAAGCATCTTTACCAGCTGGCTGGCCAACCTTGTAAGGAAACTGAATCAGGTATAATGGGGGAGGATGACCAGCAGTGATGGTGTGAAGTGGTGGACAAGGTTTGGGTGTGGGGTGATGTAAACAGGAGAAATGTTGTAATCAACAAAACAGGGCACAAGGGTGCCCCACCTGAACATATCCACATAAATCAGGAAGTGGCTACCAGACACGGTAGCCAGACATGGAAAGCTCCCATGACCTTTCTGTGAAATCAGCATGACTTGCTGCCTCTCTAATGTGAACAAGCAGGAGGAATTAGAGATCTGTGCACAGTTACAGAGTTATGATCTCATTGGAATCATGGAGACATGGTGGGCTAGCTCACATGACCGGAGTGCTGTAGTGGATGGATACAGGCTATTAAGGAAGGACAGTCTGAGACAGCAAGAGAGGATCACCCTTTACATAAGACAGCAGCAGGGTGCAAGCCTATACATTGGATAAGGAATTGGCAGGTTGGCCACACGCAAAGGGTTGCTGTAAATGGCTCAATGTCCAAGTGGAAACCAGTAATGAGAGGTGTTCCTCAGGGGTCAGTACTGGGACCGGTGCTGCTTAACATCTTTGTTGGCAACACAACCAGTGGGATTGAGTGCACTCTCAGCAAGTTTGCCGACGACACCAAGCTGTGTGGCACAGTCGACACACTGGAGGGAAGGGATGCCATCCAGAGGGACCTGGACAGGCTTGAGAGATGGGCCCGTGCAAACCTCATAATGTTCAACCTGGCCAAGTGCAAGGTCCTGCATGTGAGTCAGCGCAAACCCAAGCACAAGTACAGGTTGGGCGGAGAATGGATTGAGAGAAGCCCTGCTGAGAAGCACTTGGGGGTGTTCGTGGATGAAAAGTTGGACATGAGCTGGCAATGTGTGCTCACAGACCAGAAAGTCAACCGCATACTGGGCTGCATCAAAAGAAGCATTTTCAGCAGGTTGAGGGAGGTGATTCTGCCCCTCTGCTCTGCTCTCATGAGACCCCACCTGGAGTACCGCATCCAGCTCTGGAGCCCTCAGCATAGGAAGGACATGGACCTGTTGGAATGGGTCCAGCAGAAGTCCACGAAGATGCTCAGAGGGCTGGAGCACCTCTCCTATGAGGACAGGCTGAGAGAGTTGGAGTTGTTCAGCCTGGAGAAGAGAGGCTCTGAGGAGACCCAGTATCTGAAGGGGGCCTACAGGAGAGATGGGGAGGTCATTTGGAGTAGTCATCAGGGATTTATGAAGGGGAAATCATGCCTGACCAACCTCATAAACTACTACAATGAGGTGACTGTCATGGTGGGTGAAGGGAGAGCAGTAGATGCTGTTTGTCTTGTCTTTAGCAAGGTTTTCAACTCCATGTCCTGTAACATTCTCACTGATAAACTGATGAAATGTGGGCTAGATATAAGGACAGTGAGGAAGACTGAAAACTGGCTGAATGGCCAGCTTAAATTGTTGTGACCAGGACACAAGGTTCAGCTAGAGGTCAGTTACTAGTGATGTACCCCAGGGATCAAATCTGGGGCAATACTGTTTAACATCTTAATTAATGAATTGGATGATGGAACAGAATGATCCCTCAACAAGTGTGAGAGAAATGGTTGATAGACCAGAAGCCTGGACAAGCTGCAGAAATGGGCTAGCAGTAACCCGATGAAGTGCAACAAAGACAAGTGCAAAGCCCTGTATTTGGATAAGATTAATCCCATGCATCAGAAGAGGATGGGGGTTCATCAGCTGGAAACCAGTGTGGCAGAATTGGACCTGGTCCTCGTGGACACCAAGTTTACCAGGAGCCAGAAATGTAATTTTGTGGCAAAAAAGGCCAAGGGCATTGAGAGCTGCATGAAGCAGAGCACTGCCAGGAGGGGAGGTGATACTTCATCTCTTACTCATCTGGAGTGCTGGGTCCTATGCTGGGGTCCCCACTACAAGAGAGACTGGAGCGAGTCCAGCAAAGGACCACAAAGGTGGTGAAGGGGCAGAAGTAAGACAAGAGGCAATGGGCACGGAGTAAAACACAAGAAATTTCACTTAAACATAGGAAAAAACTGTTGTTTTCAGTTATATGTTGTTGGTTTGTTGGGTTTTTTTATGATTTTTTTTTTATTGTGAGGGTTGTTGAATACTGGGACAGGTTGCCCAGAGAATGTGGAGTCTCCATCCTTGGAGATATTCAAAACCCGACAAGACACAGCCCTCAGCAATCTGCTGTAGCTGACCCTGCTTGAGAAGGAAGGTTGCGTTAGATGATGTGTTGAGGTACCTCCCAACATCAACTATTTTACTACTGTGTGAAACTTAAAAACTAAATGATAATTCTTCTCAGAATTATTATTTGGACAGCCACTTAAGATGTGTTGGTGCAGTAGCGTCAAATAAAACAAGCAACAATAGCCTCTGTAAAAGGATAATTTTTAAATAAATTACAGGACTTTGCATCAAAATATTTATCATGTGAATCAGAAAAAATTGAGGTTGGAAGTAACATGTTAGGCAGGCCTGATGCCTGTTTGAAACCTGGCAGTTATGTTCTAAATAAATTGCAGCAAATACAGCTGACCTTATAAAGCCCTGGAAATCAAATTACTTGCAATAATTAATCTGTGAAATAAACATGAGTGTCAGGATTTCCATATCTCATCTTCTCACTCTTTTCACTTTTCCCTGTCTCCTTCCCTTGGGGATGTTCAATCAACTGGGATTTTTAACACACCAAGAATTTGTAAATGATAAAATGGAACTTTGGCAAAAATAGTATCAGGTGGCAGGACTACTCTGACACTCACAGTGCAATTTAATGCATTATAATGGAATAAAACTAACATCAAATGAAAGTGCCTGCAGGGAAGGGAGTGGATATGTAACAACATAACGTAGAAAAGGACCTTTGATTTAATGAGGTTCAATTTCATACAAGTGCAGGTCATCAAATGGGAACGTCATTGAAGTAATCAGACAGTCCTGCAACTTCCATCTTATTGTTAAAGGAGATAGCTAATTAAGTGTGGGTACCATCCAGAATAACAACAGAAAGCATAACCTACTGTGATCACGATCAAAACGGCCCAGAACGGAATTGTAAGTCTATTGCTTTGCTTGCTGCTGAATACATGCAGCAAATGTTTTTGTGGTCACACTGAACAGAGGTTGTCTTGCTCTTTGCTATCTGCTAAAAGTTGTGCAGCAAAACTTGTTACAGATACTTGTTTTGAATCATAGATGATTTTTCTAACATAGATGAAGTTTTTAACTGGAGCAGGACTGAGGCATTTAATATGCACCATACGTATAATGTCACATAGCAAGTAATACTTTGTGCCTTTCCTCTTGTTTAAAAGGATTGGAAAGATTTGTTGTTCTCCAAAATTTGCTTTAATTACTTCAGCTGTATTAGCCCTAGTAAACATATGAAAAAAATTAAGTGCCTTTTCTGTTCTACCTGACCAATGGCACAGTGAGAAGAATCCTTTGCAAAAGACTCCTTTCTGACAGTGGCATCAGGGAAACTGACTGCAAGGGAACTTGTAGGTGTTGTAGGTTTCTTAATGGGAAGTAGAAGGTAGAAGATGTTAGGAGGTCTGTGTGTAGCACATGCCAGTGTAGCAGGAGTGTTTCAGGAAAATTGAGAAGCTACTGCTGTGCTGACTAACACTGAGGGTGTCATCATGTGCTGAATCTTCTCCCCTCGCATACAGTTGCCTGAAGCAATTTCAGCTGCTAGTGCCCTCTGGAGTCAAGGTATTTCTGGGAAGTGCTGTTAGCATGGCCTCTCCTCAATTTTCTGCCCTGCTCATGTTTTCTAAAACTACGTGAGGGCTTTTAGAAGCTACATGCAGTTTCTTCCACAGCCTTTTCTACCAAGAACATGCTTATAAAAAAGGAACATTTGTCTAAACCAAACATCCAAGAGGTTTCCTGTTCCTCAGTAAACATTGTTTGCATGTAAATTCTTTTCAGGCCAAATCAAATCCCAGAGGACAGAGCTTCCTACAGCTCCAGCGCATTTAGCAACAAATACATGAATGTCTCCTTAAACATGGTTAAATACAGCAAGGTTTTCATTGGATGAAAATGTGCATGCCTTTTTGACTTCTACAAGAGTTATGTAGATATTCTCACTCACATTGAAGGAGTCTCCTTTGATTTTGTTGTTTTGGATTAGACAGTTTTCAAAATAGATTTACCTGTTTCAGATGAAGATTTTGTTTTAAAATTCACATGAATGGCCTTCTTATCTTTCCAGTGCTCTTCGGAGTTAGTCAGGCCAAGATCACTGTGAGAAGAGTCTGTTTTGCCATTTGTTCTTAGCCAAATCTAAGTAAAAAAAAAAAAAACAAAAAACCAAACCAACCAAAAAAAAAACCATAGGAGAAAGAGTTACAAGAATTTGTAAAAAGTGCAAACTTTACTGAGAAAAAAGCCTATCATCCAGTCATTGCTAGCTCAAAAGACTTCACAGTTTATGTGGTACAGTTTATGTCTATATGTGCACTAAAAGGTGCAGGCAAATGATTAGTGTGAATTCATTGAATTGAATTAAGATGTTCCTGGGACTCAGCCGGGCACATGGCGCAGTAATCTTATCAGTTTGCAACATGTCACAATATTGTGCCACCACACCATGCTGTGGAAACGCACCTCGGAGTGAATGAAGGAAGGGGAATCCCAGCTACATATCCACAACTATCTAAAAGGAGAAATCGGGTGAAGCAGGATCTTCTCTCTGAACCTCTCTGAAAGTGGGCTGCATAATGAAGTGCTAAAGCCACTGTGAGTTCCTATATTCGCTCTTGTTATGGTTTGAGAAACCCACAACAATTTGGTGTTGTTCAGACAACTATTCTGTCACCCGATGATCCCTGCCCACCTGGGAAGGGGAATTGAAAAAAAAAATTAAGAAACCCGAGGGTCAAAACATAAACAGATTTAATAGAATAAGACTAAATAGTTAACATTAATAACACTAAAGAACCAATATCAATCCTGATGCCAATATAAAATATACAACATACACAACCAATCCTATCAGCAGGAAGCTATGCACTCCCAGCACTGGACAGCTGATGTTGGATGACTTTGGGAGGAAGGGAAAGCCTCAGGGGTCTGACACTGGCAAGAAGTTCTCTGGATCACAGTCGTTAAGGGAGAGAGAACTTTGCAGCAAACTTGAAACCCACATAGCATGGCTGGCTATAAAGTAAATATTTTCACAAATTCAGACACTAGAGCCTTCTAAAAGTGCAGTTTTCTCCAGCATTAGAAGATAAATTAGTCCTGTGTTGCTCAAACCAGGACAGCTCTGTATCTCCTCAGATCTGCATTCGTCTGTTTGGGCAGGTTCTCACCATTGCTGAAGGTCTCCCTGCAGAGCCTTCTGGTTTACAAACAGTGGTGGAAGTATACAAGCATGAGCTCCCAGAAAACCTACAGGCAGCATTTGAACACTTCATGGAGCCAGGGTACAAATCCTGCCTGATAACATGCTGAAGCACATGCCATCTCATCTTCACTCTTGCTGTTACACCTGAATGCTGACACATGCTACCATCACATCTTCAATTTGCTGTGTGCCCATAGTTTTGGACATGCAAAGGACTGCTAGGGACACAGTGGGAGCAGGTCTTATCATAAGTAGGAGTTAGTCATTTCCCTGCCTTACTAGACCAAACATCTCTCTATTTTTCTTTTTAATGTTGTTGTGTTTGTTCTTTTTCAAAAATTCGAGTACTGTATGATGTGTAATAGTTTTATCAGGGAAAAATCACCAAACCCACATACAGCTGGGAAGTTAAAGTGGTTTAGAAGGTGCAAATGCAATTTATGAACAGTTAAAGTGAGGATAGAAGCAGAATGTGGCAATTCCTTTTCTATTGGTTTGTGTGATTACGATGGATATGGAATAAAATGACAGAATAGTTACTGAAATGATGTTCATTTATGCCTTGAATAAAATAGCGTACATTCTGCGTAAGGAAATACATTTTTTCTCAAGGTGAACAATAGGCTTTTCCCCTCTGTGTTAATGCATGTGCCTGACTAAATCTTACTACAGTCTCTGTACACAAGCCATCTATGCTATAAATATGGAAGACTAACCATGGAAATATTCAGGGTTCATTTTACAGGCAAAGAAACTAAAGCATAGAAAAGGAAAATGATTCATTCATTGTCCTAGAGGGAGACAGTGAAGAGCAACCTGCTTTTGAATCCCCATCCAACTCTGCAACTACAGAGCTGTGCTCTCCAACTGGACATAGCAGTCATTCTTAGGGGATACAAAGGGCAGTAATCACAGAATATCAGAATTGCAGGCGTTGGAAGGGACCTCTGGAGATCATCTAGTCCAACGACCCTGCCAGAGCAGGTTGAACAGAAACGTGTCCAGGTTGCTTTTGAATGTCTCCAGAGATGGAGACTCCACAATCTCTCTGGGCAGCCTGTTCCAGTGCACTTCCACCCTCAAACTAAAGAGGTTCCTCCTGTTTAGATGGAACTTCCTATGTACAAGTTTGTGCCTGTTACCTCTTGTCCTGTCACTGGGCACCACTGAAAAGAGCCTGGCCCCATCCTCCTGACACCCAGCCTTTAAGTATTTATAAGCGTTGATAAGATCCCCCTCAGTCGTCTTTTTTCCAGACTGAAAAGACCCAAGTCCCTCAGCCTTTCCTTATAAGAGAGATTCTCTAGTCCTTCATAGCCCTTTGCTGTACCGTCTCCAGCAGTTCCCTGTCCTTCTTGAACCAGGGAGCGCAGAACTGGACACAGTACTCCAGTACTTGTAATGTTTGCATCTGCCTCATGCTAGGCCTCTATATAGATCGGAGCAGCACCTGAGTTGCACAGGCCAGGGTGTTTTCCTTGAATTCAGAAGCTTTCTTGTCTTCTACTCTGCTCAAAAGGGCATGCTATATGTATTCAGAAAAAATGACGGGCTTTCATGGGCAATCTGTTAGTGATGCTTGCCAAATAACTAAGCTGTTGTGTAGTTTAGGTAAGACATGGGTAATAGGAAGATACAGGGAGCAAAGTTTAAGAAATTTTTTTTTTTTTATTTGTGTCATGATATCTCTGGTGGATAGGGAGAGCTTTCCAACAGAAAATGGTATTTCACTTGGCAGTGTGACCTCCTGGTGAAAATGTGACCAAAAAGGCAATGTGATGAATTTGAGTTGCTATGGGGAAGACAGGTTTGTTTACGATGGGAACAATATTGAAAAAATTTATTGAGAAAACTGAGATAATTGCTGTATTAAGAAGTCAGTAAAAGCAGTACAACGGAAGAACTTGTGTGCACTACAGTTGATTGTAGTGGGATAGTGTATTTGTTCAAGTAAAAGAACAAACAGGGTTTGGTAAGACAGCGTGAGTGCCTAAGGGATAAGAGGCAGCAGATATTGGTATAGTGGGATCAGTGTTGAGAAGAATTACTGCAAAGGTAGGAGGGTTGTAAAAATAAATCTAAAATGTAGGAGTGGAAACTAGTAATGAAGCATGTTTCAAAACCTCTTTTACATAAATTGGGGGAGAATAGGGAAGAGCGTGAAGAAAGGAAATTTAAAACTAGTATGAGAGCAGCTAGGGAAAAACAAAGGGAAAAAAGACTTCATATCAATAGGAGGATTCTTTGCACTGAAAGACAGCCCACCCTGTTGCAGTGATACCAAGACAAATTCTGCTCGCAGTGCAACTGATGTAAAGCCTGACTAATTCCATCTGTCACTTAGACAAGTGCAAATCTAAAAGAACTTGCAGAAAACACTGGAATTAATTGGGATTTACTTTGATCTATCTAAAAAGCCAGATTTTACCCTATCTTCTATCTGGCAGGCTCTTCCCTTTTATCTTCCATTTTAGAGCAATAACTCGTTTACTCCATTAATTTTGGTTTCTTTTGTTTTGCTTATACTCTTCTCCCCCTGCCTCCTTTTTCTTTTTCTGTTTTTCAGCGGCAGCTTATTGGAGCTCAAGAAAAAGAAACCAGGCTCTTCCCCTGTCTAGACTCCGTCTTTAAAGTGTCACGTGAAATGTTCTTGCAGCACTTTCCTAAGACCCTGATAGCTGCTGTTTATGTTGATATGATCCACTCTATAATAGGAGCTTAATATAAGTGTGCCCTTATGTTATGCTTCAAATCACACAGGTTTCAATTCACACTCTCCCAAAAAGCAAAAATGAGATTAGCATCTAAATTGAAATTGAAGCTAAAGAAATCTGTGGAAAAAGAAGTCTAAAAGAAATCTGAGTATCAGTTTTAGGTTTCTTTTTGCTAGGTATCTTGGTCATTTCCCAGAAAATAAGTTCCCAGTAATAAGCACTAAACTGTGTCTAGTCTTGCACAGGTGTGTTCAGAGATGAAAACGAGAGAAATTTAACCCCATTTAGTTAATGCCATTAACTTCAATGAGCATGTGGTTCCATCAAGAATGCCTCAGCTCAGCCTACGTGATGGTGCAAGAGCTGCAACCACACCATCTTTTCCTAGTTGGAGGTGTAGGTAAAACACATTTCCTGGGCAGTCACTGTTTCCATGGTCAGTAGCAGCCCCCCTGCCACACTCCTTGGAGCTTCAGGAACAATTTGGACATTCAGACATGTTTTTCTTTCCCACCCTACTGCCCTGGGAATCTGTCTGACACAGAGATGGCAAGCGATTTGAATAAAGGGCAAGTATTTTAAAATATTGTTGTATATTTTTAGTTTACCACCAGTTCTCATGTATATTCTTAAAACAGTGTTAAGAGTAAAGCCAAAGCAAAAAACTTAAAATGCTACTCCCCACACCAAAAATGCACAGTAGGGTTTCCAGCTTGCTTTGCACATGCTCACTGGTGATAAGAAGTAAGGAGACCTGAGTGGCGCATGGCGCATGACCCCTCATTTCTTATTACCTCCAGTGTGCAGGGAAGACCTCAGGAAGTTTGCCACAAACTTCCAGTGACAGTAGGTTTGCCCTAATGAGCTCCTTCACTGGGCCCTCTCACAACCTGGAAGTTAAAGGAGTCAGTTAGAATCCATGTGAGAAATCCTAACAAAATTAAATTACCAAAAAAGAACTGCAAATAAGAGGTGATGAAAGGAGAGGAGAATGGGATGAGGAACTGTAATGGCATCATCACTTTTTTCACAATTTTGAGCACAGTCATCCAATGGTGGAAATCTGAGCATTGCATAGTAATTCATTCTGACACTAATGGAACTATTTTAAATGTACTCTAATATCTTTCTGAGGAATAATGCATGGTACTTGAAAGCAAACTTGGCATGATGAGGAGGAAGAGAAGACACATACTCTGCTGTGATATCCTCTCACATATTCCTAAATGAAAAGCAACTTGAGCACTTCAAAGAGCTATTGCTTGTTTCATCCATGACAAACAGCTACCTATTGTGTCATTGAAGGGGCAAGAGGTGCTTATGTGACACTGACCTTCACAGCAGTACAGAAAAAAAACATCAGTATGTGAAGGAAAAGAGCGTGTTAATATCTTTTTCTTCACTATATGCAAAAGCAACTGAACAAGACCCTTGAAAGATGTTGGTTCAGCCACTTGCTCCACCTAGTCCAATCATCACCAGGCCAAATTCACAGTAATTTCCACAGGGTTTCACTTGAACAGAAATAAATCAAGTAAAATCATTAGTATTTGGCCCAGGAGTATATAAATCTGCTGTTATCAGATTTAGTTACTGTTATCAGTTTAAACCAGCAGGCTAACTGAGACAATTTGGGGAACCTGATCCCACCCTCCCTATTTAAAACATCAAAATAGGCTTTTACAGGCAGGTCACAATGAGTTTGAAATTTGAATTCCCATGGGCTGCAAATAGCGCAGAAACAAGTACTATTTTCATTTCACTTACAATGGACCAGATTTCCATAAATCTGTGCACTCATAAGACTTAAAGATACCATGGCTCAATATGAAATCACAGCAATTGCACTAGCATAAATTGAAAATGGGCATTTAAACCAACGTATTAAAAGTCTGGGTCAGCAATAAAATAAATTAAAATGTGTCTCAAAAATCCAAGGAATTATGTCCTGTATTTTTGGTCAATAAAGATAATGACAGTGTTTTAAGTTGTATTACAGCCAATTTTATAGCCAAATCTTCAGAGAAGAGTTGTGAGACTGACTGAACTGCATGTTTGGACTTCTGCCTAAGAATTACTGTGCTAGGCAGAACACCATGTAGAAAACTGGGAAAATTCAGTTAGAAACACATCTCTTTAGTGTTGTGCTAGGTACTTTCAGTGTTACTATCCAGATGATGTTCCTGATCCTGTCCTTACTCTTCTTAATTCTCTCTACAATAGCCACCATATACATGTACGTGTATACACTCAGGTCTTCCAGGCTGAGAAGTGTAACATAGCCATTCTTAAGCTATTATGCTATACGGGGGTTAGAGTGTAAAATATGTTGTTATTTTATCTACTTGCACTTGTTCAGTCAGCATTTTCCTTGAAGCACGTTCATATTTAACGTGGTGTAAGAAAAAAAAGAAAATGGATTTCTCACCTGATCTGCAAATATTTAGACCTGAATATTGAATAAAAAGCATGTCCTTTATGCAAGGCTAAGTCAGTATGTGAAATATATGAACCCTAAACTTAATATATCTCTTTTTTTCCCTTTTCTGTCCATCTGTCATTCCTGTCTGCCTGCTTCTTCAGCTTGTCCAAGTTCCTCTGAATCAGAAGCATTTTCTTACATTCTAGGCATACAGATTTATCTGAACAGCCCATCTATCAAGTTTTCAACTTAGACATAATTTCAAGCTCATACTGTTGTATTGCCATGCAGAAATTCTGTGCCTTTCTTGAAGTGAGATAATGGTAGTAACAGATGAACCACTATCGAATTTCCCCAAACATGTCTAGGGCTAATTTTAATTACTCCTCTAAAAACAAATTTCCTAATTTGCTTAAAAATAGTAACTATTTCTTCTGCTCATTAACACTTGTGAGAAGTGTTGCGACTTGTTTAGAGTCATTGAAAATTGCAACGAATTTACCAAAAATATACAAAGAAAACTCATTGAAATAAGCAATTACTTGGATAACACAATCTGACAAATGTCTGCATACATCAGAAATAAAGAAATTGTTAAATAGTCTGAAGAATTCACTAAAATCAGAGGTTGAATTGGTCAGCTGCCTTCAGCAAACAGGTCTACAGGAAATATCTGACATAGAAGAGCTATGAAAGAGAAAATACATTTGTAACCAGAAGCTTAAGAAAGAAACAAGATGGACAAAAAAAATACCTGAACGGTTTATTCTGCATCGCTCAGAATATGAACCTTCTGACTAAATAGAGACGTTTAATCTGAATTAGTCACTGTGGATTTCCTGTCTAATCTATGACAGTCTAATCAAAATAGCCAAGGGTGACCAGGACATGATTAATCTCATCCAAAAGTGGATGTTTAAAACCAGCCAGATCAATCAAGTCTGAAAAGTGCCTATGAAGGCACTTTTGAGTGAAGAGAGTTTCACTAATTGAAAAGAGAATTTAGGAGAGGAGCTCGGATATGTATGCCTGCATTGTAGATGTATACAGCTAGATGAGATGAATCCTGTCCTTGGGCTTTTTAGCTTACATTCAGCAGAAATTTGCAGCTTGATTTGCGCATCATTGGGTCAGATTCCTCCAGTGGAAAGCAGAAAAGCGACCAGAATGGAAAATCAAATTATTCCTTCTTAAATGTAAGAAACAAGGAAAAATTCCCCCAACATTACTATTCTCTGACTCAGCAGTTTTGAAGTTACATCATTAATTTTATAACTAATGCCATAGCAATATGGCATATTTAGAAAGCTGCTGTGTCAATATTCCTAGGATACTGAGACATAGTCACTTTCAGTTACTTTATTGTGCAGCGCTAATGAGTAAAAACAACTGGAAGAGCTCTTCAGATTTTCCAGTTCTGTAATCAGGTATCTGTGAAGCCTGGGATTCTGTTAAATAAAAAGACCATCTAGTGGGGTGAGCAGAAGATGAGAGTGGGGATGCAAATGAAATATTATGAGGAAGACCATTAGTTGGAATGAACATTCACCTCTGGGCACTTCAGATTCTAAAAACCTAGAGTTCACTTCTCCAAACACTCTAGGGTTAAAAGAGGATGTTTAGAAGACTGGGTGAATTTTACACAGGTAATGTACTGAAGTAGAATAGAAATAAAGGCAGTGAGCTTTTACAGTGGTTCACTCATGGGTGCACTATGGCTGTTACCCACATCCTAAAGAAGGAAGGTAAACAAAATCATACACTCAAAGAGATTTCAAAGGCTCTAGAGGGGCACAGATTTACTTAAGAAGTTACAGTGTACCTTCATAATAGATTACAGTATCTATAGTCTACCTCCCAGTAGAAATTCCTTAAAGCTAGCCCAAATTGCAGAGGTAATGTGGCCTTAGCACTGCAATGCCAAAAACCAGTGTCATTGTTTGGAACCATCCTAGGATCACATCGATGGCTCATATATCTTTGTGCTATGAGGTAACTATCAGTGGTGGCAAACCCTTAGAAACCGGTTGTGTGACTGGTTTTGTTTTGTTATCTTTACGTCAGGAGTCAGAGGGAGTTAGAAATTGCTACCCTTCTCTAGATCCAGATAATCTCAAAATTTAAATGTCAGCACCACCCTAACAGTTCCTCCCATGGTATTCACAACAGATTACACCACATAGTGCTTTTACTTTTTACATTTTTGTACCCTTGATACATTTTGGAGATTTAGTCTGTAAATCTCTAGGGGAAAAATATAGTGATAAACCCAAGCAGATTATCTCACTGACATTTGGGGCATGGAAACTCTGAGTCTTTTGTGAATGCACAAGGATGTAGAAACTCCCTGCTGGCTTTGCAGATCTGGTAGTGACATAGGGAGAGCTCTGGGGGCCTCTGGGGGAATCAAAGAAACTGAGTGACCCACGGAAAATTAGCAACACAAGGAGAAAAGAAAAATGTTAGGATGTTTATTTTAAAGTTGAGCTTCACTTAGATGATGTGAACCTCCAGGGTCTATCAGCTTGTCTGGACATAAGATTTGTGGCACTTTCTATTGGGCCATTAAGTGAATTACACAAACTGCTCATAAAAAGATATCCTCCGAGTTATGGATTTTTTTCTGCTACAGGTTCAGTAGGCTCTTTATCTTGTGCCTAGAAAGAAATATAAAGGATAATATATACATATACACACATATATATGCATATGTGTATGTATATATGTGTGTGCATATATCCCTCCTTATCTATGGAAGCAAACTATAACTTATTTTTACATATTTCAAGCATCTTTTTTCCTCAATAGCTAACAGAAAAGAAACCTAATTTCTTCTAAAGAAGACCCTTGTATTTGCATAGTGAGATTTGTAATTATCCAGCTGGTAAAATTAGTAACAATGACTATTTCATCAAAGTTCACAATCATTTTAGAAGTGGGAAAGAAAATGAAGATGATTTAGGGAGAAGATATTGTCATGATATGTCAAAAAGTTCCTTGAAACCTGGTGACTTTCTTTTTAAAAATCATCCAGTGCCAGGACCTAAGTTGCTAAATTAAATATTAAGATCAGTAAGGTATGCTTTCAGTTGTGAGAACATGTGGAATATTTGTTAATATATTTAGAAATATACCACTTGGCTTGAATTTTATACAGCCTATTTTTAATAAGTTGAAATATATTTGTGTGTTACAGGCATAATGTTACTCTGCAGAAGTAATTTCTGGCTGAGAGTTAACTTTTGGTTACTTTTATTTTCTGATTCTTAAAGCTGTTTTTCATACTTAGCTGAGCAAGAATGGAGACGTTCCCAATTTGAGCAAGAATCACCTTATTTTTTCATTAATGGAAAAAACCTGGAATTATAAAAAACACTTTGGGTCTATAGTGCCAACCATACTTGAGATCAATGTACAGCAATCCTTACTGCTGACCTTGGAGGAACTAACCGATTTTTTCCCTCAGATTCTTACTGGAGATGAGAAAAACACACAGGTGAAATGGATCTCTTGACTAATAACCTTCAGCCAAACTCACAATATCCTCTTGGGGCTTTAGAGGTGTCTCAACAGCCTAGAATCCATGAGAGCCATAGATCAGCATCCAAGCCTATCAGGAAAACGGAGGACAATTGCTCACCACACCTTCGTGGACCAAGACTGTTTTTACAATGTATTGTTTTTCTTTTGAGTGAAGTTACATTAAGGCAATGTGATCTGTATAAAAGAATACCCCCATGGCAGTTCTCAGGTGAAATGGTGGGAGGAAAGTAGGAGTCCTGGCATGCTACAGAACATTTTTGCATAGGTGAGCACCACTGCTGCTCACCAAAAATGACCAAGTTACTTTAGAACTTCTTGCCTTTTCTTTATGAACTTTAGCCTTGCTCCACTATGGTCTGAGGCTTGCATTCATGGATAGCATGCAGATCTGCTTGCTCCCAAAAAGCTTCTGCTTTCAACCAGCTGCAGATAAGCACAATGCAAACATAATTTTATTAAAAATAAATCAACGAGTTGTTACAGTAGTCACCTGCAGCATCTCTGAGCTGCAGGAGCATGGACAGAGACAGGTCAAGATCAGGAATAGCTCAAAGATGCAGGATTTCACTATAAAATAAACACTTCAGGTTGCCCAGAGCGGCGGTGGAGGCCCCATCCCTGGAGACATTCAAGGCCAGGCTTGATGAGACTCTGAGCAACCTGATCTAGTTGAAGATGTCCCTGCTTACTGCAGGGGGGTTGGACTAGATGACCTTTAAAGGTCTCTTCCAACCCAACACATTCTATGATTCTATGATTCGATGATTCTATGGCTTGAGACAAGGGTTCCTGATTCTTCCTGGAAGAGTAGGAGGGAGGGCAGCAGCAGTGGAGGCAAGAAGGAAGAAAAGAGAAGCTGACATGAAAAGATAAGCTGCCAATGTCAGTAATAGATGCCCAGAGCCTGGAGAAGGGTTGCAGGTCATCAGGAGAGAACCTGGAGTGCAGCACAATGGAATTCTAGCACTGCAGCCAGTAAGTCAGCTTCATTGGACGCGTAACTTAAATGGTTCTATGCAAATGCATGTACCATGGGGAATAAGCAGGAGGAGTTACAGATGTGTGCATACCTGCAGGGCGAAGATCTTATTGGCATCAAGGAGACGTGGTGGGATGTCTCCTATGACTGAAGTGTTGGAATGGAAAGATACAGGCTCTTTAGGAAGGACAGGCAGGGGAGATGAGGACGACCAGCTGAAGTGCATGGAGCTCCACCGGGGGATGGACGGGGAGCTGGCTGAGAGCTTATGGATCAGGATTGAAAGGAGGGCAGGGACAGGTGATGTTACAGTGGAGGTCTGCTACATGCCAAGTAACCAGAAAGACTGAATGCATGAAGCCCTCTATAGACAGATAGGAGCCACCTCACGTTCACAAGCCCTGGTCCTCATGGGAAACTTCAACCACCCCGATATCTGTTGGAGGGACAACACAGCAGGGCATAAGCAATCCATAGGCATCCTGGAATGTGTTGGTGATAACTTCCTTCTCCAAGTGATAAAGGAGCCAACGAGGACAGGCTGGTGGGGAACATGAAGCTCAAGGGCAGTGACCATGAGATGGTGGAGTTCAAGATCCATAGGGTGGCAAAGAGGGCACACAGTAAACTCGCTACCCTGGACTTCAGGAGAACAGACTTTAGCCTCTTCAGGGATCTGCTTCATAGAGCACCATGGGATAAAGCCCTGGAGGGAAGAGGGGCCCAAGAAAGCTGGTTAATATTCAAGGATCACCTCCTCCAAACTCAGGAGTGATGCATCCCAACAAAGAGGAAGCTGGGCAAAAACTCCAGGAGGCCTGCATGGATGAACAAGGAGCTCCTGGACAAACTCAAACACAAAATGGAAGCAAGGACAGGTAGTCTGGGAGGAACAGAGAAACTGTCCAAGCAGCCAGGGATCAGGCTAGGGAAGCTAAACCCCAGATAGCATTAAATCTGGCCAGAAACATCAAAGGCAACAAGAGAAGCTTCTATAGGAAGCCACTGTAAGAGAGGACCAGGTTTCAGACCATCTAAGGAGCCTAAAGATGCACACATCCATGGGACCTGATGAGAGTCATCCATGGGTCCTAAGGGGACTGGCAGATGAAGTTGCTAAGCCACTATTCATCATATTTGAGAAGTCGTAGAATCATAGAATCACTTAGGTTGGAAGGGACATTTCAGATCATCTAGTCCAACCATCAGTCTAACACTGACAAAAATCATCACTAAACCATATCTCTAAGCACTATGTCTACCCGTCTTTTAAATACCTCCAGGGACGGTGACTCCACTACTTCCCTGGGCAGCCTGTTCCAATGCTTAATAACCCTTTCAGTGTAAAAATTTTTCCTAATATCCAATCTAAACCTCCCTTGGCGCAACTTGAGGCCCTTTCCTTTTCTCCTATCACCTGTTACTTGAGAGAAGAGACTGACCCCCACCTCTCTACAACCTCCTTTCATGTAGTTGTAGAGAGCAATAAGGTCTCCCCACAGCCTCCTTTTGTCTAGCCTAAACAACCCCAGTTTCCTCAGCTGCTCCACATAAGACTTGTTCTCTAGATCCCTCACCAGCTTTGTTGCCCTTCTCTGGAAATGCTCCAGCACCTCAGTGTCTTTTTTTGTGGTGAGGGGCCCAAAACTGGACACAGTATTTGAGGTAGGGCCTCCCCAGTGCCGAGTGCAGGGGAATGATCACTTCTCTAATCTTACTCACCATGCTATTCCTGATACAGACCAGGATGCTGTTGGCCTTCTTGGCCACCTGGGCACACTGCAAACTCATATTCAGATGGTTGTAGACCAACACCACCAGCTCCTTTTCTGCCAGGCAGCTCTCTAGCCACTCTTCCCCAAGCCTGTAGCACTGCATGGGGTTGTTGTGACTCAAGTGCAGGACTTTTTGAACTCACTTGGCCTTTTTGAACCTCATAACATTGGCCTCAGCCCATCAATCCAGCCTGTCCAGATCCCTCTGCAAAGGCTCAAGCAGATCAACACTCCCACCTAACTTGGTGTTGTCTGTAAACTTACTGAGGGTGCACTCAATCCCCTCGTCCAGATTATTGATAAAGATATTAAAGTGAACTGGCCCCAGTAGCGAGCCCTGGGGAGCACCACTCATGACTGGCCATCAACTGGATTTAACTCCATTCACTACCACTCTCTGGGCCCAGCCCCCAGCCAGTTTTTTCCCAGCAGAGAGTACTCCCATCTAAGTCATGGGCAGCCAGTTTCTCCAAGAGAATGCTGTCGGTAACCTTATCAAAGGCCTTACTAAAGTTCAGCTAAACAACACCCATAACCTTTCCTTCATCCACCAAATGGGTCACTTTTTCATGGGAGGAGATCAGGTTTGTCAAGCAGGACCTGCCTTCATGCACCCACGCTGGCTGGGCCTGATCACCCGGTTGTCCTTCATGTGCTGCATAATGGCACTCAGGGTGATCTGTTCCATAACCTCCTCAGGCACTGAGGTCAGAATAACAGGCCTGTAGTTCCCTGGATCATCCTTCTGGCCCTTCTTGTGGATGAATGTCACATTTGCTGGATGCCAGTCAACTGGACCCTCCACGGTTTTCCAGGACTGCTGGTAAATGATGGAAAGTGGCTCGGTGAGCACTTCTGTCATCTCCCTCAGTACCCTCAGGTGGATCCCATCTGGCCCCATAGACTTGTGTATGTCCAGGTGCTGGAGCAGGTCCCTCGCCATCTCCCTTTGGATAGCGGGGGCTTCATTCTGCTCCCTGCCCCTATCTACTAGCTCAGGGTTCTGGGTACTCAGGGAACAACGGACTCTACTACTGAAGACTGAGGCAAAGAAGGCATTAAATACCTCCTCATCCTTTGTCATGATGTTACTGCCCTCATCTAATAAAGGATGGAGATTTTCCTTAGTCCTTCTTTTATTACTAACGTATTTATAGAAACTTTTTTATTGTTCTTAATGTCCAAAGCCAGGTTAAGTTCTAGTTGGGCTTCAGTCCTTCTAATTTTCTTCCTACATCCTACATAGCCTTACAATATCTTTGTAGCCTTCCTGAGTGGCCTGTCCCTTATTTCAAAGGCCATAAACTCTCCTTTTTTCCCTTAGTTGTAATCATATCTCTCTGTTTAACCAGGTTGGTCTTTTCCCCTGGCAGCTTGTTTTTCAGCACATGGGGACAGCCTGCTCCTGCGTCTTTAAGACTTCCTTTTTGAAAACAGTCCAGCCTTCCTGGACACCTTTGCCCTTCAGGACTGCCTCCCAAGGGACTCTGTAAAGCAGGGTCCTGAAAAGACCAAAGTCTACCCTCCGGAAGTCCAAGGTGGCAGTTCTGCTGACCCCCCTCCTTGCTTCTATAAGAATCAAACCTTCCATCATTTTGTGATCACAATGCCCAAGATGGCCTCCAACCATCACATCCTCCACAGGTCCTTCTCTGTTTACAAACAACAGATTCAGCAGGACTCCTTCTCTAGTTGGCTCCCTCACCAGCTGTGTTAAGAAGTTATCCTCAACACACTCCAGGAACCTCCTAGGCTCTTCCCTCTCAGCTATATTGTATTCCCAGCTGATATCTAGTAGGTTGAAGTCTCCCATGAGGACAAGGGCAATTGATCTTGATAATTCTCCCAGCTGCTTGTAGAATATTTCATTTACCTCTGCCTCTGGGTTGGGAGGTCTATAACTGGAAGAAGTTAACACAGGGAAATTGTCGATGCTCCAACCCTGGAAGTGTTCAAGGCCAGGTTGGATGGGGCTTTGAGTAACATGATCTAGTGGGTGGTGTCTCTGCCAATGGCAGGGGGATTGGAAATATATAATCTTGAGTGTCCCTTCCAATCCAAACCATTCTATGATTCTATGACATGACCAAAGCACCCGGGAATGAGAGACTTTTCAGTAAGGAGACTGTGTACTGTCCATGGAAGGACCTCAGACACTGACAAACATCAAGCAGAACTCCTAATAAACACTCGGGGTTGGAAAGCTTTACAAGCACTTTTTTTTTTATGTTGATAAGGAGTTTCAGTGAACTTGGATGATCAGTTTAAGGTGTCATGAGAACTACTCAATGGAGACAAGAATAAACTCAAGAGTAGTCTCTTGACTCTTTTGAAATCAATGGAAGATCTACCATTGACTTTGTGGCACTAGAACTTCCTTGCAGCTGTTGGAGTCTGAACCTGGGACTGCCATATTCCCTTGTGCGTGTTACCCAGAAGCAAAAGGATTTGAGGCTGAGAGAAGTAATCTCTACTTGTGCTAATTTACAACTCAAAATAGATTTATGTTTGATTGCTGACATTTAAAATTGCTTTTCTTGCTATTTTCTGTATGTGTAAGATTCGATTTCTACCCTTTCCTACTCCTGGTTCTGCTATAATGCCCTTTTGCCTGGAGGGAGGAAGAGGAACAGATGGCATGCAGCTAGGCAATTAGACAACATAGTAAAAGCAGTAAAGTTCCACATTTAACTTCTCAGGCTATCTCCTCAAGCCATTCCCCTTGTGTCTACCATGCAAAGTTAATGATTATAGAATTATTTCCTTCTATCTATCTACAGTCTTAACTGATATTAAAGTGACCAAAGCAATTTTAATTGATGTTTGCTGAGTCTCGTAAACTATTTAATTTTGATCAATCATAATTGCCCGTACTGCTACAAACATTATGTACCTCAGCCAGCAAAATGGGCCGTTCACCAGCTCCCAAATGTGAACTACTAAATGCTCAGGCCTCTGAAGCCTGGAAAGCTAGTTACAAAGCAGTATGGGCAGAACTCAAAACAGAAAAATGAAAGGGAAGGGAATTAACAGGAACAAATACAGTGTTCAAAATAAAAAGAATCAAGCTGCTTGCATTGTAAATGAAACATCCTCTGAAACCTCACCGCAGCTACATTGATGCTTGATAACATTCTCTTCACAAAAAGGAAATAAAGGAAAGATGTTGATTTTCTGGAGTAAATGGTTATCCACTGTGTTAGTGTTAGAGAACAGATTGAAGAAATTATAAAACTAGCATAAATAATTTTAAGTGTGCAAAAGCACGCAGCTCCAATTTAAATGACCTGGTAATTTGGCACGAAACGAAGGAATCATTCCCTGAGCTGAATTTATGTTATGTGTTTTCAAAAAGCAGCCAAAATCCAGGATATAGTGAGATGTTTGGAAGTAATTTCCCTTCCTTTGGAAAGGACCTTTAGGTTGTTCTGCTTTTAAAGGGCAGAATTACCAGTTCCAGTAAGGTATTTGCTAATCCTGAAATGTTTCAGGCTTAATCTTAGTTTTCCAGCTGGTTCCGAAGAATGTAATACACCACCTTGTAAAGGTGTGTAAAAAAGATACCCAGCTGTATTATTAAAAACAGCTATTTGAGCAGAACATCTCTGGTTTTACTTTGTACATGTTGTCGTTTAGAAATTTAATTAAAGAACGTCTGGAATTCATAGGGATATTGGAAAAAGGTTTTTGCTTTTTCTTTCTTTTTTCAGTGACCAGGCTCAAATTCACACAAAGATGCACATGTTAATGTCATACCCTGAAATAATCTTGGTAAATGCCAAATATTATATCTGAGTTTGTACTGTAGGTTCTATTGACAGCTCTATCAGCCTTTGAGAGTCTCGTGCCTTCACGTTTTCAGACTCTGCATTCTGTATGACATTTTATAACTGAAACACAGGTGGGGCCACAGCACAAAATGCTAAATGTGTTGTGTTCTCAGGAGTTCAGAAGCTGCAGGGGATTTCTAAGTCTTTCATCAGTGTGGCTGTGCAGTGGAGGCATTCAACTTGCTCCAGGAGAACACGAGTTTAGTCAGCTGTGGACACATTAGCCACATCTCTTATTCTCAGTCGTGGTAACAGAGCCTTTTTTAGCTGCTAAAGCTTTTCGCAGAGACTTAAAGGCAGAAAGGACACAATGACAGTCTCATCTGATCTCCTGTAGTGTGAGATTTTTCCCAAAGGTATACCTTCCAGAAAGACAGCCAAATTAGAATCCACGTGGGTGTGCATTTACCACCTCCACTGTTAGCTGTTTTACTTACCCTCTCCGCTAGGAAGCTGGAAGTCTTTTTCTAAAGCATTACTTTCTAACGCTCTGAAGATACATTCTATTCCTATACATGCTATATCCTGTATACATTTCCAGAGGTATTTCTTCATAGCTAGCTGTATGAAAAGGATTCTGTTACAACACACGCATTTAGTCAGGAGGTTCAGATATTTACTAGTAACCTACCCCTACTCTTTACCACTTTGCTACTTCTTTTCTTTTTAAAATATGTAAGCCTGAGAGGCAAAGGTTTTTTGTTGTGACCACATGAATTTAGTGTTCTAACACATCTAAAAATTGGGAAAAAAATGACAAAAGATTTGGCTCAAAACCTGTGGAGAACATCTGCCAGTACAAAAGAGGCACTGCTGAGCACCTCTAGTATTAAGCACACTGAATAGCCAGCTGACCGCAGTTCACTAAGGAAGTTTCCAGTTCACCATGAGCCAAAATATGTGATAGGATGTAGAGGAATTCAAGGTGAAATCACATTGATTGACAAACAATGAATGTATTTGCAGACAGCCTGAGCAAAGATGGATCATGTCAGCCAGAATTCCAAGTTGTTTGAATCTCAGGACAAAAAGACAAATGTGTAAGTAGTCTGAGAGTAGAAAATGGGGTGGGAGACCAGGAGACCGGAGTAAAGAAAACCTGGAAACAAGCAGACTCCTACTTGTGCTTGTTGTATGAAGAGTAGGGGTTTGTCTTACGTACTACTCCAGTTTTCCTGGATTAGACTTTTTCTAAAAAGCACTGGGCAGGTTTTGGACTGATTTTTGCCCTGTCCTTAAAAATAAATACGCATAACAGAAGCACATACAAACCAAAAGGTGTTGTTTGGGGAACACTGATTAGAAGAATGATATTAAAAATAAGGGTGTTTTTCAGTGCTTTGGGAGCAAAGGTTGCAATCTGGATGTCCTGCTTCATTGTTGAGTATATCACAAAACATGGCTAAAGAGTAACAGAGATGAAAATCTTTCTGTGAGAGACTGACCTTCTCACCACTGAAGGAAATACTTTACAACTACCAGAGAGGGAATAGAAATTGACACAGAGCAGCCTCCTCCATCTCATGTTGTGGGGAACAATGATTCTTTTCTTTCCACTAGCAACTGTACCTGGACCAAGCTCAAGGTTATAAAATAATGAGCATAAAAGAAACAAATACTATAAGTTGTCTTTCCTCCCACCCATCCATGTATAAATTTAAACCAAATAACAATAAAACAAACTGGTAGCTGGTGTTTTAAGCTGCCAGTTCCAAAACCCTCATAAAATAAAACTTTGCTTCTATTCTTTCTTCTCCTGAGTAGTTATTAATTTTTGTTTTGTTTATTTTTCAGTTACATGTTCTTGTTAGCTGACCAATGAAAAACAAAACCATCAGTGAATGGAGCTGAGCAGCAACTGACAACACACCTGGAGTTACAAAGACTTCATTTTCTAAGCTCTTTCCTTTTTCTCTCCTCTTCTTATCAATGTCTGCATGTAATGGATGATGTGACAAACAAAACAAAACAAAACAAAAGAGAACAAAGTAAAATAAAAACCTCAAAGAGGCAGTAAGAGAAAAAAATAATTGGTGTTAAAAGCTGAATACAAAAGAACGTGGTGATCATATCAAAAGTGCCATTATCACAACCAGATATCAGCATAGCCTGGTCCTTGCAATCCAGAACACAGACATAGAAAATGTAGGAATCTTGAAAAAACATCAAAACACATCTTGCCCAATATAATGGCCAGCAAGTCCAAATACACAAGGTAAAAAAGTAGGTGAAAAAAATGTATTTTCATATTTCCCAATTTCTTAACAGGGAAAAGGTGACAGGGGAACAGTTTTCAGAATGGCTAAATGGTAATTGGATGCCTAATTGCTTTCCACAAAATGGAAAAATCTCCCATAGGGGTATGTCTGGTCTGTTCTTTTATATGTGGAGTTATATGACACATCAGATTTGGCAGGAAAACTGGCTCAGACATAAGTGCCAAAAGAGGGGCTATTGTTAACTAGGATCATTTTCTTGTTCTGGTTAATATCATAGCCTAATAAGCAAATGCATTGGCATGGTTGATAGACTAACTTTCATCCATGGTAAAAAAAAAAAAATGGAAGGAATTTTTATGGCCAGCTTTGCTGGCAAAACAAATGCGTTATGTAACTTCATGGCAAGTCTCTCAACCTTCAAATCATCCATCCCATCTCTAATATTTTCTGGTTTATTAGTTTTACTAATATTGCCTTAAAGAAAACCAATCATTTAAGAATGCATTGTTTAAAAAAAATAAATAAATCAGCAACTTTCTCACGCTGTGTGACATCCCTTGCTCATCTGGGGTTATGCAGAACTGGAATCCAGAGATTCCCAAGCAAGCCAAGACGTGTGATTAAGTCTCGGTATGTATGTGAGATAATGATAATAACACTAGAAGAGCATGGATAGTAGTTATTAAAAGTGACTGTATTTGAAACCCATCTATCTGACACCCTGTTGCAATGTGAGTCTATTTTATGTGAAAAATCTTTCACAATATCTTGCTGGTAACAGATACTGAAATGCTGCTGGCTGCTGTGTACTATATCCTTTCCTAAAATTCTCCAGTCCTTGACTTTTCATAATTTTGACTGTCATTTACATTCCTCTGTCACACTTATTAGGCAGTAGAAAATACCTACTTTGAGTCTCAGGAAAATAAACAATCTTTACTTGGCAAATGAAGATACATTTACCTCCCAAGCAAACACATGCACATTGTTTGATATTGTATCACTTGTCTGCAAAATTATAAAAACACAGTTTCATTTCCTTGCTTACCCCAATATCACGTAAGAACAGACTTGAGATCAATCAAAACAACTTTATGTTTCCTCCTCAAAGATAGCTTAATTCTGCTTTGGTTAACTGACTTTGCTAACAATTAGTTAAAAATAACATGCATTTTTCTAATGATGTAATAGTAATCAAATGTTAGTTAGTGTGATACAAATGATTTGGACCTAGGTGACTGTGAAAGCCTTACAAATCATTGTGTAGAAGTGAGGGTGTCTGTAAATTTGAATTCCCTGTGGACCAAAGTATTGTACTGTCTTTTACTGTATACAATACTTAACATACACATATGTAGATACCATATGCTCTGAAGAGGATTAAATTATCATATTTCCCCACTCACAGAATGTGTTTGCCGTGGCTGTTTCATTTTTGTTGTTCTGAAAATGTGTCATACAGTGGTTTTTTTAAAGATTTTTATGTTATTCCAGACACTGCCTGTTTAACCTAAAATGTTGCTGTAGTTTGTAATAATGAGACAACAGTGCATTGAATTAGTTGTAATAGGAAATGGGAAAAGGAAATTTTAAATATATATGTTGAAAAATCTGCTTCAGGATTAAAGAAGTTTGGAGGGGCACAAAAACCTGTGGTACATGCTATTCATATCCTTCTTCCTAACCCTTCAGTTTTCCTATTACCAACACAATGGCTGTAACTCCCTGTGCCAGCACCATCCTATCCTCCATTTAAGTAAGTGACTGACCCTTACAGATAGTGTTTCCTTCACCTCCACCTTTCCTTCCTTCATATGAGTGTTCACTAGGACAACTTTGGAAAAGTTTTCAGAAAGTATCACCACATGTTGGTCTGCTAGTTAATAAGAAACATTATGTAACACACACACATGCACATGTATATGCACATATATACGTCACCACACTGCATATACATATGTAGGTATACATCCACATGTATATATGCATGAATGTGTATGTAAGTATCCATGTATACAGAATCTCTCTATTGATAGGTTAATCAGTAGATCAGTCAGTAGTTTCTATCTGTAGTGAAATAAAACAGTACACGGCACTCAGAAATCTTAAATTTAAATTCCTAATTGTTTTAGAAATTTTCTAAAGAATTTTTTCTCTATCTCTGCCTTTTCACTGAGTCAGACATGAAAAGGTAAACAGGAGATTGCTGATAAACCCTAGAAAGTGGAAGTATGGTATTCTTAGAAGGTACAATTTGTCTTTGCTCTTCCAGGAAACAAACAAAGTGAATTCTCTTCAAATAGATGCTGATGAACAGAGCAAAATTCAGATACTAGGGAAATATGCCCTCTTTGATTTGCTGGTTTTCATTATCAGTTTCACAATATAATTATTCATTTTTGGAATGTGAGTGTGGGCGTGTGCACACGTGTCTTCCCCAACTATGACTACCAGGTAGTGCATTTAATGTAGTGTGATTCTAAATGGCTATGAAACGTGAATTAAAAGAACATCTAAAGGAAAACACTAGCATTTCTGTTATATTGTTGGTATATATCAGTAATTTCTGGGTAATTCAGAAAGGTTTGCCTGGGTGTGGTCATAGTTACATGACCCCAGATGTGTTTTTTAATGATGTTGACGCCTTTATCTTTGATCTTGCTCCTTTCCTCCCCCTCAGCCTGCTGCCAGTTGTCTCTGGGAGAGGATTTAAACACTTGTCATCAGAAGTCTGCACACTAAAAAAAGAACTGGATCTTCCTTAGCAGCTTCAGATTTATCAGAGTGCTCTTTGTTCTTGTGACACTCACTCCAAATCCCACTGCTATACACAAAATAAAAAGGGAAGTTATATTCCCTACCTCTTGTCTTTTTAGTCATGTTTTCAGCTTCACTCACATGCAGTGGTGGCTATATGTTGGGAAGAAGGTGGAAATGTGTCCTCCACCCATTTCCATTTCAGCATCTTTTTCTTCATATGACTGTTTTCTTCACCTGCACAGGTACTAAGAAGGCTAAATTCTGAATTTCCCAATTACCTGGCTATTATATTCAAACATGCATGTCAGGCTGTTTAAAAAAGAATTGGAACAGGACTCTCCATAAGAGTAGGGCTTTTTTTAGGCCTGTCTGGGATATATTGCTGTACAGCTACCACATAAAAAAAAAATCCCCAAATCTCCTGTTTTTTTGATAGTGACTTGGCTGTCAGAGTCTTGTAGATAAGAAAGTTTTGTGCATTGTGAAATTGGGATGTACTGATTAAGGTATCTGTAGAAGTTTTGGAAACATTGTCTCCACAGGCTGCTAACCTGAGAGAAACATCATTATTTTTAAAAATTTTAAACCGCTATTTATTAACACAGATATGAGAGGTGGAAAGAAAGTTCTGAATTCCAATAATTGAATGTACAGCCAGGTATTGTTAAAAGGCTGAATGCCCTTCTGTTGCCTGTTGATCCATTGACTTACTGGTATTAACTTACTGTTGCCAAGTCAACTTGCAGAATGCTAATGCTGCCTCTCCTGCTGCTCTCTCCATCTGTTGACTGCCCAGTGTTGCCCTTTTGTTTCATAATCTCCACTTTATTAAATGTTATCGTACTGGGTTATATATGACTGAACCATACTGTAAATGTTCACTTGTTTTCCACAGCTTGTTTGGTTCAATACAGCTTTTGCTTTTTTTGGTTATTCTAATAAGTTTTAAAGATGTTTAGAATACAAAACATGAGGGACATTGTATAAGTATGTGTATATACAGTTCTTTGAAGGGCTGGGAAAAAGGAAGGAAGGAAGGAAGGAAGGAAGGAAGGAAGGAAGGAAAGAAGGAAGGAAGAAAGGAAGGAAGGAAGGAAGGCAAAAAAATAATCGAAGAACAGTACAAAAAAGGAAGGAGAGAGGCAAAGACTGAAGGAAGGAAAGTCAGAAGGAAGGAAGGAAGATGACTAAACAGTTCAACAGCCCAGCAATCAAAAAATCAGGCCAATTTCCAAACATGAAACCTTTTGCATACATTCAAAGACAGGAACCTAAAACCTCAGTCACTGCAATAGTTTGAAGAGATTGACACACATTGTAGTATTCCCTTGTGGCTCACAAATCAGTGCTGTTTCACATTGGGAGGTAAACTCATTCTAGATCTGAGGGCTTCTCCTGTATCTTTAAAAGTACTTGAAAGCCCTCTTTTGCTATGACTATGGAAACAGCATGAAGAAGGAAGTGTTCTGCTGATAAGAAAGATCCCCGACTACAACGATTTTGAAGTTAAATTGCCCTCACTGTTTAAGGTATTGGTTTTGATTCATAAAGAGATGTTATTTCCTTTAGGACTGAATCCAAATTCCATAAAGAAGTTGAAATGCATATTATTCCCCCTTTTAAGACTTTTAAGGGCTGACGCAATCAGACTTTCTCTCCTATTAATTGTCAGGAATTGTCACTGTGGAAGCAGGGCTGTCCTGGAACGGAGACAATCTGGGAGCCAGGGACATCTCATGCTGTGCAGAACCCTCCCTGTAGGATGCAGTGCACAGTGTCTTGGGCAGGATGAACTGAGTGCGGTGGTGGTGTGATGGACCTCTTTACAAGGCAGGCCAAGGGTCCATCCAGGGAGAAGCAAAAGGAAATGGAGCCAGAGACAGGGCTGGAGACGTCTATAGTGTAGTGTGAGGGACAGTGGAGGAGACCGGGCTGCAGAAAAACTATCTACAGCATAGCTCAGGATGCTCAAGTCTAAGCTTAATGGAGCTCCAGGGCTAAGAGCTGTATGTGCACTTGGGGTTATTGTTGGTGTGTTGTTGGTAAGGGAAAATAAAGCCAATAGGTATGCTCAGGACTCTGACAATAGTGGTCAAACAATGTCACAGACTCACAGAATTAGAGAATCACAGAATGATTGAGGTTGGAAGGGGTATCTTGAGGTCATCTGGTCCACCCCACCTGCTCAAGCCAGATCACCTAGAGCAGGTTGCCTAGGACTGTGTCCAGGCAGCTTTTGAATATCTCCAAGGATGGAGATGCCACATCCTCTTTGGGAAACATATGCCGGTGCTTGGTCACCCTCACAGTGAAAAAGTGTTTCCTTATGTTAAGAGGCAATGTCCTGTGTTTCAGTTTATGCCTATTGTCTTCGGTCCTGTTACTGTGCACTACTGAAATAGCCTGGCTCCATCCTCTTTGCACCCTTCCTTTGTGTATTTATAGACATTGACAAGATCCTCCTGAGCCTTCTCTTCCCCAGGGCTATCACTCCCAGCTCTCCAAGAGTTTCCTCATATTAGAGATGCTCTAGTCCCCTCATCATCTGTGTGGCCCTTCACTGGACTCTCCCCAGTATGACCATGACTTTCTTACTGGGGAACCCAGCACAGGACATGGTACTCCAGGTGTGGCCTCACCAGTGCTGAGTAGAGGGCAAAGATCACCTCCCTTGTCTTGATGGCAAAACCTTGTCTTATGTAGCCCAGGATAGCATTAGCCTTCCTTGTGGCCAGGGCACATTGTTGCCTCATGTTCAACATGGTGCCCACAAGGACTCATAGATCCTTTCTTTGCAAAGCTGGTCTCCAGATGGGTGGCCACCAGCATGTGCTGATGCCGGGGGTTGTTCTTACCAGGTGCATGACATCACACTTCTCCTTGTTGAACTTCATGAGGTTCCTGTCAGTCCATTTCTTCAACCTGTCAAGGTCCCTCTGGATGGCAGCCTGACCTTCTGATATATCAGCCACTCTTCCCAGTCTTGTGTCATCTGCAAACTTCCTGAGGGGAACACTGATCTCCATGATCCAGATCATTAATGAAGATGTTGAACAGAATTGGCCCCAGTATTGGCCCCTGGGGTATACTGCTAATTAGTGGCCTCCAAGTAAACTTTGTTCCACTGATGACCATCCTTTGGGCCCAACCATTCTGCAAGTTTTCAATCCACCTCACTTTCAATCACCACCACATATACATCAGCACCTTGTCAATGAGGATCTTTTGAGAGACCTTATCAAAGGCCTTACTGAATTCCAGGTAGACAATATCCACTGCTCTCCCCTTATCTGCCAGGCCAGTCATTTCACCATAGGAGTTCATCATGTTGGCCAGGCATCTTTGTGAATCCATGCTGACTACTCCTGATGTGTTTCCTGTTGTTCATGTGCATATAACATTTTTGACATAGTAGTTCATAATTTTTATTGGTTTTCTCAAGACTTCGTCTTCAGGAATGACAAGATACAAAAATGATGAAAACCAACAAATTTTAAATTGAGATTTCAGCAAAGGTTGAATGACTTCAGAGAGTTGAAACAATAATACTGAATGATGAATAATGGGTGATTAAGAGATTTTCTTGTTTATCTGTCAGATTGACAATAAAACCTCTTTGGATTACTCTGCATTGTTCTACATCTCTTTTGATCAATCTGTTCCAAGTACATTTAACACTTTCATATCCAAGTCTCAGGTAATGCCTCCTCAGAATATATACTTGATTGTTCCACTCAGTTGGATTGGTGTAGATATGTGGTTTTCCAGAAACTTTAGTTCTCTGAGGACTGTAAAACTAGAAAAAATGGCTTGCACAGAATTCTAGTCTGAACTGTGTATACTCAAAGTACTATAGAATGGATGGAAGAGCAAGCAAGTTTCAGATTTAGCAGGACACATTATAAAAGTAACAGTTGTCTTTCACTTTGTCTTTTATACCTTACAGCAAACCATCATTTGGTGTCAAGGTAAGAAAAAGCCAAAACACTCTTCTCTGTCTTAACACTTCCTATGCAATAGCATGGCCAAACAATAGAATCTATAAATTCTTTATTTGTTTGGTCTGAGGTGTGTGCATTATATGTAAAAAAACCTTGAAAAAAAACACGTGATAAGTTGATTTGTTTAGCTATGTAATTTGAAACGAGTTTTCTCTGTTTGACAGATTTTAGAAACAGAAGCCATTCAAGCCAGACTCCCACCTCCCTTTAGGTCTTCATTTATTGCTGCCTACCTTGCATGGATTCTACAGGAATTCTCCTGTGAACAAAGCACTATTCCAGCTCCTAACTGGGTTGCGACACTAAGAATTCTTAAAACACTCATACACACCAAAATTAATACATATACATAGATTTAAAGCTGTGTAACTGAAGACAGAGTTAGCATCCAGTTACTTGTATTTGCAAATCAGTCCTCAAATTCCATACCGGCTTGCTATGAATGTCAGATATAGGGGCATTAAAGGTGTTTTAAATAAGACTGGATGTGCTTTCTGTTGGATAGCTTCCTGTGACAAAAATTTCTGCCCATATGGGCTAGTAATTGCCACATCCACAACTGTATAGCATCTATACAGTATTTCTTATATAGGGCTGTGTCTCATTGCCATCAGTGGGACAAAACCCCATTTGGAACTGTTATTGCTTCCACTGTACTTGTAGGGTCCTGAATACCCGAGTGGCACCACAAACACATAGAAAAATTATTAATTGAAGTAAAACAGTTTTAAAGACCTGTAGCCAGGAGACAAACTGAAAACAGCTTCTCTCTCTCCTCTTCTTTTTGAATACTAATAACCTTCTGCAATGTCCGAAGAACAGTGATGCCCCAACCATTTGTCATCCCATGTGGATGCATCAGTACCAACAATTTCAGCATTCTCCTTTGTGTTTCACAGTCTGAACTGACAGAAGACTTTGGAAATAAACAATTGAAAAAGACATTCCCTAAAGGTAACTATCAAGTCCAATAAGGCTCAAATAAAATGGCCCAGCTGTCAGAGTAAAATACAGCATATCCACTTAGCTCTTGAAAGGAAAAGGTAATGTTATCCAGTTGTTGGAGACAGCCCAGAGAGGTAGTGTCACAGTGACAGCTGCACAAAAGGATGCACTGCATAGCAGTGTTCAGATGAATGAATGCCAAACAATGTACAATAGCTACATAAGTAATTCTCTTCAAAGGACAAAATAAAGAGCAGAAACACACTTTGTTTAAAAGTTATCATTACTGATAGTAAAACACACACACAAATAGAAAAAGCATAATTTGGAAGCCAAATGAAACACATTTGAAACACAAGCTTTGAAAATGGTCCTAGTTTGAAATGAAGATTACCTCTCCAGAAAGCATTTTAATAAAAACAAGGTCAGAATGTTTGTAAGGATTAGTGTGTGTCTAGCCTTGGGCATATGTCAAAAAAAAAGAAAAAAAAAAGAAAAGAAAGAAGGAGGTAGAAGATAGAACGGGAAATGCTTGGGGCTCAAGGGCAAGTGTAGGTCATTTGAACCACATATGGAGAGCACACATGCTTCAGAATAGCAAGAAAAAAAGGACCGTTCTTCTACTGACAGATCTTGAGAGTGGGGTAGGTCATGCTGCATGATGAAGCGGTTGTCAAGGCATTTCTGATGGGCTAGATAAGCCACTATCTATTGCACAGCCTGCCTATGTTGTCTGTGGTCACAGTGGTTTCTGTAACTGTAGGATTTAGAAGTTTGTGTCGGGTTGGTAAATTGGATTGTTTCATTTGAAGTGGCACCCAGATGTAGTGCTCCTGTTGCTAAAGAAAAGATTTGCAGTGAGGGCAATTACTTGACCTTAAAGGAAACTCAGTGCATTTAAGCTTCAACATTACTTGATCTTGGAAATCAGACCAAAATTATGGCCAGAGTCAGTTGACTGTTGTCGTATAATCTGCTGGAAGGCAATGCTCAGTGCTTGCTGTGAAAGGGATTCCATCTCCTCAGTCTTTCCTGTTATCACCTATAAGGATGTTACAGCTAAGTACCATGAATTTGTTGTGTATGTTCAACTTGTTCTGTTTGGTAGCAACTGGATCCCAGACATCCAGCCTTTAGCTTGGAGAAAAGGAAAGAGTTCTTGCAGGAGTGTCCCAAACATTGGTTAAACTGCACCTCTCTCAGGGCAAATTTTGTTAGTTCCAAGAAAAGGAGCTGAAAGGAGAGAGAAAGGTGGGCACACAGAGTATGTTCCAGACCAGTGGTGAAGATGGTCTTTAAGTACCTTGTTGAAAGTAGAAAAAGCAAAGCAGCGAAATTTAGCCACCATGCTGTTGTAAGGCAGTGTGTTTTTCTTACTCTTCCTGTGGAGAGATTTCCTACTTTGTGTGAACTAACAGTCATCTGCTCACCCACCGAGCTTGACTCATCCACCCACACCATGACACCATCCTCCGCTGTGAAGGACTCACCACAACAACAACTTCATGTGACTAATACTTTGTGAGGGAGAGAAAAGGATGGTGCACCAGGCAGATGAGACCTTTGTAGTTCAGAGGTTATGACAGGATAAACACTGCAGCTCTTGCATTCCTCTCTATGCAGAAAAAAAACCAGGATATACTTCTGATTCCAGTTCAGCTGATAACCTGAAGCATTATAGATTTGGTGATTTGTCTTGGGTGTGGGTTACTAATCATGGCTTGATGAATTCAAATTATCCCATTTTTTCTCTACTGTATATTCAAATCACAAGTTGGGTTTGGGATTCTCTGTTGTGCTCTTACTCATCTGTTCTGTTTTGAAAAACAATTAATTGACAATGTAGCAGGCTGCATGTATGATACTAACCTGAGAAGCTACAGTTGCTACCTGCACTCTGCCTGATCAGATATCTTACAAGGGATGACCAAACCAGCAGGCTTTTGGGGCCTGATTGAGAGGTAGGGTCTTTCTGCCTCTGGGATCCATCATTTTTGACAAAATCTTTATTTGGAAGAGTAAGATACTCATCAAGTTATCAAGAATATGTCAGTCAAGCACACTATTTGACCAAAGGATCTTTATCTGACCAACCAAAAGACAGCTGAAAGAAAATCACTGTTTTCAAAAGAGAGGATATGCTGCCAAACAGCACCTTTCCCTGTAGCGGGAATGCTTGGCTCAGATGTCTGTCCTCACTTAAGCCTGATTCAGACCAGAGTCCTCTATATCCCTGCCAAACACCTAATCAGATGGAGGACATTATCAGGAGCATGGCATCTCTCCTGCTTCAGCTGTTCTACTTTGTACTAAAACCACTTCCATAACTCTTTGGAAGAGGAAATCCTTGAATTTTCTCTCCAAGAATTAATTGTGCACGCAGCATAGAGACCCAGTGAACAGACCATCAAGTATCCAACATGCCTTCTTAGCTACAGAAGTGCTGCATCCTTTAATTTTCAACTTCAAGAGGTAGTGACCCAATTAAAAACAAAGCAATTATGCCATCACCTCTATATTTAGCCAATCTGATTATTTTTCCTTTTCTCTGATTCATTTGGCTATCATTAGTCTTCAACGTGCAGTCCTTTGAGAGCTGCCAGTCTACAACAGTAAAAATTTAATCATTCAGACTTTGAATATACTTATTGCCTGCTACAACCAAAATAGTATATTGCTGGTGTTATTGAAAGGAAGGCTTGGATTTTGTTAATAAATCAAAGTAAAAAATACTGTAATAAACACATACAAAATGTGGTCAAATATGTGTTAAATCTATGCAATATCACATTTCCCTGTCTCTGGATCTCAGCATGAGATAATAAAGATTCTATAACTATTTGGAAGCTGCCAGAACACCTATTTCCTTTAAAAATATGTCCTCCTTTTCCTCTGTGCACCTTACGGTGACAAGAAAAAAGAACACCTGTCACTGATTTCTCCTGTGTTCCTCTCAAGCCTGTTGAGTCTATCAAGTGTGAACATCTGGGAATCATCATATTTTCTGCTGACCACTGAATCAGCATAAAAGGAGGACATGATGAGCTCCAGCTGTTAAGCCGCCTGCTTAGAGGATTAGAGAAATTAACCCACAGGATGTTTTACTACAGCACCAGGAGTTATATTAAAGATACACGTGGCACCATCTCCACAAGAAACACAGAAGGGAGCTAAGAGAAATTAAGCAGGGGTGAGCTACGGCAATGTCATCAGCCCCCCTAGGCTGATTATAACAGCAGAAGGACTTTTATCTTCAGACCTTTGCCTAAGAGCACATACCTTCTACATCTAGTTCTCTTTTGCTATATATGGTCCAGGGGAACAGGGACTGAGCAAACAGCAACCGAAACTGCCAGCAAAAACCTTTGAGAATCGTGTCCTCTGGTTTGGGTCCTTACCTCAGCTGGGGCATCTACATCTTTTCTTGTTGCATTTATACATTTAGGCTTCAATGCATCAGAACAGAAAAAAAATCTTATCTGTAAAAATAATATTTGATAGGCAGACACATTAATTGACTTCTGAGTCTGTACCCCTAAAAGTAAACATGCGCATGTATTAAATATATAAAAGGAAAAAAGTTAGCAAAAAATAAAAAAAGTGAAATCATGAGTGACATTCATAGTCATGCTTATTGCCATTGTTAGTAATGTTAATAGCTTTATAAAGCTTAGACAGAAAGAGTTGAAATGGTTCAGAAGTCTATAAAAATAATTTAACTACTTAGCCACAAAATGTTATGCTTAGATCACCCTGACTCTAGACCAAGATGAAATTAGAAATCGAAGTACAGCTATCTTGAGGCAAAATTCATGGGTTTCTGCAATCTTCGTGAGTAGGTAAGGAATACTAATTTAAAAAAAAAAAAAGAAAAGAAAAGAAAAAAGATCTCATTAATGACGTTGCTGCTGTGGGATTTTCCCCATCATTCTTTTGCCTCTAAATGTTCGGAAGAATGGGCAAATTATGTGAACAAACCCCTGACCCCATTTCTGGGGACACACTTGTCATCTCTAGGCATGACCATGTGTGCATCTATGGACTAAAGAAGGTAGCCACCTCAGCAGCGCTGGGACAGCCAGCTGCTTCCCTGTCGTGAGACCAGGGCTCAAATCAATCCGGTAACACCACACCCCACACCAACTATCCAGTGCTGTTTCTGAACAATGAGGAGGGGATACGCCATACACATTATTAACACTACAGTGGAGCTCTAGGAGATGCCATTTCTATTGAGAGGTCTCCCAGAGTCACCCAGGACTGCAAAAGGTGGCAACTTACTTGTTAACTTGCCTTGTATTTTTGGCGTTCACCATTTGCATATTTCTGCGTGAGTTAAATGAACCATACACGCCTCTTTTATGCAAAAGCCTCTTAACAAATGTTTGGTAGTATAAAAGATCTTTATATGAGGACAGATTGCAAGGACTATGCAGGCCTGGACAGTGTAATTTTTAACACTCTTTCGTATAAAGGGTTTCTGCCTGAGTTAGAGTCAGATCCCCTATTTGAGGGAAGCGCCTTTGACAGCAAATGCTGCATGATAGTGTCTTACACGTGTAAGATCATAAAAGCAAAAGGTCTATATACAACAGAGAGGCAGCTGTATCCTTTTGATCCCGAGTGTGGGATGCACTCATACTTGCACTGATTATTTCCAGTTTCACTCACTTTTCAGCATGATTTCCTTGCTAACATGTTGCTTTCAGGGCTGTGGCTTTTACTCCAGCAATGAATGTTTTAAGAACAGTGTTTATCACTAGGTTATTTTGCAGCCTGGTGAACAATTGTTCACAACATCCTTTCTTAATCTAGAGCACAGTAATTGTGCTCTTGGCAGCTCTGAGGGAATACTTGATGTTTCTTAAATCATAATCTGATTTTTGCCTCAGTTAAGATAGAAATTATTACAATTTCCCCATTGCAGATGTTTTTATTTTCCACCAGATACCTAGTGAATGGTACAGACAGAGGAGCATTTGTGATCCAGTGTTTTTGAACTATCACAAAACAGCGAGTGAGAGCCTGTGTTAATCAGAACGTGCACACTGCCACTCCTCCCTTTTCATCTTCCAGGCTTTTCTTTTTTTCTTTCAGACAGTTGGTACCTATGTGTTCAGCTAACATCAAATCTGAAAGGAAGATGGTGGACGCGGCTATATCAGGCAGTGACATATTCCTTAGCTGGCAGACGTTACAGTTTGCTGACTACCTGAATTAGGCTTGGGTACCTTAACACATTTCAAAAGAGACAGCTTTACTGAAAGTGACGTACAGCTTATGGACTCAGACCTGTAAATGTAATTGCCTTTGCTATGTACTTGTATGTGCAAATTGCTAGGCATCTGATACACAAAGCTGAGTGGGGCTTGCAATGTCTTTAATATGAGCTAAGTTAAGGTAGATATTAAATATAGTAAGTGGATAATGAGTCACATCTTCTTGACTGCTATCAGATGTTATAACATTATTCACAGTCATGACTAATATAGAGTCTGAAACCTGTACAGCCTTTCTTGAAAGTCTTACACCTAAACTTCAAAGTATTTAGCCTATGAGACACAAGGCCCTAATATTACATTTTTATCCATGCCTAAGCTTTCCATTCTTAGTTCAATTCAAATAAATATTCTCCAGAAGTCGTGGATTATTTATTTACCCTCAGCCTCACTTGGCCCACCTTCCTTTCTTCTTTTTCCCAGGAAAGAATAAAAAGTGATGGAAAAGTGAAATTCAGAAGTTAAGCTGTTTTATTTTGAAATCAGAGAAAATGTACACTTCTGGGTTTATTAGAATCACAGTTTGTATTGTAAATATATTCACACAACTAAATCCAACATTTTTAAAACATTCAAATTATCTACTCAGAAAAAACAATCTTCATGTGAATTCAGAGAAAAAAAATCTCCATTCATATTATGCATGCAAATGATTCTATTATATAGAATGAGAACTATTTCAAGATGTTTAGTAAAGGTATGATACAGGAAAGAAGTGAATTTAGCTGCAGGATTGCATAGTTGAGAAATTCTAGGAATTCATTTTCAGTTTAATTAATTCAGTCTTCTTCTATCTTGAGCAATTGTAGCAGAAGAATCAAAGTGCCATTAGGACTGTTTCTAAACATATCCCAAGAAAGTATTTTTTGCGTGCTTTATTTCAAAGATATAGTTCATTACTCATGGACAACAAATATTTGACTTCTGGCAATGGCAGGCAGGGAGTGTACTAATACTACCATATTTCCCCTTTAAAACATGGTTGGAAATGGGAAAAGCTGGGCATGTGCAAAAGCAGATGAAATCAAAGTAAGGCTGAATGAATTAGAAAAGATTAAAAAAATGGTTAGGAACAGATAAACAAATAAATAGCATTTCAAATAACATGTATAATCATATAGACTTAGCTATTCTGTAGAATATAAGCAGAGCATATCTAATCCCAGCTTTTATACACTTTCCCTTATAAGATATTGTGATAGTTCACATGGTTTGGGAAAATACATGTAGTAAATTTTAGAGTTTCTCCCTTTCACAGTCTCATACTCCCTATTCTTTTTCCTCCTTCACCAAATACAACTTAAAATGTTCTAGGGAATCGTTCAATTACTGAAACTATGCATGTGAAATGAAGTAGTTAGCAGAAGACAAATGACAGCTTTTTAAGGATGGACATGTAAATAGTTTGCATTAAAGGCCTGAATTTTGCCCATTTTTCACTATAATGATGATAAAACCAGGGTGGGTTTTGTGTCTGTTTGTTTTTTTTTTTTTTTTTTTTTCTTTTGCATGGCAGCTGAACGAATGGCCTTCCATTCTGTGACTGCCAGGTGCATGTGAAATTACTATAGTACTCCTGTGACAATTTTTCCCTTTTTCAAAAAACTGTATCATTGCCACCATAGGATATCTTCCAAAATTAACATTGTGCACCTATGTTTTTTTATATTATCAGTCTGCTCTGAGACATAATCATGCCCACCTTGTGAAACAGAGGTCCAAGAAAAACTTACCCAAATGCTGACACTTGGACCCTCAGCAGAAAAATATGCTGTGGGTAGGTTCTATAACAACTGGAGAACTGTTCATTCACAGTGATCTTTCCTAAACCTATGGAGATAACAAAAGAAAGTATGTAAAAATTTCATTAGCTCGCCCTATGGATGCCACACTTATTACAGTTTGAAGAGTAGGGATCCGTGGGATCTCTTCTCACCCATTGCAAGCAGGAGTGCACAAGCACACATGAAGTTTGTATTTTTACTTCAATAATAGTGCCTTAAAACTCCATATTTGCAGTCTTGCTCTTTCTTTGGGCTTTTCATTCAAAGCATTTAAGCAAAAAGTGAAACTTTCTATCACTTATCTGCCAAGGCCAGCCTTCCTTCCTCAATGAAATTATGTGGTTATTACTGCTGCTTTTGCACTGATACATGCTGTTGTCAGGCATGGAATGCCTGGGTAATATGCTGTCTAATCACTGCTACTAGAGCTGAATCCTTGCTGCAGAAAGCAAGTCCTTCCTCAGATGGAAGGAAAAACAGCTGATTATTTACCTTTTATCCACAAGGCAGTTATTATGTGCAAATCTTGGGCTTAGAAGCCTGGGTGAAATCAGTTTAATTTAATGAAATAAACAGCAGTTTCATGCAATTTAGGAAGCATTTGTCTAGGCTTTAGAGTAGATAGCAGATTGTGAATTCTCATCCACACTTCTGTCTTCTTCCACAGCCTCTTACCTTGGATTATTTTTCTCCCAAAATAAACTGAGTGTTCTGTAAATTGTATTTATTATGTATAGTGCTTTAGAAATTTTCACATACCACAAGCTGAGTTTCCCCTTGCAAGGAAAATGTATGTGTTTGATGTGATGCATAATAGCAAGCATCTGGAATATGGAGACTAAAAATACTGCAGAAATTATATTGTGCTTGTGAAATGAAGGACAAACAACAATGAAAAAACCTCTCTTTCTAATCTTTCAAACATCGAGCGGTCTGTTTCCAATTTTCTGTGTTAAAGACCAGATTTTTTAAAGCATTCATGGAAAGATGATTGTACACATTTGTGTGTGTCCAATTTGTTTAAGTGTATTAAGATCTGCAGCTCCATGTTGATGCAAAGCATACACACTTTTGTTCCGTCTAAAAAACCTGAGAACCTGCTAATTCATTCTTATGGATGGAAGACTTGTATCAAATGAGCAATTATTGCACCAAATCCTGATATCTAAACTCACGCTGTCTTGCAGTGATTTTTAGCCGAGAAAAGCCCTTATGAAACATCAGCAAAGATTTCAAGATTTAACTCTGTGAATTGGCAAGTATATGAAAAAAAGGTTAAGAAATAAAGAATTTCTTCTTCAGTAGATTTTAAATACTTACTTGCTCAAATATTTGATGTGTCACAGAAACAGATTCAATGTTTGTTAGCTTTTTTGAACTTAATTACAGTTGTTAATAACTTAAGAAAATATACTATAACAGAATTCTGATATCAGTTTTCCTAAAATGGTGTAAGACCAGGAATACAAACACTGGTTTTGTACTCATTTTTACAATGATCATGACAGCAAATTGTCTAAGCTGTGGTGAAATGACTCTGCAGGTCTTGTAGTTTAGACCCATATACTTCCAGAACTGTTTTCCTAGTACACTTAAATCCATATTATTTTTTTTTTTTCATGTTTTTATGAACAAAAGATTGTAACTACTCAGAGGGACATTTGTTACCAGGAAATCCCTGAGAAGTGTTCGGCCTGTTTTGTTTCATTTTCCGAAATGTTATTACAAAATACTTACATTGAGATGAATTCTGATACTATGAATGGTTAGCCACCATTGGACTTGGAAATGTTTGGAGCTCTGCAAGTATGTCGTGGCTGTGGCCATCCAAGAGACAAAATATCCTGAAGCTGTGGCATGTTTGCATCTCATCATCTTGAAAAACTGTCCTGACTGGAAAGACAGATTTAAGGCTCTCTGATTACTTTATTGCTCCTGCTGGTCTTACAAGCCCTCTTGCCCAGCCAAGTCCTGCAGCAGAGGTCAGACATCAGTCAGACGGAGATCTGGCTGCAACTTTTGTGGCAGGATCATGCCAAGCCTTCCACAGTTGCTTAGCGTTAAGGAGGCAACTAATCTATCAGTGATGTATCACATCAAGCAACGTCTGCCTCAAGTCACTGCAAAGAGATTTAATGGACCCTAAAAATTTCCTAATACTGCATGCCTAGATATTTATAGCCTTATGAATGACTTCTTTCCTCTCCCTGAAAGACTCTAAGACCCTTGGAGCTCAGTTACGGTCACTACTTCATTACAGTTAATCTCATCCTGAGCGGGGAATAAATAAAACAGCATTTGATTAAGGAAACTGGTAATACAATATTAATAACAGCAAATTCCTACCACAAGTACAGTGCCCAGGGAAAGAATAAAATGCAATCTGAATGCGAAAAGTTATTGCTTAAGGATGGACAGGAAACAAAGTTAAGAACTAAAACAACGATAGAGAATAGTTGTTTGACATGAATACCACTGCCAAATGTTTGCTTTTCTAAATCAATATTTAGACACTTAAATATATTTCTGACTTTCTGTTGTTCAAGAGTATTGAGTTCCTGGCATACTCCAAGGCCAAGTATAGGCCATTTTATTGAGCGGTTTTTTTGCTCACCTGAGGTAAAACTTGGCCCTATGGTTACGCAAAACCTTTACATCGATGAAGAGATGCCATCTTAGGAAAGGAGAGGACAGAAAGAGACTGACTCATGGTGCTCAAGTTCGCTGAAATGAATATTAGTAGCAGCATACGCAGGAGGGTGTTTCCTTGCTGAAGTCTATCGTTTCTCCGGCATACTTCAGATCCTTAACTTTTCTTTAAAGAAACATTTCACTAATATGTGGAGCATTGACCTTTCATGGGCTGATCAACGATCACATATTAATAAAAGCAGGCCATATGCAAATTAAGAAGTAATGAAATGGAGTACTCAAGATGCACAGAGGGAATCTGGTACTTTATAAGGTGAACTTAATCAGCAGGAGAACTACCTCATACATCAGCATTTTCCCACAGAAATTACAGATCCGGGAGGTAAAATTACTTTCTGCCTCCTGGCTGGTCCTCATAAGCTCTGTAAGTTCATGTCAAAAGACAGAAGGTGAGTTTCAGTGCACAAGTACCTCTCAGGGGCACTGCTGAGCGTTACCAACTGTAATGGTGCTGGATACAGCTGAGGAGCAGAGGGACTCTGCATCCCTTAGCTGCAGGCATAATTTTATCATTTTGCTACACAGCCTCTCACCTCTTCTGCCACCCTCTTAGGTATCTGGGTGAGTGATACAGGGCTGGCAATCAGGTACTGGAGAGTAGTTTGAGGAAGTTCATCTGTCCATTTTCTTGTCAGACACATCCTGGCACATGAGATGAAATGTGTAACAGTTTGCGGCTGTCAGGTGGAGGCTCGAACTTTCCAGGCAGAGTGCCCAAGCAAAGCTATTGTTAGAAGTGCTTTCATGTGAACAAAAAAAGCAAGCCTGAGAAGGGTCATAGTGACTCAGATAAGCTGATCTTGCACCACCTGCCCCCATGAGGGAGCATGAGTACATGTGTGCCTGGAGTAGCAAAGGATGCCCTTTCTAGCCCTTATAGCAAGGGCAGGATGCTGTGCTCCCATGAAGAGACCCTGAAGACTCTTAGCCAGGCAAACAGAGGGGCTTGAGCAGAAATCTGTTATTAAATAAACCAGTGACAGCTATGCTACTCAGTGCTGGTACTGCCACCAACTCAGTGAAAGACCAACGCTTTTTTAAAAGATAAACTTCTTCAGCTGATGATGTTATGGATGCTTGTTTAGTCCACAGAAAAATATTCTCCTTTAAAAAAAAAAAAAAATCCAACCTAAAACTCAGCTCTTTGTTGAATATGCTAGATGAAAATAAAGTGTTTGCCAAATAGTACGTGTATTCTGATCGTTTGTGTTAGAGTAGCTTTACTCGTTACTGTGACTCTATTTAGAGTAATGCCTTCCTCAGCAAAATTGGACTCCTGTCTCTTTGAACATTCATCATTTTCTTGAATTTTTCTTGGCTTCAGTCTGAAAATTGTTTGTAGGTTCTTAATTGAAAACCCTACCAGAGGGAGAAATCAGAGGAACACAGGATTTGCCAAATGTGATGAATGTCCTGCCTCAGGGAATGGCCAATACCTGATTTGTTAGAGGAAGGCCAAAAAGCCTCAAAACACATTCAGTCAGTCATGTAGGAGATCCCAACAGACTGATGCCTGGAAGCCTAGCTCTAAGTACACAACCTTACTTGAGTATGATTCTACAAATGTTATCAAACCCCTGCACTCTCCTGTCATCCTTTTCCCACCAGTCAAATATATTCTTTTCTGTGTAGATGAGTGGGAAGTGTGAAGCTCAGACTTCATCCCACTGTAGGACCTGATCCAAATGTCAGAGGAGAAGAGCAGGATTTCTCTTGCAGCAAATGAAGACGGATGTGCTCTGCTTTTGTTACTGAGCTGAGCAGAACTCCACTGAGGCATGGAGATCAGTCTGCTGTTGCGACTGTGCCCTCAGTCAAGGTGAGACAGCATTCTTCCCTTCAGCTCCTCACTTAAATCATTATTTATATTCACACAGTTGTACACAATTGCACAGAACACAGTGTACCATATTTCATACCAACACCCCAAAATCTCTTGGCTGCTCATTGTGAAATACCTCTACCTTTGCTATTGCTACAGACTGATGTCTTGCTGATGTATTAAAGGACTGTCTGTTCTGTGACGTGACTCAGTTCCTGACATTTTTCCTCCATCTGTAAAACGGAGCTAATAATACTTTCATCAACAGCTTGTTGTGCATTTTAATTGCTTAATGTCTGAGAAATGCTTTAGGTTTCTAGAGTGCAAAACATATGATAAACTTTATTTTATTTTTATGTTTTTTGATGCTGATGTTTGCTTCAGTGACATCCCCATAACTAGCTCAGTCGTCTTAGTTTGGAAGCCAAACAGTGAAAGTGCAAACCTGGAAAATCCTTTTCCTAATTGGTGCACTGTTTATATCATGAGTAATAACTTCTGTGGCTTGGCTGGAAGAAATTCAGAAGGCAATAAAAATGTCAAGCAAAGTTGTAATGAATTTAGAAATAATCACTCATAATTTAGAGTTCATCATCCCAAAGCGTTATTTCATTTGATAGGTTTAGGTCATTATAAAGAATGTGCTCCTTCTTGCATCTGAAACTGCATAAAAAGGGACAGTAGTTTATAGCTGCTATATACTTGATGAGATATTAAAATTTTTCAGCAGAGCAGAAGATGAGCAGGGGGGTGGGGGAGGGTGACTATCCATTTGAAGGTTGTATTTGCTCTGGGCTTTTGTGGTCTCTACTCTAAATAGGCACGAGTCTCGGGCTTTCTTCTTTCTTCTTTTTTTTCTCTTTTCTCTTTTTTTTTTTTTTTTTTTTTTTCTTTTATAGCTTGCTTTATGTTCCTGTGTGTGCTTTGTGCATAATTAACTTGGACAATATTATGGAAGATGCAGTTAATTGATTTTTAAACTTCAGTTCACATAGATCTCTGTGTTAAGATGCTACCAAGGAAAGGGATGCTCTATGTATCTTTTCACAGATATCTCTCACCTATGTTTTCTTTTCCAAACAGCTGACAGACCACTATCCTCTCTGCTAAATATATCTCCTTCAAAAATCCTTCATGCTCTGCTAAGATAGCACTTACTACAAGAACAAATCCTCCAGAATTCAGCCCTTCCCTTCTTTCCCTTTCCCTTCTTTTTCCTCTCTTCCCCATCAACAGAAAAGGGGAATAACCCTTTCCCCTTTCCCCTTTCCCCCTTTCCCTTTCCCTTTTCCCTTTCGCTTTCCCTTTCGCCTTCCCTTTCCCTTTCCCTTTTTTCCCTTTTCACTTTCATTCCACAATTCTTTATCTTTGCTAATTCTGAACAGGCTGTGGATATGTTTCAGTAGTCATAGGTTTTAAATATTGCAGTCAAACAGAACAAAACAAACTCTTCTGTCCCAGCAGGAAGCATGCTTTTCAGCTAATCGTTTATTGTGAATGTCATTCAGGTGCTTCCATTAATGTGTAACTGCCAAGTGCACTGATTCTGTCAGGAAAGATTATCAGGTTTCTTTTAGTTGAAAATTCTCAGGGTTATGTTTTCTAAGTATTTTGTAACTTTAGAGTTGAAGTACATATTTGAAATTAATTGGATTTTCCCTGCTGGAAAGTAATGACTTACTCTTCATTTTTCAGTCACTTTATGTCCATGAGGTTTTTTTTTTTAGTTCCCCCTCAATGATTCTCCCCCATTAGCTCTCTATCAGTGTGTCTCTTTAGGAAGCCTGTGAAATGATGCAAGCTGTAGTTTTATAAAGACTTCATGTAAATATCAAATGAAAGTCTTCAAAACTCTTCATTTTTAAACTATGTGCAGAATCCTAAAAGCAGCTTATGATTCTGTTTCATTCTGCAGGCTGAACCTCCAGAGAGTCTTGGAAGAATCTCTTCTTAAGGTTTTTGGGCCGGTTCCCACATGGGTAATCTGGTCAACTCCTTGAGCTCACTTCAAGGGCTAGTTAGGAACTTGGGAAAGATTTATTAAAGTTTTGCTTTTGCAGCCAAAGTTCTGATTGTCCAGCATAATAAAATACAGGTATATCTGTGGAAAAGTATTCTCTTGCACCATTATCAGGTGTTGAAAAGACATCTGGTTCTTCCTTCGTTAAAAAAAAAAAAAGCCTGCAATTGATTTTAACAGTAGCCAGAGATAGTCTTAAGTAAGCTCAGAGCTTGCACTTCTACCAATCACATAATTGGAGGGTTTTCACCACAGGGATCCTAGGAAATCTTTTCTAAGGATTAGGTGCCTGTCTGTAACATCACTGCTTAAATCTATAATTTATTTAGTTTGTCCTCAGCCCAGTTATGAAGCACATATTCTTTCAGAAGCTGGTCCAATATTTTCCTGTGGTTTACTGAAGCTTAACTGCTGGCACTGTTAAAAAGTGTAATCAGTTTTCCCCTGTCAATGACAGCAATTTTACTTTTAAGATCTTCCTAAATCCTGTATCTAAACTTTAAGTAAGTCCAGGATGATATTCTGCAATGTGGGGAAAACAAACCATGTCATTCTCACCTGTGGTTTTCCATTGGCTTCCTCTGCTTATCTGAAACTATTTTTATATCACCTACCCTGTCTTATCCTTACCCCGTGCAAGCCACTGCAACCACCTGTTTGCTTTCTCCTTGAAGGTCAGTCAATTTTTCCTACCAGGCAATCAATCTGTGCAAGTAGGGACATTTTTTGCCTAAGTCTACTGGGCTAAGAAAGCTCCGTGAAATACAGACCAAGCTCAACTCAACTGGTTTCAGATGCCATCACAACAGTTACCATCATAACAGTTTTTGTTATGACACACCATCATCTTTTTGTCCATCCACATAGATATTCCTGTTAAATGTAGGCCGATGTGCTCATCTGTCAGTTTCCAACTCTTGTTTACGTCATCATATTTTTTGAGGCTTCGTGGCACCTTCCTCTTCCTTCTTACTTCCCTTCATACACCTGTGTCTCATTCTCTGCTGAGCCATGCTTTAGATTTTGCCTGCTTCCAATTCAGTGGAAAAGACCAAAAAGATTCCCTTCTCTACTGCCCGGATGGGCTCCAAACTTGGTATGTCCCAAGACTTTAGCTTAAACAACAAAAGCAACAGCATCAAATTCAAGCAAACTTGTTGAACAGACTTTCCTTGGAGTTCCTGTTGTGCCAATTCAAACCAGATGTTCTAAAATCTTGGGGACCAAGAAGTCCCGGGGTATCAGCTAATGCTGATATGTACAAATGCAAAATAGCCTTCTCCTAGAAGCTTATGTCAGGTGGGAGGAAGATGGAAGATTATTAGAGGGAATGAGGACATACAGAAAATTCACAGTTTTATTATAAAAAGATCATATAATCTTGAGTTCAAGGCTCCAGTTTTATACAGTGTTGAGACCTAAATTTCATCTGAAAAGCTATGAACTGCTCCAAATCTCATCTGTTGGTTAGGTTACAAATCCTACATGAACTGAGGAAAACAGCCTTCACAGAGCACTGTTATGCTATCAAGAATCTCTTCTATAATATCTTTTAAACTTACTTTCTTCTTTAGTTTATGATTAACAAAGTAGTGCTCCTTATACAGCAGGGGCATTATCTATTAAAGTGACATTATTTATTAGGAAGCTAATGAATCAACCCCAAGAGATTCACACATAGGTAAGCACTTACTGAACTCTGTAAAAAATGTAAGAGGTGAGGACCTCTATTAGCACTTCTTATTATTTAAGGAATATAAATGTAATTTCAATTTACTCTGAACAAATTTCAGAAAAAGATATAATGTATATACAGGTGCAAGTTAAGAAGAAATTTCATCACTGGGTAGTGTAAGTTAACGTCTGTATAACAAAGTAATGAAATATTGGCTTGCAAAAATTACTGTTTTTTAATATAAGCAGGTTTTCCTAATATATTCTGATATATATATATATATATATATATATATATATATATATATATGAATTCTAGTAACCCTCAGCACAATTAAGAATAAATTTTGGTAGTAAACTCCACTTAAACTGACCTAATTGGAGAAATGAGCAATGCTTAAAATGCATCAAAGAGGCTTTTAACTCACATTTATGAGACAGTTATTGTGAGTAATTATAAGTTAATTGAATATTGATTATTACAAGAGTCTCTCTTTGATTTAAAATGTAGTGCTGTAAGATAAACCTTGTTACTTTATTATTTAAAATTACAGTGGTAATAAATGTTCAATTACACTTTATTGTTATTAAGTAGGATTTGTCTCATTATTCAGCTCTAATTGGTATTAAACTTTAAACAAGTTAGATATTGTTGTTAAGCATTATAAAAACTGTTCTAAATATCTAATATGTCTAGCAATAGTAATCATCGTGAACATTCAGAACACTTCTTTCAAGTTTGATGATGGCGGGATGTTTATTACCAATTGATTAATTACATCATATTAATAACCCTAACCTATTTTAATTTCATCGTCTTGACAACTTGATTTATCTTCAATATTCCTGCTGGATATTGAAGTCAGAAGATTTTCTTTTATGATCAATCAATAGTAAATTATTATGTAGCAAGTAGAAATATTTACTTTTCTGTACTGCGTGTTAGTTTTTAAAACCAAAGAGCAAATTGGTAAATTTCCTACCATTCCTTCACCTGCCAAACAGGAGAAATATTTTTTAAGCTATAGATTAAGCTACTGGATATTTTTGACACTTTTTGTTTTGTTGGAGAGTCTGTTACATATTTATGATGAAAGATGATGGAAAACATCTGGTTTCCTTAAGTATCTCTTGAAGCAATGTTCCACGTCTTTGATTGTGCTATATACCTATACAACTTCTTTTCCTATCTGGATCCATTCATTTGCCATCAATAAATTCCAGAGTTAGTTTAAGGTAGTAAACTACACTTTTCCACTGGTAAAATGGGGAAATCAAGGCACAGAGAAATATGGAATCTCAAGACATTAATAATTTTAGCAAGAAAAAGAATAAAGACTTGAAACTGCAGACTGGGGGTGAATTAGATTACTCTTCCTCTCATTCTTAATAAACACAGAAGAAACAAGAGGCAGAATGAAGAAACTTAACATAGTTGCTTATAAATCACATGACTGAAAGCTGTGTGAGAGCAGAGTTGGCTAGTTTTCTATGAAATCTGAAGATAATTAGTCTTACATGTTACCACTCATTTCTACTGTCAAGGGTAAGGGAAGCACAGAGAAGACATCGAGAGGGGCATGCCTCTCTACAGAGAGGCAAATGTTTCCTTCAGACTCTAAAAAAACAGGCTGCACATTTCTCAAGAATAACATTGGGTTTTTTGAAGTTTAAGGTACAGAAATGACAAATGTCAGATTCAGTGTAATGTTCCAATACCTGTTTCAGGCCCATCAGAACCAAGAAGGGCCAAATAAAATAATGTAGGAAAGGTGTGATGGAAAGGATGATTTTCAGCATCTGGAAGAGATTTTTTTTTCTTTTTTTTTAGGGGAGGAAAGATGAGATCAGAGTTATTTTTGCCAGATTACTTTGACCTAATCAGAGCTGAGAGACAAGGCAACACTGGTCTGATTTTGAATCTTCAGTGTTTCTCATGAAGAACCTGCAGGGAATCAGTAGGTGGGTAGGCTACATGATACAAGGGATGAAGAAAACAGTGTAAAGTGCCCCTCCTTCTCAGAGAGTAAGTAGAAATGTCAAGGAAAAGCCCCACAAACCCCCAGGTCAGAACAAGAGTGGAACCATCTTTACATCTTGTTGGAGAAAGGATCCTGCTCTGTTGCCGGCGGGGTGCCTCTGGATGCAGGTGAACAGGCAGCGTACCCAGCCTATTTCTCCAGGCTGGCTCAGAGTCTCCAGGCTGGTTCACTTTTGCAAAAGGAACACAAAAAGAAACAAGATCATACAGCCAAAGCCTTCTTCATGGTCCACCTCCTCTAGGAGGTGTCCCTGAGGACCACCCCTGTTGCAGCCCTACAGCCGTGGCTGCGCAGAGGTCTGCTGTGCAGTCAGGAGCAGGAGCAGGGTCATCCGTGCAGGCACGCTCCTGGCCACCCTCCCCTGCTCCAGCAAAACACAGCCCAGTTTTTGAGAGCACAGCTGTATTTCCTTTCAACGGTGCTGTTGTTGCTGCTGTTGCTGCTGCCAACATTCATGAAGGCTGGAAGCCTGGTAAACAAGTGTGGCTGCAGGTTGTTCTTACACAGCTGCTTTCACATCCTGGGGCTGGCTGGCATCCTGCAGGGCGCTGCTGTCCTCTCAGCGGTGTCTAACTGTGGGAAAAAAGGTGCAGGTTAGAAAAGAGGAGCTGGCCTTGTCCAGTCCAGCCTATGAACACAGAGATGCTGGCAGATGTCCATGTGTTATTGCAGGAGAATGTCAGAGCCCTTAGCACATAAACATGTCGGAGCATGTGGTACGTACACGTAGTTAGGTGTACATATATACACACACACACAAAAAGCAGATACATAGTCCTGAGGAGCGTGATCAGCCACTGGGTTTATCAAGAAGAGCTTGTATCTCCATTTGTCCATCAGCAAAGCACCTTTCAACTATGGATTTTTCATGTTGGCATTTTAAATACTAATTTTCAATGCACATTAATCTCTGTAAACTTTTGCTTTATTAATATGCTGCAAACTTTAAAGTATTTTTCCCCCAATATAGTCTCAAATACTAAGGAGGCACTTGCCCTTGCCTAATCACATCTCTAAGTAGGCAAATATTGGCAAAAAAACAGAAACATAATTGTTCCCTAAAATCAAATGATGTTACATTTGGTGGCCATTCTTTATTTATAAATATGAATCACAAATACATGTTGCCTCAGGGCATCATAAATAGACTTTCTCCTGGAAAAAAAAAAAGACAACCAAAACCCAAAGAAGTCAAAAGCTCAAATTCAGCTGATGGAGAGATGCTAAAATTAACAACAGAGCAAAGATTAGCTTTGGAAATTTTTTTAATGTCATGAGAGTTGCCCTGAAAAGCTTACATCAGAAGAGAGGGCAGAGACTTGCTTTACTAGTTCATATATACAGCTGCAAGTAGAATTACCTACGCATGTCCAGTGTTCATAGGAAAATTACGAACAAACTTCAAGGCTATGAGCAGCAAAGGGGGGAAAACAGTAGTGAAAAAGAAAGCAAACAGCACTTACTGATGCAGGTGGAATTTAATAATTGGGGAAGTTAATAGATGCTGTTTGGTGTTATTCCAGGCAGGATTTTTGTAGACTTGTCCCAACTAGAATTCTCTGCATCTTGCATCACCAGGCAAAAATTGCACAGTTCATTGTTCGCAGCTCTCCCATTTTCCAGCCTCAGAAATTCAAAGGCTTTGTGTTTGAATTCACAATAGCAACCCAGAAACATCATTGCCAAGCAAGACAACCGATTAATCAACTGGCAATGTGTTGATTTCAAGACTCCACCAGTTTTTCCCCCTTGTAAATCAATGTCTTTGATACTACTAATTCTTGTCTACCCCAGGACTACTAAGATGTGCTAAAACCTTACTAAGACATGCACCATGAACACCAATGAATAACACGTGCTGTACAGTGGACATTTACAGAATTAAACCACACCTATTATTTTCTTTACTACTGATAATACTCACTGGGCAGCCCTGGTGTTTGCACTTTGTACTGTCCTGCACAACATTGAATCCAGCTCTTATTGTGGCTGGGGCTCTATTCTTCATCCTTCATTTAGTAAATCCATGCGTAAGACTACAACACTTACATTTATATGACTCATATTGTATGCATCTCTGGGCATATCCTTGCTTTTTTGGGAGTTCATATGTGTTTGTTTTTAACATGCACTTTTCATTGTGCAGCCTATCATCATGTATTTTCTTCTGCAGATAAAATTCTGAAAGGAAGGGTGAGTTCAGCAAGGAAAAATGCTCATGCTGATGACAGAGCGGAGAGCATCCTGCACAAACTAACAGTACAGGACTTAATCCAGGAAGGTGCTGAATGTTTTCAGACAGAATCAATAAAACACATCAAACCCTATACAACTCAGAGTGTATAGTCAGCATGATTTCAAGCTAACTACCTAAAATACCGTAACTTGAACATATCAGAGCTTTGCACTACCTGGGCCAAACAGGTCAGCCTCTTCAATGACTGAAGTTACAGCGGTAAGAGAGAATTTGAAACCACATCTAGGCTGGTTGTGAGACCTCTCTGCTGCTTGAGTTTGTTCACAAAGAGATGAAGTACTCTTAAGGACTAGGTTCTGGCAGGAGAAATAGCTATTGTCTGTTGGAAATAAGATGTTGCAATACTAGCACTTTCACTGGGGTAAAAAATGAGACAGGTGACAAAAATGATAACAGGCAAAATGTGAAGACTAAGGGTATAAGAAGGAAAGTCGTCCCCTTAAGACATAGTTAGGGATAAATTGCACTTAAATACAGATATGATTTTCCAAACAAAATTCAAGGAGTTTTCTATGTATATACCTGAGAGAAAAAGTTGGCCTTTGTAAAGCCATGTTTGGGAATATGTAAGATGATTCTCCTGAAAAATTAAAATATCTACTTTCTGGAAAATGTGTTAGCTTTGTGGGAGTTTAAAAGTAGGTGGCTTATTGCGATTCTGCGCTCCCTAGTTGGAAAGCTTTTAAAAGACAGCAGTCCAGGAGACAGTTTAGGGTATAAAATAGGTTTTTAAGAAAATGTGGAAATTATAAAAAGATGGAAAAAAGAATCAGCAATTTTCAGTGCCAAATTTAGAAAACAAGTATGTAATTCTAGGAGATGGTAGCAAAAAATAAATTTAAAAAATCAAAATTATAAATTGTAACAATCTGAACTGCTTTCACATCTAAAATGAATGACAGAACATATTGATATTTCAAATTTAAAAATGTAAAATAATACAAAATGACTCAATGTCACTTGGAATCAAATTAAAATATTGGTTACTTAGAGTCACATTGTTAGCACAACTTTCTTTGTGTCTGGCACCTAGAAGTTGTTTTTACTTTCATCTGGCATAATACTTGAGATAGGCAATGCTTCTAGTGTAATTTACAGACGTACTGCTACGTAAAATATGTGGAAGTTGGTCCATTAGATGCTATTCAGGTTAAATGCATTAGGCTTGGGTGCATCTCCATGGTAGTTATTAATAGAATAACATGACTAAGAATAACCTGTATTCTGAAGTTCTTCCCTGGAGAACTTAATGTTAACTGGCTAACATCTATTGATGTAGCCTGCTCTTTGCTTATTAGACAAATACTGTGTTGCTGGACTCAAGTATTTTTGAAATCAGCAACATGTCTTTTTTGTTACACTGAAGCTTGAGGGTCCTAGCTAATGTACATATTAACCCTATGAACTATGCATGAATAAGAACAAAATTTTAGTGACCCCACTAAGAGTGATGCACCTTTTTTTTATTGCTTTCAAATGCATTTCCTCCCTTTTGTGTTCTCCTTGTTATGTTCTTTTAATAAATCGGTTCTAACATGTTGAATTTTCTTTTCTTTTTTTCCTCCATTTTATTATGTTTTAAAAATAGATTCATCACCAAGTTGCTTTGGCACTATGAAACCTTGCATTTGTGAAAGTCTCAAACATCCTAAAACCACCTCTTCCCTCTTTCTGTTCACAAATTTGGCAACTATCCTCCTTGCCATTTTACTTCTCTTACCACCATATTGCAAGAAACTGAAAAGTTAAAGTTGCCTCATTTGTAATTCCACAAAGTATGTAGAGTCAGCTAATGCTTCAAATGGTGGTTAATGACTTGACAAAAGTCTCCCAGTGCATCTGAGGCCACACCAGGAAAGAACTCCATGCTCTTTAGGCTGTTTTGTCCTTCTCCTGTCTCTCTAGTCCTAAAGTTAAGTGCAACAAAACTTTTCTCCTCAATCCTTGGCCCATTATTTTTAGGTCTCCTCTAGTGATTTCTTATGGAAACTATTTCAGCTTGTTCCTATTGGCCAGCAGATACCTCCAGGGACGCTTCCCCTCAGGGCAGCTTCAGGGATCAGAAGGGCTCTCTCACTGCTCAGTGCTGTGACTAAGCCTCACCCCACATTCACTGACTTCAGACCAGCAGGAATAGCAGTCCTGGGGTTAACTTGCCCTCACCTCCCTGTATTTTTAGAGACTGATTCATTAGGCTGTAAATAGATGTAATGCTTCTGCTCTCAGTTTTTAAAAGCAGATAAATATAGTGGGGGTTATTGCCTTCAGAATTTGCAGCAAGAGACAGACAAACAGGTCTCTAGGTTGTAATTCTTATCCAGCTATTTCAGGGATAATTTTTTTGTTTTTCTCAAGCTTGAACTTGCCAGGCTGCATAATTACCAAAATGACTGGAGGTTGATAAGTTCAGAGATAGGGCAGAGGGATTCTGCTTTCTCTGTGACTTTAGTAGGTCTCACAAAGAGCAGCGTCCTTTTGGTCTGACAACAGGACCGTAAAGAGCACACAACAATAGGATGTGCTATGGCAGCCTGTCTTTGTCCCAAAGAGGTGTTAAAAAGGTACTTCACAGGACCTTTTCTCCCTCTGCCCCATAGAAGTAGTCGCTTCAGATTCCTCACCGGGGCAAAACACATTCCCCCAACTGTACCACGTTGCACTTTCTTCCATGGAAGTGCAACAACTAAGAGGACTAAACAGGGAGAGTGACTGAAGAAAGAACAAACCCTACAGTCAGTTAAAATATCATATGCAGATATAGAGCCATAACAAATCCAGCATGATGTCTGTGGACTTACAGCCAGGTCCTGTGCTCCCTGCATCAGTACTGTCAAGCATCACTGAAAGCAGCCAGCAGGTCTCCTTCATCCTGGCAAAAAGAAGGCCTGCGGACAAAGGAGGAGTGGCCAGAGCACAGCTGCATGTGCTTGGCTCTTTTTTTGTGGTGTGCTCCATTGCCCCGGATCAAAGTGCGGACACATCCCAAGAGCCAGTTTTGCCTGCCACCTTTCCTGAGCCAAGCACGGTTCAGTCATGGCCCACAGCCACAGGATTTAATTTTTTTTTAAAAGCCTGAGATGCCCAGACACATACATTGATTGTCTTAGAAACACGTAAGAAAAAGCCACAGAAATTGAAAGGAGTTTTTCGTGCTCATTGGAGGGCACAATTTGCCTCCGTGTGGTGCTTTGGGGCCCTGGGAGGAGAGTCTGTTGCATTGCATTAGCACACGAAGGTGGCTGGCCAGTGGTCTGGCAGACTTACCTAAAAATTTCACTGCTTTTGTGGGTTTTTGTCCAACCATAATGTTATTTGAACACATTTAATTAACTACTGTAGCTGTTTGAAGTCTCTGACATTATTATTATTTTTATACCACTACAACCTCATACTACTGCTCGCTGGTCATTAAAGCAGCTTCCAAGATCACTGCAATTCATTCTGGACTCAAAGTTAATCTCACGGAAAATCCAATCAGTAAATTGATTAAGTATTAAATTACGTTCTTTGTTAACGCTCTCTATTCCTTCCCTTACAGTACAAAAAACCCATTACTTTTTTTTCCCCTCTTTTTCTCCCTTCCCTCTCCCCCATTTCTATTAATATTATTCTGCTGTCAAATTCACTGGTATGACAGAGATGACCTATGGATTATATGTTACCACTTTTTTCTTTAAAAAAAAAAAGGTCATTGGTTAGGTAAAGCCAGAAATTAAAAACATGTAAAAACATGTCTGGTTCCAGAATACCTTAGAAACATTCTTTTGACAATTTTTCAGTGACAGCTATCCAAAATATGCTTCTGACACTAACATCTGCAGAAAATATTGCTGGCATTAAAGTTTACTGTAGCAGTAAGCCGATCTGAGTTGACTGCCACTGTACTTTGAAAACGCTTTTTTACCATAGGCCGGCCATTCCTAGCAGTTAATGTTGGATAACAAGTGTTTTCTCTGAGAGTGTTTTGGTTTTTTTAATGAAAACTCATTTTGACAAAAAAAATAACCGACTACACTGAATCCAGCAATCAGTGGGAGCTGCATTCCGGTCAGGACCAAATGTGGTACGTTGAATAGAAATTCTGGAAGTCACATTAAAGAGACTGAGCTAACATCAGGTTATTGCCGCCTGTGTTTGCCAGACAGCCTACAGAAATACGGCTGTGTTCATGGTGAGGCAGGAGATTAGCTGTGATTCCTGTTATTACTAATAGCTCCTGCATACTGTGTTCATCAATAGGAAGTCTGCCACTGCATTCAATGTGGCCAGGATTTCATCCTCGTAATTTTGTTAGCCTTCCTTACACCTTGAAGGTAGATTGCTTGCCTCACATACACATTTTGTCTGCTATTTCAGTCTTCAGGTTCTTTGGGCCAGGTTTTACAGTATGCATATTTTTGTAAAGCACTGAGTTGTATTTGTCCCAATGCAGCAACAGCTGAAGTGTTAAAATAGCCACATATAAACACGTTAGATAGCATTTATTACTGCTTCAGAGAATTCACACAAATGTTTTGAAAAACAGTGGTTTCATTTTGCTTTTGGGTTGTACTTCTTTAGTGTTGCTAAATGTACTTCTACAACTTTTAGTCCAGGTATCTTAAAATCGCAGTGCAAAATTCAACCACTAATTTGAAATGCATTTTGATACACTGTATGAACTCATGCTTATAACATGAGAGTAGAAATGAGTCCCTCCCTATCCTATCAAAACTGGGTCTCACTCCAACTACTCGGCAGATTTTGTTGTTCCTAGTTTTTAATTCGGTAATTCTCAACTTTCCCTCTCCTTCTGCGAATATAATGTAGCTCCCCAGTTCTTCTCGTCTCAATGAATGTGCCACTTTAAATTGCTCATGACATCTCAAAATCAGATAGGTTGAAACTCAGCTTCTCACTTTTTCTTCTGAATGCTCCCTTCTCTATTTTGGTGCCGCCAACAGCTTCACTATTTGCAATGTGGCCTTCCAACCTAGAGATGTTTCTGAGTCCATCCTCTCTCCTCATCATAAGTCACAGGAACAGGTCTCCTGCTGCAGTTCTCCCTGCAACTGAGTGGGAGGGTGCCTGCCTCTTTATGGGAAGTGTTCGCTTGCTTTGCCCTGGCAACTGCAGCCTCCCTTTCACGTTCTTCTTCACACATATTTTGCTCCTTACAGCAGATTCAGGCCCCTCAGTCAAAACCAGCCTTTCTTACTTATCAGAATGAGGAGTTCTTCTCTGTCCTCCTTTAGAGATGACTTCTGCAGAATTTAAGTTCAAATTTTTGGCCACGCTGCTGGGCACTTCAATGCTTAACATTTCTGCCCTTCTTTTCCTCTCTCCCTTTTTGATCACACAGACACCCAAGTCATCCCCTCATACATTTCTCCCGTTGCCTTTTCCCTCAGCTTTTAATTCCTTGAACTGTATCCTCAAACCAATTTGCCAAGGCCCCACATTCATCTCAGTCAAATTCATCCTGAAAAGTCTCATCCCGTGGTCTGCCCTGAAGACTACAAAAAACATAACAGTTAAATCAAGCTTTGCAATTCTGGTTTTGCCTTGTCACAGAATATTATGTGTCACTGTGTCCCATCTCTTATCTCTTCTTTCTTTTGTTTCTTTTGCTGCGTCTGGGCGCTACACTTCAAGCTTACTAAAAGTTAAAACTCTATAACTATTTTGTAAGGCACTTAACTAATCTATTGGTAGGATACAAATATCAAATAATATTTATTGTTCCAAGGATGGATTTTACAATACACAAAGAAGCATTAAATGACATCTCCCCTTGCTTACTGAGGAGATGGCTGCCTACGAGGTTCCCAGGAAACTACAGGAGCTAGGTCTGCACATAGAAATTAAACATACTTACAAGTAAGAGCTCTCATTAGAAATGAGGGATAAGTCCCTGAAGCAATGTTATTTACTGCTCTGGATGTCTGCTGGATCGGGACCTTAGGTTGCAATGTGATAAGCCAAATCTTCCTTGCCAGAGCTCCTTCCAGAACATCTGACACAGCACAAACCCCACTTACTGTCAGTCGTTAAGCAGAGCTGTCAAAACTGGTGGGAGGGATAAAAAAAAAAATAAAAAAATCAATGTAGCACCAGTCACTGGAATCTAACAATAATCTCCTACATGTCACTGATTACTTTCTCAGAGACGCAAGAGATTACTGATTACTTTTAAATTACTGAAGCATGTATCTGTGAACATGGAGTCATATTTCTTCACAGAGATGTGGTTCAGTGAGTCCCCACATTTAAAACTGAAAAGAAAACTAATCCAGTATCTAATTCATTCCTACAAAGAAAACAAATTGGCAATTCAGGCCTTAATTATTTATTTAATGCTTCTGTACCCGATAGCAAAAATTGTTGCTGTAGCTCTTGCTAGACATTAACTGGGGGAAAAGGAAAAAGTTAGTAGCACATTGATTAGGCACAGCCTGGATGCCATGATAACATTATAGCAAATTGTTTGTTTCTTTGATCTTGGTCGCTTAGACAAAATTTTTAATCTGAAAATGTAATAAATAATTATTTAATAAAATGAGTATGATAACATTACAACAAAAACAATAGTTCACCTTATCATCGCAGACAACATATAATGAGATTTCATCACCACTCATACAATCCTCCTGGATTTAGCTCAGATACCAGGATTAATGTTATACTAGTCTGAATGCATAATTCAGAATGCCTAATTTATTGGAGCCATTAATTGTCATCAGTTGCTGTGAATTTCATACTCTGAGACTAAATTTTGTTTTCAGACTATGCTGAGTTACAAAAAATAGAATTTCCAGATTCTAGAGGAGAATAAGAAATGTTATTTCGCTTTGTTGTGTTCTCCACAGAAAAACTAGTGTATATTGTTTGCAACCCCCAATATGAAGTCAGTATTTTTAGAGCTTAGACCTTAGAATCTTCTGGTGCTGGTGCCTGTAGCAAAGTCAGAGATTTCTCAAATAGTATGTCTCATATTTGTGCACATTACTGTATCTGGGCAATTGTCAGCTGGGTATTGCAGAGGAAGGCTGAAAAGAGCTAGACAAAGGACATCTCTACAGAATGTGGCATTTATTTGCAATTCCAGAAATCATTTTTTTGCACAAAACCATCCTTTTTATTCTGCCACATGCTTGTAACACAAATCCCAACATAATAATAAGGTAGCACATAGCAAAGCTTGTTAGTAGTTTCAGATCCAAATCTCTACCTTCCCTCACATTCTGGGATAGATTTTAGGATACCACAGCCAAAACAGATTTATAGTTCTGTTGCAATTCCTCAGGTTCAGGCATTTATCTGAACTTTTCCTCCTCTATCTTTCCTGACTATTTGAAAAGGTTTTCAAACTCTCTTGAATAAGTTTTGGCTCTTTCCTGACATACTTTCACACTCAGATCTGTGTACCAAGTGGATTGATAACACTGGGGAAAGGAATTTTAAATCCAGCCACCCCCTCCTTTTTTTTTTCCTGCAGTGTGAAGTTTATTTTGCTCACTAAACTCTAGGCTAAATGGGACCTTTGAGATAAATTTTACATTAGTTTATCTCTCCAGTTGAATATTACATGATTCTGTATTTAATGTCACAGGGTTAGCAGTTACCCATGCATCTGCCAAGATATTTGTACCACCTTGGTGTCAAAATTCAAAATTAGTGATTAATAAAGTGAAGTAAGTGAAAGGGGAGCTGTAAGTTACTGAAAGTGATGGGCATGATATATGAATATCATTAGCTTTTCCTTAAAGAACATTTATATGATTGTATGAATGCAAAAAGGCAATGCAGTATTTTAGTCTTTCTCTAGTCACTGGAATGCTCTGAAGCAGATGGACTGTGTGACTGATGATTCAATAATTGCACTCATTAAAAATGTTCACGCTTTTAATTTTTCCCCCCTCACATTCTGTGAAGAGCTGAGGAATGAAATGGTTTTGTCATTGTCAGCAGATAGATAATTGAGTTTGCTTTGATTTCCTGGGGTGCCCCTTCCCCACCCCCATGCTGTTGGATTGACATCTCCAGAAGTGTAGCAGAATGTTTGAATCAGTCCCAACTGTCTTAAAGGAGAAAAACACTATGGAAAGGCTCCTGTCTCCCTCTCACTGTTCACTTGTGTGCACTCAACCCGCAACCTACCTTGGTAGAAGACAGTATGCATGTGCTTTTCTGCCAAATCTGCCACTTCCCCCCATGACACAGTTACCTACCTTTGGGGCTCAAGGAAAAGAAAGATATTTCTGCCTTGAACATATGCACAGAATGCTTCTCCTGTTTATTGTAGCCAGCTAGAATCAGCTGTGCAAGTGCCTGATGTCTGGTATTGCAAGAACATGAGATCAAAATAGTCTCACAGAGACCCAAGCAAAAATGGCAGCAGGAAGAGCAGTGAAAAAAAGATCCATCCTACTTTCTCTGGAGACAAGAATAAAAGTATCTCTCAGCTCTGCTGAAGGGATGCTTCTTTTTGTTTCTGCCATTAGGATTTAAGTTTAGAGTTTGCATTTAAATTTAAACTGCATAATAGCAAAAGCATTCTCCAAATGAGGCATTACATTCACTCATTCTACCTACCCTATTCTTTGGGCACCCATTTTCCAGATGCTACTCTGGGAACAAATATAGTAGAAGTTGTGTAATGCATGGCTTTTTGACAGTCTCCAGCTGCTCCAGGAGTCTCTCACACTATCCATTATTTGTATTTTACAAATATCTATCTCAGATCAGAGCATCACGGTGTTCAATCTTGTTCAAACACAACATGACAGAGACCTTTGCAACTCCAATTAAGATCTCTGAGGTGGACTTCCATTGTTCCCGTGCTTAGTTTTCACTATTCTGTACCTGTGAGCAAAAGAAAAATATTTTTTCTGCAAGGACGTCCTCTTTTTTTAACTTCTTGAGTACACTTCCTAGACTCAGGTGCTCCATAACACAATTTTGGCCTGCTGCTAAGCACTTAGGAGTCCTGGGCAGACTATGTAAGCCCTTAGACACTTCTACAGCCCTCCCTCTGTGTATACCTTCTCTTAGATTCTTGCCAGCTGAAGCATACAATACACGGACTTTGACACAAAATGCACAGATGTAAAAAAAAATTAGTAGGTCTTCATATCATCCTTTGCCTCAAATTCACTGCAATCTGTAATTCCTTATGTCTGTCAGGTGTGAAGATTTTTACACAAACTTCTGGTGTGGGGATTATCTTCTTCATGTATTGTTTCAACAGATGAAAAGATGCCCCTATCAGAAAAGCAGGCCCTCTTGCTCCTTCTTCACCAGCTGCCTTTTGTCTTTGTGAACTCCCTGGACTGTTCACATTGTCCTAATGACTGGGAGAAGGCTGCATCTTCAGACCAGTTCCTTCCTCTGCATCTAAACCACAGTTATTCCTTTTTCTGCTCATATAGATGAAAATATTCCATGCTCCAAAGCTTGTTAGCCAACAATCTATGTTCACAGTCATAACTGTGAAGGCTATTTCACCTTTTCCTCCCAAGATGCAATACAGAGTGAAGGCTACACATATGACACAGTGGTATGTGAAGTTCATAAAAACAAACTGTAATGTATAAAGTGCACTTACATCTGCTAAATCATGACACCATGGCAACTTTAAACGGGCTTCCCACTTAGCCAGTAAAAAACAAACGGCAGAATTAGAGTGCACACTTACATAGGGAAGTGACATGATTTGCACACAATTCAATAGTGCTGTAACTTAATTAAGCCATTTCAATTAACATTCACAGGAGCGTTTTTAAGTCTCATGCTCAACAATGTGACCACAAATGCTTGGGGAAAAGGATCCTTCATCAGCCTTTTCTTTCAAGGAACAAGCAGTCCAGCGAACGTGGAAGTTCTGAGTGGGTATCACAGTAAAGGATGGAGCAGCACGAAACCCTCAACAGGTAAGTTGAGGATTCAGGAAGATATCAAAAACTGTCTTAAAGTATAGCATTTCATGTAATTAGCTACATCCTGATGGCATCAGGAGATGACCATCAGTCAAGAATGCACAACTCTTCTTGAAAGTAAAGGTCTGCTTAGAAATGAGACTCAGTGGCAGTCACACACCATACAGAGCAAACCAAAGCTTCCTAGGGAAATAGCCACAATATGCAGCTTCATATTTTTCATCTGGAGCTAAGCATTATGGCTAGACTTTTTTTTCTTTTTTTTTTTTCTTTTTTTTTTCTTTTTTTTTTTTTCACTAGGATGGATGGACCCAAGTTCATGTACTCTACTACCTTCAAATACTGGAAAATTTTGGGTACAGACCCAGAGCCAGAGGAGTTCAGAGTTACCTCTTATTCAAACAAGGTCATAGACACATTTCAAGCAAAACATTTCTCTGTCAAAGTAGGATGTTACCTTTTAGGAGGCAAACACAACACACAGCAGGTCTGTATTTCATTTTGAATTCATGTCTGATCCCACAGTCTAACCCAAATATGTGCACTGACTGGCTCCATCCTGCATCTTGGACTTAGGAGAACACCTCCCTGCCATCTGCCTGCCGTGTGTCCTGCAGGATCATTACGTAGCCAAAGATAAGTTAGATGTCCTGAAAGTAACCTGTCACCATAGGTAGTCAGCTCAGTGGTTGTCCTTAGATGAATATGGTTTTGACTACTAACCCACCAACCTCCCACACCTGAGAATCTGAGTGCACACCTTCTCAGTGTCAGGTCAGTAAGGTGGTCATTTTCATCCACTTCTTGGTCCAGCCTGCAGACAACCTCCTTACCTCTTAAACCCTTCAGAGGTTGGCACTTCATGTTTGCCTACTTTTCCTGTCTCCTTTCTTTTTAGAGCCAATAGTAAGATGCTGCCCTGCTGTGAAACACACCACTGGGAGTGCAATAACTGCAGGGACATGAAGTGAAGCAGCAGATGGGTAAGATGAAAATTGGCCCCTTTTCACTTTAAGGGAAAATGTCAAGATGATGCACAGGACAAAAAATAAACTGATGCAGTCGTCAGGTATCAAGTGTTTAAAGGCACTGTTCCTTTTTGAATTCAAGCACTGGAACCATTTTCTTCTTAAACCGTTGGTGACTCATTGTTCATAATTGGTATCTATTTATCATTAAAATTATTTTTGTGCATCATTGCCCCACGTGAAAAAGGTGATTGCATTTTACAGCCAGATGTGACTATCCTATTGTATAAATTGGACAGAGGTGGGGAAAAAAAAAAACCCAAAATGAGAAACATTGTGAACGCAAAGAAAAATATGACAGCAGTTCTACTAACAGCTAGCTTTAGATTCAGTACGTGCCAGACTGATGCCTATTGCATCTCGCAGTGCCCACATACAGTGTGAGTAATGTGGATAGCTTTCAGGGTCTCAGATGTCAATTTCAACAGTTCAGTTGTAACATGGAAATCAAAGCATGTTTGTCCTCCTAGAAGTTACACTTTCCCGGGGCAACTGAGGATGGCACATCTTTCAAAGCACTGTGCTTTACCCTCAAACAGCTACAGTACAGCTTACCTGTTGTTGCTTTGCTTGGGTGCCCTTCCATGGATCCAGCTCCAGGGATCTGAAACATCAACAGAAAGACTGTTTAGGTCAGCCTTTAGAATAGAGGCTATCTGCTGCATTTTAGAGTCCCACACCTAAGAAATTTTATGAAAACATTCTTTGTGCTCAGGATTCTTTCTCCCCATGTCAAATAACAAGAGTCTTTTGATATCACTTCCTTTCAGTGCTGATGCAGAGACTTCAGTGTTCCCCCTTATTTCTCCAGGAGTATTATGCAACTGTAGTATAACCCTGCTTTAGGGTAGCTTGCCTTTTCAAAAAAAAAGCAAACCTAAAACCAATATAGTTTCTCTACTTTTGCAGCTATTAAGAACAGACTATTTTCTTCAGGGCTTGTCACTATTTTAGATAGCTAAAGAAAAAAAAAAAAAAAAAGCCTTGCCTGGGTGGAAAATTTCTCTTGTAACTGATAGCAAATACGAAAAGTCTAATTTGCATATAGATGTCAAAGCTTGCAACAATATACTCCCCTGAGAGAGCTCTTGTTGTTTAACTGTGTACGCAGTCTGGCACTATGCTGCCCAACACCTAATAAAAGCTAAAATAAAACTTTTTGAAAACTCTGAGGCTGCAAATATCCTTATACTATCAATTTGCATTTGCAAAGTAAAGGCAGAACCATACCAAGCTAAGCCTCATTTAAGAGGAAAAGCAGAGGGTACGGCGGCAAGGGCAACAGGGAGAAATAACTTTATTTGAGAGTAAACATCAGTCAGATGTACTAATGCTTTAATTCATCAACCTAGATCGGCTTTATTACAATGTTGGGATCAAGCAATACCAAGGAGATAAAAAACAGCACTATGTAAAGGAGAGAGAGACTAACTGAAGATTATTAACAGGGCTGAAAGAAAAACAGAGCCAGAATAGCTGAAGAGAAAGGAGAAGATGAAATGGAAGGTGGAGAGAGCAGAAGACAAACACGAGTGGAAGACTGAAGTAGAAGCTACTTTTTTTCTTACTGTCAGTCCTGGTTTTATTTTAATTTTTGGTGTTGATCACGGACTATGTAATCATAAGATACTGTGCCAAGGGAAAACTACAGGCTGTTAGGGGAAAAAAAACAGCAATAACTTTGCTTTCATAATTTCATTAATGTAAACTATCTTAACACTTTAAATGAAAGTGTATGTGGTAAATATAAAGGATAAGTAATATAATCTCAGAACTATAATTTACACAAATTTTGAGTTAGACAAAAGAAATCTATGATTGATATGAGAAGGTTTTGAATTCTAGGAGGAACAGAAGCAGAACATAAAAAGCACAAAACTGGCCACAGTGTCTCATAGCTCTAGAGACAGATTCTCCTAGCAGGCTACATATGGCTCCCATTGACCTACACTGCAACAAATTCCATACTGTCCCATGAATTCTTCCACCTTGAATTTCAATTCAGTTCTCCCAACAGAGAACACTCAAATGAATAACGTCCTGTGGACTTTTGTTTGAACAGAACTGTAGCCTTTAGTTAGACCAGAATTGTAGCCTTTAGTTAGAGTCTGAACAAGAAGAGAAATGATTGAGGGCCTGAAATACAGAAAGGGAGAGAAGACCACTGAGGGATACTTCTACAGCTTTGTTCTATGAGGGAATGACGAATGGAGTCTTCCTAAATGTGCAATTCTCCTTCACCTCATGAATTAGCAATACAGTTAAGGGAAGCATGCCATCTCTTCCTGTTATTGCATTTTAGAGGGTATTCTTCCTCTAGTCTTGCCTTTTGCACCGTGTTCCCTCCTTACTGCCCAGTTATAGGGACCATCTGGATGAAAGGAAGCTAATGTTTATCACTTATCGCTTGATTTAATGTTCATTCACACAAATGCTGTGTTTGGAATTTCATTATGTATTTAAAACTGAAATTCTCTTCTCACTATTCCTTTCACTTATCCATCCCTATGTTTGACAAGAAGTATTTGCCTTAATCTTTTTCACTCAGGTTTCCAGCTCTGGTAACATAATGCTGTCTCCCATGCTTCTGCTTATCTCCAGAGAGTTTGAATAATTTCCAAAATTAGTGTTTCCTGGCTAGTGTCTAGGAAGTTCACTCGATCATTTTGTCAAGCATGTGCAGGAATAGTGAAATTAGCATTTATAATAACATATTCTAAAGGAACAAGGAGATCGGTTTACAGCTTATGCCTAGAGGCTGTTTGATAGTGGGTCTGTGATGCTCTGCAGATTTTTCAAGCTGTAGGAACTACAGGGGAGAAAATAAAGCTTTCATCAGCAGGTGAGAGCCAGATCCACCTCAGTGAATCTGTGTGACACGTGTGCATTACTTTGATTCAGATCATGGGTGCACTTTTGACTCAGATCTCTGGATCACTCACTGTGTTCTGGTTCACATCACCAAGCAGTTATAAAGTGCATGAACTGGTTTTCTTTCAGGCAGGGCTAAAGCAGAAGCAGTGGTCAGAGAACACATCCAACATGTTCAAGCTGCTGGTGGACATTGGATCCATGGGACAAGGCAACAGGGAACCTGAAATGCACTCTCCTGATATACTTATTGCATGGGCATTGAACCCTCTGCATCTGCTTTTCTGTGCTTTATATCCACTCCTACAGCATTGTGATACATGCAAACGCAGCCATCATATGTATCCATTCAAAAAAGCTAAGCTCTGAACATGATAGATGCCAAAAGCATTGATGGTCCTTGCAGGAAAATCTGAAGTCATTATCTCCCTGGCCTTTTGACAAATATCAGACACAAAGTAATGAATCATTACTCCTTTAAAGCAGTTTTATTTTGACAATATTTAATTATGTAAAAACTAAATCTGTTTTTCCCTCCAGTACATTAAATATGCAGTCTCTTTACATTGTGTACATTGCGTACATTACATCTATACAAGATTACATATTGTGCTAATTTGGGATCACATTAGTCAAAGAAGTCTGTATGTTATTCTGTTTGCAGAATGTGCTGACCTTGAGGAAATTTATTTTAACCCTGGTGAATTTGTTGGTTTGAGGATAATTCATGGTCATCAGAACGTTCACAGATAAAAATGCTGCTTTGACCTTCAAAGTGCTCATCACTAACCTGTCATTATGCAAGTTGGGAACTTTTCAATCCCTTCAAAATGCATCACCTAAGAGCATCCTCTTTGCTTGTCACTCTGTATTATTCCTATCTGAATGTCTTTATTATCTCCTCATTTTCCATAACACCATATGCAAATGTCTCATGCCCACCTTCAACGCCCTTCACAACTATAGCCTTTCTGTTTAATCAATTTTTTTTGCTTTTCCCTTCAGGTCTGTAGTGGTAAACCCCTGAGTGACTAAGTATTCAGTGGTACCACAACTCTCTCTCTATGCTTCTGTACATGATAGTCTCCTTTTCTCTTCCTGATATTAGTTCCTGAGGCAAACCATATTATACCATCACATCCTGCTGTCAATCCCTGCACCACTATGCATCACAGTTGCATGGTCTGTAAGGAATCAGCCACCAATCTTACTAGGTGAGCTGCGGTCTGACAGAGATTATATTTCTTTGTTTAAGGAAAAGATACTGATTCAGATTGTATCAATAGCGCACAGAACTATTAAGATTTGCTCCTGCCACACTTCCTCCTTCATGCCTGCTGTTGACAACAATCACTTATGCTCTCTTTGTTTCACATTAGATTGCATGTTCTTTGGGATCAAGGTCTGGTTTATAACAATGCTCATCAAAAAGTACAGACAGTGTCTGTGGGCAGTGCTATCAGTCCAACAGTAAACGATGTATTGACACTGTATGAATTCCAATACTTGGTTTGTCCAAATAGGTTAATCATACCATATTGTTGACACATCACTTCTGAACACAGCATGTAAACATTTATCTCTGAGTTTAATGCTCCAAAAAGTCACAGAATATTATATTTGTTTACATCCATGCACTTCCATCCTGAAAGAAAGTGATGTGTTGATAGGAAGACTGGCCCCTGACAACTGGCACAAAAAGTGGGCAGTTAATGACACCAGTATGGCAAAAGTTTGATTATTTAAAAAAGAACGAGGGCTTTTGAATTGAAATTTGCAGTAGCTGGAGAGAACATCATGTTGGACTCACTCCCAGGGGCAGCACTCAGGTTCGGTGTTCAGCATCCAGGCTCCTGTCTGCATATTCTCCCATCTCCTGGAAGGGACATGTGATTTGAGCAAGTACAGAAGCTCTGTGCAAGGACCACTGAGGTGCTGGAGTGTGTCCAGAGAAGGGCAATGGAGCTGGTGAGGGGTCTGGAGCACAAGTCTTGTGAGGAGCAGCGGAGGGAGCTGGGGGTGTTCAGCCTGGAGAAAAGGAGGTTGAGGGGAGACCTTCTCGCTCTCTACAACTCCCTGAAAGGAAGGTGTAGCCAGGGGAGGTTGGTCTCTTCTCCCAAGCAAAAGGTGATACGACAAGAGGAAATGACCTCAAGTTGCACCAGAGGAGATTTAGGATGGACATTAGGAAAAATTTTAGGCTGAAAGGGTTATCAAGCATTGGAACAGGCTGCCCAGGGAAGTGGTGGAGTCGCCATCCCTGGAGGTATTTAAAAGATGGGTAGACATAGTGCTTAGAGACATGGTTTAGTGGTGGGTTTGTCAGTGTTGTGTTGATGGTTGGACTTGATGATCTGAAAGGTCCCTTCTAACCTAGAGAATTCTATGATTCTATGATTCTATGCCTGAGAAAAAGTGCATATAGGCACATATTTTCCATGCCAGCAGTCCAAAGAGCCTTTCTTATTGCCCTTAGACAGAAAAGTGATTAGTTTCAGGGTGGATGGAGAGAGTCTTGAAACAACAACTATTTTACCAACCTCTCTCAATACTTTTCTTAAAACCCTTCTTCTTCTGCTAAAGAAGTATTGTTAAAACAAAAGGATTAAAACAACAACAAAAAAGAGTCATTTGCAGTATTATTCTAGGTATTTTACTGAGGGGAAAGTAATTGAAACATTGAGTTTTGTCCCTGTGTGGAACTGGGCTTGTTTTCTCCAAGCATTATGATAAATTCACTAAGCCTATTGAGAAGCTGGCATGTGAAAAAAAAACAAACCTACTGACTTGTAATAGAAACAGACTGAATTTGCCCACCCTGTCCTTTGGTATTATTTTTGTTTTTTGAAAGAATTTGCAGGCTGATGACTTTTTTTTCAAAAAAAAAGAGGACAGTTCATACATTTGGATATTAGCATTTTGCTGGATTACATGAGTATATAAATGCATATATACTTTTTTTAGACAAAAGACTTTGCTTTAGATTAAAATACTGCTCTTCTGAGGTGTTATAAAAATCATCAATATGATTTTCATAAAAGGAATAATAAGCATCCACACATCTGTCCTTGTATTTTCTTGCATTACAATTCTTCATATTTTAGGACATTTCCTATGTGTTAGTTCTCAATACACAACCTAATGTCTGCCAATAAAAAAAGAGGATACAAAGAAAACAAGGTACAGAGCCATAACTTGATTCCCATTAGCATTAAGAAGTGCAACTTCATTTGGATTTATTTGCACAGCTCTTAGTCATAGAATCATAGAATCATAGAATGTGTTGGGTTGGAAGGGACCTTTAAAGGTCACCCAGTCCAACCCCCCTGCACTAAGCAGGGACATCTTTAACTAGATCAGGTTGCTCAGAGCCTCATCAAGCCTGGCCTTGAATGTCTCCAGGGATGGGGCCTCCACCACCTCTCTGGGCAACCTGTTCCAGTGTCTCACCACCCTCATTGTAAAGAACTTCTTCCCAATGTCTAATCTAAACCTATCCTGCTCTAGTTTAAAACCATTTACCCTCATCCTATCGCTACATGCCCTTGCAAACAGCCCCTCCCCATCTCTCCTGTAGGCCCCCTTCAGGTGCTGGAAGGCCAATGTAAGGTCTCCCCAGAGCCTTCTCTTTTCCAGGCTGAACAACCCGAACTCTCTTAGCCTGTCCTCATAGCATAGGTGCTCTAGCCCTTTGATCATCTTTGTGGCCCTCCTCTGGACTTGCTCCAACAGGTCCCTGTCCTTCTTGTGCTGAGGGCTCCAGAGCTGGACACATTAATCCAGTTGGGGTCTCACGAGAGCAGAGTAGAGGGGGAGAATCACCTCTCTGGATCTGTCGGCCACAGTTCTTTTGATGCAGCCCAGGATGCGATTGGCCTTCTGGGCTGCAAGCACACATTGTTGTCTCATGTCCAGCTTTTCATCTACGAGTACCCCCAAGTCCTTTTCCCCAGGACTGCTCTCTATGACATCAACCTCCAGCCTGTGTTGATAACGAGGATCGTCCTGATCCATGTGCAGGACCTTGCACTTGACCTTGTTGGACTTCATAAGGTTTGCTTGGGCCCACCTCTCTAGGTCGTCCAGGTCCCTCTGGATGTCATCCCATCCCTCTGGGACATTGACTGCACCACTCAGCTTAGTGTTTTTGTCAAACTTGCTGAAGGTGCACTTGATCCCACTGTCTATGCCATTGATGAAGATGCTGAACAGCACTGGTTCCAGTACGGATCCCTGAGGGACACCACTTGCTACCCCTCTCCACCTGGACATCAAGCCATTGACCACCACTCTCTGGATGTGACCATCCAGCCAGTTCCTTATCCACCGAAGAGTCCACCCGTTAAATCCATATCTCTTCAACTTAGAGAGAAGGATGTTGTGGTGGACCATGTCGAAGGCCTCGCAGAAGTCCAGATAGATGATATCCGTAGCTCTTCCCTTGTCCACTGATGCAGTCACTCCATTGTAGAAAGCCACAAGGTTGGTCAGGCAGGACTTGCCCCTGGTGAAGCCATGCCAGCTGTCTTGAATCACCTCCATGTCTTCCATGTGCCTTAGCATAGTTTCTAGGAGGATCTGTTCCATGATCTTCCCAGGCACAGAGGTGAGGCTGGCAGGGCAGTGGTTGCCGGGTCCTCCTTTCTACCATTCAAATTGATATGAATTCACTCATCTGAATTAAATGGACTGGAACCATGTGTGAATACCTGCATATAGAAAAACTATATAAGAATCCTTTTATATTAATACAAGAGTTCTTTAAATGGACAGTATATGAACCACTTTTTATGTGCAGGTACTTTCGCATGTAACCCTTTTGCAGACAATGTAGTGAAATAAAAGTAACGTCTTCTTCAAAACAGCTTTAGGAACAGGGACTTAAGGCAAAGTGAAAGTGTTTGGCTTGGTCAAGAGAATAAGTATTGTCAGTTCTCCTAAAAAGAGCAGTCCGTCTCTAGGAAGACCAACTAAGGTTCTAATCAGATCATGCACATCTTTAATAATGCCAACATCTGTATGAGTTACTCTCCTGGTTTGAGGTAGAACAGTACAGTAACACAAATAAAAGTTCTTTGAAGATCAGGATCTTTCCTGTGGAAGAAAACCTAAATTTTTCTTCATCTCAGTGACAGTGCAAAAGGAATTGCTGAATTCTCTACTCAGATAAATCTTGGGATAAACCTTACCTGTTAATTAAACATGACATGAAATTAAAAAGTTAAGATGCCAGAAACAGTGAGTTGGTTGCATGTTACATCAAATGGATTAGGCACTGTTCATTTGAGATTAACACAACGGTGTTATATCTGGCCTAAGTATTACTGAAAATGTATTTAACTATTTTTTGATTTCAAAATGGGTAGAATCAGGTTTTTACAGCTGGACAAATGTTAATTACATTGGTGATTTTCCTCCTTTTTCTGTCTTGTAGCTTTCATGTATATAATTGTTCACCAGAAAGCTTCCAGTTGCACAGTGGCCATTTCTGATTTTGTCTGCAGGTCTAAGCAGATTCTGACTATTCTGCAACTCAGTACTGGAAATGAAGGCAAGGAAGAAAAAAAAAATATTTTCTGTGGTAATTTATAAATATGTAAGAAGATGCTAGGAGAGATAATGGACAACTTTTTCACTCCATGCAATTTTTTCATGAGTGGTGTAATTTAGATGTAAAATAGAATATGTTGTCAAACCTGTCATCATACCTCTTACACTTACCGTTTCTAGCACCCTAATGTCTGCTATACAGCCATTGTTCTCTAAATCCTTACTCCTGTAAAAAGTCTCAATTTTTCCTTTTTTGGCCAGTAATTTATAAACAGTTCCACAACTTCTTTGAGCAAAATCTTTTCTGTGCACTGGAAGATGATGGAAGAAAAGAGAAAAAAAAAAAAAAGAAGATCCTATGCCAAGTGGAAACACTATAGTTGCCCAGAATCACACTTAAAATTAGCTTGCCTCTGAAACTTAGTATGAAGACAATTCCAATAGACCTTCTTTGGAAGGCTTGGAGGAAAACTACATCTCAATCAAAGCATGAGAAAAAAAGCATAAAATCATAGAATATCTCAAGTTGGAAGGGACCCATAAGGATCATTGAGTCCAAATCCCTGCTCTTCGCAGGACTACCTAAAACTAAGCCGTATCATCCAGATGGTCCTCGAACTCTGACAGACTTGGTGCCATGACCACTCCCCTGGGAAGTTTGTTTCAGTGACTGACCACCCTCTCAATGAAGAACCTTTTCCTAATGTCCACTCTGAACTCTCCTGATGCAGCTTCATTCCATTTCCTCATGTCCTATTGCTGGTCACCAGAGAGAGATCAGCACCTCCCACTCCACTGCCCACCTTGAGGAAACCGTACACTGCCATGAGGTCACCCCTCAGCCCTCTCTTCTCCAGGGTGAACTGACCAGGTGACCCCAGTATCTCCTCGTAAGTCTTGCCCTTGAGACCTTTCACCATCTAGGTGTCCCTCCTCTGGACGCACTCTAGAAGTTTGATGTCCTTCTTATATTGAGGCACACAAAACTGTGCACAGTACTCAAGGTCCAGCTGCATCAGTGCAGTGTAGAGTGGGACAATCACCTCCCTCAAGTGGCTGGCTATGCTGTGCTTGATTCATCCCAGGACACAGTTAGCTCTTTTTGCTTCCAGGGCACACTGTTTACTCATATTTAACTTGCCATCAACTCAGACCCCCAGATCTCTTTCCACAGGGCTGCTTTCCAACGTCTTGTCCCCCATTTTGTACATACAACCAGTATTACACCACCCCAGGCGGAGAATTTTGCACTTGTCAAATTTCATACAGTTGGTGATTGCCCAGCTCTCTCGTGTATCCAGATCTCTCTGAAAGGCCTCTCTACCCCTGGGGGAGTCCACAGCTCCTCCTAGTTAGGTATTGTAGATAAACTTACTTAATACACACTTTATCCCTGCGTCAAGATCATTTATAAAAATATTAAAGAGCACTGGCCCTAAAATTGAGCCCTGGGGAACCCCTCTGGTGACTCATTTCTCATACACCTTTATTATGTCAGGCTTGGTGGAGAATTAAAGCTTAATTTTTATTTCTATTTAAAGGATAATTCAGACCTAGTCTTTCCATTGACATTCCAGCATCATGTACATCTTTTGGATGATTTAGATGATTATCCAAGTAACATTTTCAAAGTTTTTTGTTAGATACAGATAGGAGGGGGAAAAAAAAAAAAAAGAAAAGAAAATGGACTAAATGGACTGAGTTAGTAGAAAAAGAAAAAAAAAAAACAAAATAAATCAGAGTAATGTCACCAGTTGCCACTAGTTCCAACTTGTATGTCATATGTTGCAACTTCAGCATCCTAGAAACTTCAAGTTTCCTTTATTTAATTGCTTCCAAGAAGACTGGTATCCTTTCGGGAACTCATTTTTAGAAAGTTTGGCTGCTATTTTTTGAAATATTCAGTCTGAAATCTATAAACCTGAAATTATTCTATGTGATCTGATACAGAAAATAGAAAATTTTCAGTAGATACAACACTGCAGACACCAAGGTCGGTTAAGAAGGAGGAGGAGGAGGTACTCCAAGTGCCAGAGCAGAGATTCCCTTGCAGCCCATTGTGAAAACAATGGTGAGGCAGGCTGTACCCCTGCAGCCCATGGAGGTCCACGATGGAGTAGATGTCCACCTGTAGCCCATGGAGGAACCCTCACTGGAGCAAGTGGATGCACAGAAAGGAGGCTGTGACCCCGTAGTGTGTACAGAAATCACTATCAATTACTGTGTGTGCAAACTAAGACTTTGTAGATACGAAGTACTAATTAGCCCCTCAAATCCTATTTAAGTGAGCAAGAATTTGATTTATAACAAAGCAATGTTTTGTGCAAATATATTTATATGTAGCTCAGTTTTGCTGTTTTGAAAATATGACTTATGATGTGTGTGGTAGGTAAGGTCAAGGATGAGTGGCACATCAGTGGTGGAAAGAAATAAAAAATATTCTAGCAATTTCCAATGACTCCAGTGTTATGATTTGAAGAATTGACGTGAGTAGGTCTTATTCATCAGTTCTGTTTGGTCTCACAGTATGTAGCAATCTCGAGTCACAAATTCTGTTTAATTTTAGCAATCATCTGTCTTGTTTTATAAACACCATAATTGTGAAGACTGGAAAAATGAGAATAGACGGGAACAATTCTGTCTTTTGGGATTAGAAAGATAGCTGCATTGACATGCCTCTACAGCAACACCCTCAAACTAGAAGCTTATTATCCCCCAGAAAAAGTAAACTAGTGTATTAGCTTAATGCCAAAGGTCTACTTGAGCTGCCCTAATACAAAAGAGAACAGTGATTTCTACCACATGTTGTTGACTGTTCTGGACAGTGACTTGCAGCAGAACTTTATCTGCTGCTTCTGTTTAATACTATGTCTCTTCCAGTGTGCCTTTCTTCAACAACCATGCAAGAAAAATCAAGTGTATCAAAACATGCTCTTTTCAAGGCTGTGTTATCGCTCCAGATCTTCATAGCCTACTCAGAGAGCTTGCATGAATCATCAGGAACGTCTGACCTCATGCAATGAAGTGCAGTGAAAAACTCTTAAAGCCAACACAAACTCCAAACTAACAAGTTGATGAGGGGTAACCAGCAATTATTGCTTATTTGTGAGTAGTTTTTAAATGTATCTCCCAGGGATGATCAGTAAGTAAATTAGAGCCCCCAAGTCATGGATAATCTGACAGAAAATTAGGATTTCTGCCTCATAAAATATCTCAGAAAGTATTTTGGACAAAGTAGCAGTGATTCTTTGTGGAACAGAAACTCAACAAGAAAAGAGACGCTCATAGATTCCAGGAGGAAATGTCAGAAATATCAGGACTTGCACAAATACAAGGCAGGACTGTCCCAGAGCCAGTGGTGTCAGAAAACATACATGATAGAGCTGCCCAGAACTTGGGAACATGGGCATCTGGAGTTCCTGGCTTACTGACAATGCTAAGAAAAAACACCCAAAAGCTTAACTCATAACAGATCACATAAAGATCTGGGTAAATAAAAGGAAAACCTGAAAGTTTGTCAGAATAAGTTGTATTGTTCTGAAAGCCTTTCAGTTTCCACAAGAAAAAAACTAGTCGTGTTCCCTACCCCCCAAAAAAGTTTTAAATTCAGAAAAATCCCAACAAGCTCCATTTGTGAGACTTTAGTGAGTATGGGCATTGACATCCTCTGATCGAATATGCAAAATGTTATTATATTATTTCTATGAGCAAACAAGTCAAAATGTCAAATGTATATAGGAGACAGAGAACTAAGCACATAGGAAAATTACAGAGAGGGATTTTCCTGCATTTTCTAACACAGTAATCTATTAATAATACTTTAGATATGATCATATGATGTTATGCAATGTGCAAGTCCTAGTGTTTAGATAATTAAAGGAACATTTTAAAAATGCATTTTGGCTAGCAGGGAGGGATTATGCATGGATTGGTTTTAATCTTCAAAAGATCAGATATAAAAAAATTTAATCTTTCTATTGCTTGTATTTAACCTGATATAAAATTTAAACTGACATTTTTTCATCTAAAATATAAAAAAACCTTGTATATCAAACAATTAGTTTGCAAATTTCCACCAGAAAATCTACACAGTACTAGGATAGCAAAGCAGGAAAACGTCTTATTTACTAAAAGAATCAGCAGTTTTCTGCAGGCTTGCTTAGATTCCTCTCTGCAGGAACTATGTCTAATTCAGATTAAAATGTCATTGATTTCCCTGTAGGATCTCAGAGAATCTGTGAAGGCCCTTTCCTGCAGGGAATTTCACTTGTCACTGGTCACCACAGCACATCAAAATGGTGCATACGTTCTGTGTGATTTAATTAAACATAATTATGCATGTTAAGAAACACACTTAAAGGACTGTACTTCAATCAGCCCTTTGCTCTACCTTTTAACAGTTATCCGCATCACTTCACACAGTGTTTATGTGATAAATAGCAGATACGATACAACTGCACACAGAAAAGACTTGCACAAAATGGAAGCACATGGAGGAAGATATGCTCTCAGCCCATAAAATAGTTCAAAACATACAGGAACAGCTAGGTAAGGATTTTAGTGTAATAGCAAAGCAAAACCTACTTTTAAATTAAAAAGTCTTTTGCACCTATAATGTCCCAACTTTTCTATGCTTTTCTTTTTCAACAAGAATACTTTTTTTTTGGTTATTATCCGCACCATAGCTATCATCTGCTGGCTTTTGACAGATGAAGAAAGCCCTGCCCAGAAGTACTAAACCAGTACTGTTTGGGAGTCTAGGTGAAATGAATAACCTTTTTTCTAAAGTTCTAATATACCCACTCAAAAAAAAAAACCCCAAAAACCAAGCATGGATATCCACAACTGTCGGCTTTATAGGGCCCCTGCGAGGCAGCCTTGAAAGCAACCTTCGGCATCTGCTCCTCCAATTTGCATAAGTAATTGGTAAGTGATTAGGAGCACACGCTGACAAAAACAAGCTCAGCATGTGATCGAGTGGGTTGATTCTCTTGCTTCAAATTACACTGAATTTCAGAAAGGTTTTGAAAGAATGATTTTTTATTTAAAGAGTTTATGACCTTCAGGTTAACAGACGTCCATGACCTGTCTCAAGAGTTATGTTCCTGAGGGTGATAAAACCACCAGTGACGAACACAGAGCAAGGCACAGAGCTTTCATTGCAGCCAGGGCAAGTTTGGGGGACTTATTTCCACAGGAGACCACTGTGACCTCCAGCTCACCCCACAAAATGCACAGGTTCGCTTTCTGAATTCATTCTTATCAAGCAACATTATGGGATGAGAAGAAACAACACAAAAAGTGAAGCATACTAGACTACTGCTCACTCCAGGGAAGAGAAAGGACTGTGTGAAGGCTCTTGTACTATTCTGGAACTACAGGTTTGTGACTGATACCTTCAAGTCAACCCTGACAAGTTCGTCAGTAGAAGAAGGATTTTATTTTATTTTTTGAGCTTCCTCCTTTCTCAGTGCTGTCTCGTCTAGGTGTACCTCCTCTCCAGTGCTTCTTACTTGCATAACAGTCGGCCTCACTGGGATGGCCAGCACCATATTGCAGCATCACAGCCACTCTGGAGTCCTCACGTGATACTGAGATACCTGGGCTGTGACTCCAGCTCCTTGCAAAGAATGTAAAGAAACTTAATTTCTCATTGTACCTCTCAGCAATTGCTTTTTCCTCCTACAAGGGTAGACTTTGAGGAGTCACACACTGGTGCCAGTGCCTTGACTGACATTGAGATGTCTTTTAAAAAAGTGGACAACTGGTACGTAGTATACCCTGACCTCAGTATGGCAGGTGGTACCTTTGCCAGACTGCAGCAGGGCTCTGAGAGACCGAGGCCAGCCCCCTGCCTGCACTCTCTTATGGGCTTCTGTGGGGAAGCAGGATCCACAGGGTACCGTCAGTGGGAGACATGTCACTATTCCTTTCCCCCTTTCCCGTTATGACTGGCTACAAAGAGAAGAAAACAGAAGAGCTGGGTGCTGCTGAGATGGGACAGGTGCCCTGCTGGTCCAGTTCTCACCTCAGTTGCCTGAACTTGTGTGGAGCAATGCTTCACTTGCCTGAGGATGCAATGAAATTGCACAACAGGCCTTTAAACCAGCTCTGCTTCTGGTAAAAGGCAAATGGCAATTGAACCTTGAGCTGGGAATGAAGGAGAGGAGAGGGAGAGATAACTAACTGAAGGATGAAACAATCTGTAATTAAAATAGCCGGATTTTCAGGAATCTAGTTTTGCAGTAGAAAATTGTAACAGCAAAACAAATTTGAAGACATTATCTACATAAACACAAACTGAAGTGATCATTTTATTTTTCCATCCGACATTACTTCTTCTCACAATATTCAAAGTCAAGACAGAATTCCTGAGAGTACTACTAACCTGCTGTAATTACCAGATACAGTCACATTAAAATGATTTCATCACCTCAGTGGGAACTGAGGGAACATTGGTTTAGTTTAATTTGGGCAGATTCATATCCCAATAATTTGCCCTTGAATTTCATTGAAAAATATGGACAAGAAATATGCAAATAAAGTTTCTCACAATGCAATAGTTTGCATCATTTACACAGAAGCATGGAGTTTCACAAGTTATAAGAAATGTAAAAGCAGAATCCCTTTTTTCTTAGCTTGCCACTTATGACATCCTCTGCTCTCCTTTGTACTGCAGCAGAAATTCTTGTTCTGCAAGTATTCCTTCCACTCATTACATCACAGTCTATAGCATACCAAAACATATAACAAACCACCTCCTCCTGGTCTTTCTCTTTGCTTCATTATTGACAATCTGATGCTTGTGTGAGAGAGGTAAACATGACCAGGGCATAGGATGTAAAATAATTTCTCTTGTCCATTGCCCTGTCTTTGGAGCATGTATATAAGCATCTCCAGAAACTGTGTCATTCCTGTGTTTGCTTACATGCTGCTTTCAACCATATGAAATTACACAGAAAAAATGCAGTAGCTCCATATACCCTGTAATATGTGCACCAGGGAGGGTCTCTGATTATTCAGAGTGGGCAAATTTTGCTACCTTTTAGTTGCCAATCGAGGCAGCTGGGGTGCAAAGACAGCTGCAGGCACAACAGAGGCTGCATTTCAGGGGTTATACTGGTTACTTCTGTGTCCAGAATACAACCATCCCGATAAATTAGGTACTGAAAAAAGAGAAGGGTTATAAGTCAGCATGAAATGGCTTCAGTGAACATCTGCTGTAAGCTGTCTGTGTGGCAGTAGATGAATGTGAACTCTCGGAATTAATCAAGCAGGGCATGACCTTACTGAAACATTTATGAAAAAGCAGTTGCACACCATGGCAACAGAGTCTCTTCTCTCCCTCTCTCAGATGCAGAGGGTGGCTCTTCACCAGCCCCAGCTCCCACAGTTCTCTGGGGAACAAAAGGGACAAGGAGTGCTATTGATGTAATTGTTTTTCTGAACTGCACAGGTCACTCTCAAGCATTTGGGCTGTTGAATACCTGGTCTTCCTGATGGTCTGTAAATGGCTGTGTAGAGCTCTCCCAGTGTACTGTATAATTTTGCTGATAGTGACAAACAGGCAGACTTCGTTATACTCACCACGAAAAAGAGAAAACACTGTACTTTATTAATTTGGTGTCAAATAGGACCACTTCAGAAGAGCAGTCTGTATGTTGTGATGTTCTTTTTTATTTCAGTTTGCTCATGGTATAATTTTCAGTGCTTTTTGGAGGCCAGCAGATTGCACTGAAGGGCAGGGTTGAGTTGATGCTTGTGCTGAGCAGGCACCTCTTGTGCTGTGCTAGAGGGAGGTCCTAATCTCAGACCCTTATTTTCACACATGCTAAACTCGCACCGTTCTTCTTTACCAAACTGAAGTTGTCAGTGTTATTTCTGCCCTGGTACATGAAATGTTTCTCTTGACTCTCCATGCAAGCTCGTCCATGTATTCTCCAGCTTTCCATAATAGCTTTCCTACTGTTCTTCATGTTATACATGTTTATTTTATACTGTGTCCCTATCTTCATCAGTACATTCAAAGAGGAATAACAGGTCGATTAGCGCTTGCCTCAAATTTGCAAGCAGCAGCATCCATTAAAAGCTCACATTAAATTGTGGGTGGGTGAATAGCAGGGAAAATCAAGATAATTCCTTTTTCACCAGAAAAAACCCAACATAATAAAGCTTATGTACATTGCTAGAACAATCAATACTAGCTGTTTAAAAGTAAATCTCTTCCTAAAAATACAAGGTACAGATCTTCTAGTTTATGACAGTGTTTAAATGCATGTTTTCATACATAATCAGGTTAACCACTGTCCCATTCTCTGTTATGTTTTGTGACTATTAATCACTGCCAAGTGATACTTTATTTGTCCCCTTCCAAAACATCACTCTTTCTTTCAGAAGACCAGGCAAAGAGAGAATATAATTATATGTTTGTATTCCTACCTCAGGGTTTTGTACGCCTTCTGAACAATGTAGGCAAAGTGTTTCAATAGAAATAGTCACCATGCATTTTCTCCTTTACACCTCCCTTCCAGCCCCCATATTTTCTCCTACTGAAAATAAAAGGTACCAAGGTAAGCTGTAACTCTGAAGAAATGGCTAGTTTGACTTTGAAGGAGTTAAGGTGCCATGTACCCACTAACTCTGTCCCCTGTTTCCTACTACAATAAGATATCCTGTCTGAACTATAAAATAAACGTGTATAACACAGAGATTGGTGGATCTTGCCTGGTTAAATTATCCTGTTTCTCCTAAAATGACTAAACTCAGCCTTTTCCTCAGTAAGGACACTAATAACACTTCTCACCTCTATCCAACCTCTTCTTTTCACACAATGCAAAAAGGTGGGTATTGGGACTCTGCCCATGTGCATACCTGTCACACTTAATCATCGACACCCCTGATAGTTACTGCATAAGTAGGACAAAGGACTGATTTGTGGCAATTGACTGGCATGATTGACTGTAGTCCTAATTACCTTCATACCAAAATATTTTACTTTTTGGTGCAGAAAACCTCCAGGAATAACATTATGGTCAATCCTGGACATTCCTCCAAGCAGCCTGGAGTACTGTGTCCAGCTCTGGAGCTCTCAGCACAAGAAGGACAGGGACCTGTTGGACTGGGTCCAGAGGAGGGCAACGAGGATGATCAGAGGGCTGGAGCACCTGTGCTATGAGGACAGGCTGAGAGCACTGGGGCTGTTCTGCCTGGAGAAGAGAAGGCTCTGGGGAGACCTTACATTGGCCTTCCAGTACCTGAAGGGGGCCTATAAGAAAGATGGGAGGGGCTGTTTGCAAGGGCATGTAGCAATAGGACGAGGGACAACGGTTTTAAACTAGAGCAGGATAGGTTTAGATTAGACATTGGGAAGAAGTTCTTTACAATGAGGGTGGTGAGACACTGGAACAGGTTGCCCAGAGAGGTGGTGGAGGCCCCATCCCTGGAGACATTCAAGGCCAGGCTTGATGAGGCTCTGAGCAACCTGATCTAGTTAAAGATGTCCCTGCTTAGTGCAGGGGGGTTGGACTGGGTGACCTTTAAAGGTCCCTTCCAACCCAACACATTCTATGATTCTATGATTCTATAGATCAACTGATCAGCATTGTGTGAGTAATTAAATTGTGTTGGCAAACAACACAGGGGAATTTGACCACCCCAGAAAGTTGCTCTTGCTGCAGAATTAACCAAACTGTATGCAAAATTTTAAATAATTGGTAGAAACTTTTCCTACAGATGCATGATTTGACAGATGCCTTTTATGTATTTTGAAATAATTGATAGAAATGGATGATGTGTGTGCTGGAGTGGTCACATAACATTGCAGGTGATTTGAACTGTCAGTGTCTGGCTGAATGACAGAGAACCCTCTCTGAACCAGTTGAAAATGTTGTATGGGCCCTTGCATTGCAGGCTCCCATCACATCCACACTGTGACTAACCACTTTGAGAGATTCAGTTCCCCATGTGAGCCTTATCCTCTGCAAAATAGCTTGATAAATTAAGGATTTTCTTTTCATCCAGGAACTCTGTTTCCTATACAGCAAAGAACAGGTGAAACCACACAACAATTCCAGAAGTCTTTAGGGAGTATTAGACACAGAACACACTAACTATAAAGTTATCATATATTTACATTCAGAAAGTATTATCAGTTATGCTTGTAGTCCATCCTCAATATCAGAGTTAAATCTATGTGGGCATCTCTGTCATGTTTAAAACAGTATAGTTTGTATAATCATCTATCCTTGCTGAAAAAATATGAAGAGAACAACTTTCTGCTGAATATAAAAATATTCAAAATAAAAATATTTTTCAGATATATGCTAATTTCAGTTTTTAAGGGAAATGTAAATGTACTGTTTGTTCTTTTGTGTTTACTTCATAAGTATCAAAATATTTGGTTAGGATTAAAACCCCTTTGCATGACTAAAACATTTTTTTTTGGTTTAATACTATTGTGTTATCGCATTTTTATTTCATATTAGCATCATTGATTTCAAAATCTTTATTGCACATTGGAATGGATAAAAAAATGTAAAATATTTTCTTGATTTGAAATGGTGTTAAAATTGGTTTCATTTTACAAATGTTTTTTTTTCATTTTTGTCTTTTTTTTTTTTTTTTTTTTACAATCTGCAAGCTCCTTCTTTCTCTGTCTTGCTCAGTCTCTCAATTTATTTTTGTCACGTTATTGTCAACATGAATGAGGAAAGTCAGTTGAAAATGTCCCACTTATCTAAAAATGTCATAGAAATCACTATGCCTTTTTTGGCTTCAGTGAAGCATCACATCTTTCTATGAATGATCTACCTTGCTTCACCCATAACATAAAGTTAGTGTTACCTTTAGACATACATAATATTTACTGCAACATTCCCTACTGGAGAGGATTTACTGAAGAAAAGTGCTTTGACATAGTTGAGGTAAAATAAGGCAAAATATTTCCATAGTTTCAAAATCTTTGACAGGCAATTTTAAAAATTTTGTTCTGTAAAAGATTTCAAAACAATGACTTTTTCTGTCTGAGGAGAAATGGGAAAATGGCACAATTTCCTAAGTAGACATATTACGTTTTCTTAGCAGATTTGAAAAGTATTTACTGACAGACACTAGCTTAAGTGGTTGTCACACAACATTACATGGGGAGAAGAGATTTCTCATTCTCTTGGAAGAATACAAGTAAGTGGCAAGTAAAGTTTCATTTAGCTCTGATACAAGCCAGAAGTGTAAGGCAAGCGAAGAGTGAAAGAGGGCAGAAAGTTTCCGTTCCTTACTAACAGTAAGTAATACAAGTAACTGCAGGAAGGCTTTGGATACCAGCATCCCTTTCATTTCTTGTATTTTTTTTACCTGTGCTGGAATTGATTCTCATGAGATCCTCATTTCACCATTTGAGCAAAGGGGTAAATCATGGTCATGTTATATTTCATGCCACAAGAGTACACAAAATAACACCTTTCACACTCTTCTAAATGTGCATCTAAACCAGTAGAGAATCAATATTTTATGATCCCATACACTGAGACTAAAAAGACTTTCTCTCCAGCATGCTTGACCTAAAGGGAGGAAATGAAAAATGGTCTCTAGCTTATCTCTAACTGTGTGCCTAGCATACTAATGTTGAATCTGGAAAAATGGTAAAACTTAAAATATGCATGAAAGTCAGCCCCTGGGTTGAAGCAGGGAGAGTAATTCAATACTCCATAACCAGCACTGCCAATTCTGCAATGGACAATCATCAGTAGCAATTGTTGCAATGGGAAATGGGTCCTTGAACTGACGGCTTGATAGGTTAAAAGCTTCTCAGCTCTCTCTGAAACTTCAAAGCCTGCAGAAGAGAACATATCCTCATTCTGTTTTACTTTCTGATAATCCTTCTTCTTCACTAGGATAAACTGTTGGTACTCAGACTCACTATTTATACATCTGTGCCATTGTTCATTGTCTTGCAAAACACAGAAACGCTTCAAAGATCATTTAACTACCTTCCAGTCCCCCTCCAAAAAAAGGCTCACACCCCCAAAACGTTTCTCAGCATACCTGAAAGCTAGCACATAAATGACAGATGTGCAACTTCTATACAGGAGTTCTCCCTAGAACTGTTAAGATTACTCTCTCCTGTTAAGATTACTAAGTTTTCTAGCGGAGCTCTTATACTGACTTAGGAAAAAAGATCCATTGGCATAAACAAGAACTTGCTTTCCTTGATATGGCTAAGAAGGATTATATCAGCAAAACAGATGAATGTCAAGCCGGGGAGAGTTACACAAAAATCTTGAATGCTACTGCTCCGAAAAATGTAGAAAGGTCACCTTATTGGGTGAAGGTTAACAATAAAACTGTACCTGATTCCAAATGCTATGAATTACAGGGTACTTCCAGGATTTTAACTGTTCCTTTATATTCTATATGTGTACCAAGAAAGTTTTTCCTCTTCATTTCTTCCAAACTGAGAAAGCCCCACACACCTCTGCCTCTTATGGACTGGAGAAACAAGTCTTGCTGATGAAGAAGCCTGAGGCAGAAGCAGCAGATAAGGAATTTCTGTCTCACTACATCTTCCTGCCAACAAATGTGCCTTTGCAGGGAGAAGAAAGGTAGTCTACTTCTAAACCCCTTTACCCTTTCCTGTAGGTATATGTCAGACTCCTGTGACCTGAACATAGCATAAATATTTTCTGACTAATCCAAGATTTTGATCCTGAGATCACCTGAGAAGCAGCCTCAATACCTGAGGCCAACCCACATACTTACTTACCATTTGAATTAGCTTCTTTTGCAAGTACACAGTTTTATATCAGTGTAATAAGTTCTGCACTGAAATATCAAGGAAATATGCAGTAAACCGTAAGTATATTTTAGACCATCAAAGTACATATTTTGAGCTTTGTTTCCCATATACAGCACTCACTACTTTGGTGAATGCAGACTGGGAAGGAAAACATAGATTTACCTATCAGATTTTAGGAATAGAAAAAATAGTGAGTTAATGCCCATTAGAAATATTTTTAAATTTTTTTTTTTTATTATTATTCTGTAGTCAGTTGATTTTTCACCAGTGAAAAAACATTCGCTGCTTGTTCCTTTTTTATACCAGATGTGAGTGGACAGTCCTGAGGATAACATCTCAAAACAATGTGCAGTTCAGTCATTTGAATCTGAAATCAGTTGACAGAGTGAAGGGTTTGCCTCATGAGCATAGACTAGGTTTTTTGGAAAAAGGTGAAGCATGAAGCACCCTTCCAAGCTCACCACTGCATTGATTAATGGACATATTCAGCCTTCAATTTTAACAGTGGAATTTTCCTTCAAATCCTGTTGAGATCCTCCTCTCTCTACAGAGCATCAAAACTCACATAAATTCTCCTTATGAGTGAAATGGACTTCAGGGATTTCCTTTTTTAACGCTCTTTTCATAGTCACTCTATCTTATCTTCTGTTTTGAGTTGCTACTTAAAACTCTCTTCCTCAGATCCTGTTCCTCATCTCTGCTTTAGAGCACATGAAGAAACAATAGTCCCCTCCTTTTGGCTCATTTAATAACAGACAGGAATGACAGAAAAACCTAAATGATTCTGAAGGGCAAGCCAAAAGGAGAAAGAAACCTGTCTGTCAGGTGCAATGTTTGTGTCCTAATCACTGCTGAAACATTGAAAAACTATGAAATAAATGTTCTTTACAAGGTGTAGATGTGACTGAAAATTTAATAGGACCACTGATTTATTAAGATCTTATCTGAGACCTATTAGCAGTAATAGGTAGACTGCTAAGCCTTTGCTCTGAACCCCAAACGGTATCCATTATCTAAATATCATTTGAATTAAGATAGTATAATAATTCTAGCTGCCTTATCAACTCTGTTAAAATATTCTCACTTTTTCACAGCATATTATGGGAAAAATAATACGTGCTTTAAAAATGAATTTCATAGCAAGGCAGAAGGCCCTCTGCCCCACATGAAAGACACTTATGGCATTATAATCAAATGCCTAGGCTAGCCCAGATTCAGGATTTTAAAAATTTTTCTTTCTACACTGTATTTACCATGTCACGAGCTTGTCTGCGCAGTAATTTTACGTTGGGATTCCTTGTAGAAAGCTCGCCAAAGTGAGTCAAGCTTGCAACATTATCAAACTGTTATGTTTACGTTAATTAAGATTTGAAAAATCAAATCCTAAAGAATCAGAAACAAGTGTACCTATCCAGCAGGCATAAATTTTAGAGAAATAAACAAAAAACTAGAAGGAAAATTTATATTAAAAAAAAAAATTTCCCAAATGTCAAGCAGCAAATCTGAAAACAAGCGAAAATAAAAATAACCCCGTAGCCCCCTACCCGCTTCCTTACTTATTTGCTGTTCTCTGTGTGTAACATTGGCAATATAAGGTAAAACAGCTGAAGTTTTAGGGCTATCAATTTTACCAATACTAGCAGTAACTGCTGTTGAAAAAGTCAATAAACAGAAAGGAAAAATAAATAAAAATACTCTTGTCATATTTGCATATAGTCCCTAAGCAGACAAGCTGTAAGTGAAAAAAAGACCCATCAGCTACAGCAAGGCTTTGGCTCTGCAGTTGAGATTTCCATGCAATGTCATCACATTCCAGACACTTCTCCATAAGCATATTGCAATTCCTTGATTCTTTTTCCATTTCATAAATAATGTTACTTGTATTTCAGTGGAATAACAGAGTTTACTGGTGGCAAATTGAGTAAGCATTTAAATAAAGCATAAATATCAAAATGTGTTATGGAAAAATCAAATGCTCCTGAGAATTGAAGGCAGGGGCAGAAAAAAATGTAATGGTGCAATGAATAAAGCCCTGTATTTAGTCCTTATTTTGCTTTTGCTGTAAAGGAAAGAAATAGATTCATTATCTGGAACCAGAGGACAGAGAAGAGATCAGAGTGAAACATCTGATCCTAGAACAATCAATGTAGATGAAGTGAATATGTAGTAGATGAGGTATTTCCATTACAAGTAGGAAGGTATTAATGAAATCATTCTTGCCATTACCAAGACATCATGTGGGTTATAATTTTGTTCAACCCTATTTGCAAAAGGTATATCTGGACTTCAAAAGCTGCCAACAACAGAAATTAGGCAGACCCAGAGAATGAAATTTCTCTGCTATGGGTGGAAACTGAAAGGGTTTGGCTGTTTTAAGCAGCACAACGAAGACTGAGAGAGGATGTAAAGCTGTCTTAAATGTACATATAGTGGCTAAAAACATATGGCAGGAGAAGGTCTACTTAGGGCAGAGGATAAAGGAGTGTGAGGGAATGAGAACTTGAGGCTGGAAGCAGGAAGCAGTTTTCTATGAGAGGGCAACCTCCTAACTCCACCCTCCTTCCCATGTCCTTCCATTGGACACCTACCATATTACAGGACTTGTTCACTTCTGTTTTGCAAGTGAGATTGCATGTAACTCTTTTTATATTTGCCCTGCTTTGCGACATGGTTCTCAGTCTTTATCAGCTTATGTGATGAAGTAGACTAGACAAGCGGATCCCAATTAGTAGAAATCACTCTTGGGGTTACTGAATAGCAGGTCAATAACTTATTCTGCTGCTTCTTTTCAGTGGACCTTTAGACATAAATACCTCTGAAAATCTTACTCCTACAGCTTCACTGTAAAGTTTCACCTCTTATGCAAAGTTTTATCTGCAATCAACATCTTGTATTGGCTCTTTACATATATGAAGGCATATTGTGTTCTACTGGTGGTTTAGCACAAGTTAGATCAAAGGATTTATAGAGCACAGATAGAGTTGTGTTATCATTTGTGCATTTATTAAACTTCTGTGTAACTCTAGCTAACCTAATGCTGGTTAATTTGGTTTATGTAATTGTTAAGCCTACTTGTTAACCTTATATCTTCCCAGCTTCTGAGTGAAAAATCAGTGTATGAATTTAAGGGTCATTTGACTCTGAACTGTGACACAAAATTAAGTCATGATGATAACTTTTCTGCAGACTACAACATCCATATCAAACACATACTCAAGGCCAAATTATGAAGGCTTTTCTCATGAAGATCATCCCATTGACATTTCAAATGTCAGCATAACACAGATTACCCATATGGGGGTTGGGGGAGAGAATCAGAAGAGTAAAAGTGAGAAAAATTGTGGGTTGAGATAAAGTCAGTTCAATAGGTAAAGCAAAAGCTGCGTGTGCAAGCAAAGTAAAACGGGGAATTCATTCACTGCTTCCCATCAGCAGACGTGTTCAGCCATCTCCAAGAAAGCAGGGCTCCATCACACATAATGGTTACTTGGGAAGACAAATGCCATAACTCTGAATATCCCCCCACTGCCGCCTTCTTCCCCCAGCTTTATATACTGAGCGCGACATCATATGGTCTGGATATCCTTTTGGTCAGTTGGGATCAGCTGTCCTGGCTCTGTCCCTTCCCAGCTTCTTGGTTGCGCCCACCTGCTGGTTGGCAGGTCAGCATGAGAAGCTGAAAAGTCCTTGACTGCTCAGCAAGAACTAAAATATTAGTATGTTATCACATTATTCTCATCCTAAATCCAAAACACAGCACTATAGCAGATGCTAGTAAGAAAATTAACTCTGTGTCAGCCAAAACCAGGACAAGAATAAAAGAGAAAGCTTAGCAGAATGCATTGGAAAAAAAGGTTGCAATCCTTCACAACTTACTTTTTCTTTTTATTTTAATCAAATCCTGAGATTGAGGAGTACTTAATTCACATTTTTTGCTAATGGCACTCAAAAGTAGCCTACGTTTCCGATCATAAAAATGTAAGAACATCAAGAACCATGATGTCAGTCTCTAGAAAAGTAACATGTGAGTGACTCAAATCATATATTTCAGTGCTGCTGGAACACAAAGGACTTGTTTTTCTTCAGCAAATACATCCTTCTAACAATCAGACATAGGGAAACAGGAAATTAAAAATATAGTCAGCCCAGATGAAATTGTAATTTTGCAATCACAAATATAACAGTAAACTTCATTTACAAAGGCAAAGTGGGAGGAAATGGAGTACTACTCACAAATCCAGCTGTTATTTGCTTGTATGTAAATCCCCAAGCACATTTTTAATACGTACAACTTTACATCTAAGTATTGATTTTGTAGTCTTATCCAAAGTCAGTGGAAAGATCTATCTTGGTGCTGCAGTAAGGTCTCTGAATGTATAAATTTGTGTCAGTTTTAGAACTGTTAAATAGTTATGATTTCCATTTATTTGCTTTTCAAAAGCTGTTTAGAACTCATGAACATTGGGCCAATTAATTGCACGCCTTCGCATAGGTTTGAATGGCTAATTTAGGAAACCTAATTGAAACAAAGATGTTTCTTGTGGTAAAAATAACGCTCTCAAACTTAAAAGCAGTCTAACTATCACTGCACCTTTTGTACATCAGCCACTGAAGCATGACCACGGTCAGTAAGTATTATTAACACTGCCATGATAATTTACAAATGGAGTGAAATTAAATTGTTTGTTAACGTTTTGGCACCATGGTGTGATGGAAAGAAGGGCAAGAACAGAGATCACTCATTCACTTTGCAGCTGCCCACATGACTCCAATATTTCATTTCAAAGTTGAAAAAGTTTGCTTTAAAGAGGACTGAGAAACTATTTTAATTTATTGGGGAAAGGAGGAGGAATGGTTTGGCTGTTGTGTCATTGGTGCATTTTTAATGCTAGGATTAGAGGAAAGTTAGAGATTACTGAAACTACAACCTTTGTAGGTAGTTTGTTTTCAAGGGAGAGGAGGTTGCCTCAGATGTACAGAGAAACAGGTTGCTGAGGGAGGATGTTCTTCTGATGAAGATGTGTACCTTCTTTTGTCCCACTTACTCCTTTTGCCTCAAGAAAGGGGAGAGAAGGCACACTACTGGGGAGGAATGACAGGATCACAAAACAGATTTTGTGCTGTGTCAGGTAGAAGTGCGCAACAACAGTGCAATTTTGTCTACGAATTTTTGGCAAGAAAATAATAACTTTAATTATAAACTTTTGACCTACATGGTCAAAATCGGGTTACTACAGGAACAGAAATGAGTGACAGCAGGAGACACCAGCCTACAGTCCAGAGCTATACTGTACCATACACAAGTGGCAAATTGCAGTTACATGTCTACCTTACATTTTCTCTTCATGCAATGCAAAGTCCTCACAGAAGCAGCTACTTAAAAGTTTTCAGGGGGAAACATTATTTAAACTGCCTGGGAATCTAATTTTCTATTGTTCCACATCTTTATGTCAGTTATAATGCTCAAGCAAAAGGATCAAGAAGCACAAGAAGAGCAGTAACATAATGGAAATTACTGTCTTGAGACGCTGAATCTTTTGTCTCTCTGTGCTGATTTAGTATCTTCCTGATCCCTCTGCAACCTTAAAATGGAGTAAGTCTGTAAAAGTTTATTTAATGCACAGAAAGGTAGATGTGTTTTTTGACTTCACAAAACTGTACTTAATCTAAATAAAATACTGGCATTCTTTTCACCACAAATTATGTGATACCTTGTAGTTTGCCAGAATAATATTTCACTTCTGATCAGTGTTCTATCATAAAATAACTAATTCAAGCACTTAGAGAGAAAAGACCATATAAAATAGATTAAAACATATTTTCCTTTATAAGAAGTATTAAACTCTGTAAATACAAGAAATAAATTAAGAGTATAAAGATATTATAAACCAAAACATAACTCATTTGAATTATCCAAGGCAATGCAACATAAAAATGCACACTGACTGGATGTCTGCATTTACCTACCTACCATATCTTTCTGTTGCATTCTAGTACCTTTCCTTAAGCTGAGATTTGATATAGAGAAATCAAATTCCACACATTTCCTATTCAGTTTTATATTTGTATAGTTTTAGTATTTAATTAAATAAAGAACAAAAATCCCTCCACAGCTGGGTTAACTCTCTACTAACATATCCAACAGGTTCTAATTTGGACCTTCTTAGGTGAATATGGATACCATCTGTGACATTTCCTTTAAGCTTTGCAAAATTTCAGGAAAAAATCTTTAACTGGAGAGCTACAAGGGCAAAGTTTGTTATACGATCAGAACAAGAAACTACGTTACAGGTTTGTTAGGCTTTAACTGGTTCTCCTTTTTTTTTTGCCTTTTTTTTTTTTTTTTTTTTTTGGTAGAACCACCCCAACAACCCAGAGTAATAAAGAGTATTCTGCTTTCATCCTGACTTCATCTCAGTGCAATATAATAAATTAAAGTGGTAAATCAGTGTGGGTGTGTTTTGGTTTTGGTGTTGGTTTTTTTTTTTTTTTATAAGTCAAAATCACCACCTGTACTGTAAACAATGTGACAAATTCAAACTAGGATTGGTCATCTTTTGTGCATACACGTCTCATGGATGCTTCCTTATAGATAATGGCAAACCATGTTGATGAGAGGATGAACTAGACATTTGGGGAAGCTGACTAGTGCAGGACAGCGGTGTGTTTATAGAGTTGGCCAGGGTTTTTTCCTCAGTGTACTACATCACTTATACAGCAGAAAGAAGAACAGGAGTGGAGAAATTACAACATGGGAATTTCATTTCCATGAATTCACCACCAATATATTTTTACAGTAGTGCAATGCCAGTTACTTCTGATTCACAGAGATCAGAATACCCCCTGTGTTTTTCCATTAGAAGTGTATTATTCATAGGATCATAGAATACCAGGTTGGAATGGACCTCAAGGATCACCTGGTCCAAACTTTCTTGCCAAATGCACCACTTAGACAAGATGGTCCTGTACACTGTCCAGATAAATCTTAAAAGTGTCCAATGATGGGGAATCCACCAGTTCCCTGGGTAGATTATTCCAATGGCTGATTTTTCTCATTGTATCCAATAAGAATCTCCCCTGGAGTAACTTGTACCCATCACCCCTTGTCTTTTGCATGTGGCTCCTTATAAAAGGGAGTCTCCACCTTCTTTGCAGCCATCCTTTAAATACTGGAACATGGTGACAAGGTCTCCCCTAAGCCTTCTTTTCTCAAGGCTGAACAAACTCAATTCTCTCAGCTTTTTGTCATATGGTAGGCTTCCCAGTCATTTGATCATCTTTGTGGCCCTCCTCTGGACCCTCTCCAGCCTCTCCATATCTTTTTTGTATAGTGGGGACCAAAACTGAACACAGTACTCCAGGTGTGGCCTGAGAAATGCCAAGTAGAATGGGATAATAACTTCTTTATCTCTGCTGGTGATGCCCTTGTTGATGCAACTGAGCATCCTGTTGGCTTGCTTTGCTGCAGCAACACACTATTCACTCAACGTGTTTTTGAGCTTGTTGTCCACCAAACACCCAGGTCCCTTTCCACGGAGCTAATCCCTAGCGAGGTAGATCTCAGTCTGTGCTGCACTCCTGGATTATGTTTTCCCAGGTGCAAGACCTTACACTTGTCCTTGTTGAACTTCATAAGGTTATTGTTAGCCCACTCTTCCAGCCTACCCACGTCTTCCAGCACGGTGACTCTCCCTTCCCAAGTGTCCACTTCCCCACTCTGTTTGGTGTCACCAGGAAATTTTGCCATGGTACACTTTATCCCATCATCCAGATAATTTATGAAGATACTAAACAGCGTTGGGTCCAGTATTGATCCCTGGGGACCCCACTTGTGGCAGGTTGCCAGTTTGAAAAAGAGCTATTTACCACTACCCCCTGGGTGCAGCCTGTCAGCCAGTTCCCCACCCACCACACAGACGACTTGGCTAGACTGTAACCATTTCTCCAGGAGGAGGCTGTGTCAAAAAAAAAAACTGTGTAAAAAGCCTTTGAGAAATCTAGGTAGACAATGGCCACTGCTCACCCCACATCAACTGAGCAGGTTACTTTGTCATAGAAGCTGATCAGGCTTGTCAAGCACGATTTGCCCTTGCTGAATCTGTGCTGGCTTTTTCCAATCACATGCTTCATTTGACTTTTGATAGCCTTGAGGAGGACTTGTTCCATAACTCTCCCAGGGGCTGAAGTAACACTGATTGGCCTAAAATTTCCTGGATCCATCTTTAAGCCCTTCTTGTAGATGGGGTGGCATGTGCCTTCTTCCAGTGTTCTGGGACATCCCCCAATCTCCATGACTTCTCAAAGATTATGGGGAGTGGCCTCACAATGACATCAACCAGCTCTCTTAATACCCTCGAGTGGACAGCATTGGGGCCCATTGATTTGTAAGGGTCAAGCTCCTCTAATAGTTCACATACCAACTCTTCCTTCACTGACAATGGATCTGTGTTTGCATCAACCTGGATTGTTGTTCCCAAGGCTTGGGGCCTAAGAGTGTTAGTAAAAACAGAGGTAAAGAAAGTGTTGAGAACCTTGCCTTTCCAGAGTTGTTGGTGACTAATTTATCTCTCCTGTTTAACAGTGGGCCAATATTTTCCTTCTGTTTCAGCTTGTTATTCATGTACATGAAGAACTCTTCTTGTAGTTTTTGACATCTCTGGCCAATTTCAATTTGAGTTGAGCTTTTGCTTTTCTAACTGAATCTCTGCAGAACCTGGCAATGCCCTTGTAGTCCTCAATGGGTACTTGTCTGCTTTTCCATCTCTGCTACAAAATCACAGAATCACAGAATGGTAGGGTTGGAAGGGTCCTTTGGAGATCATCTAGTCCAACCCCCCTGCCAAAGCAGGTTCATCTACAGCAGCTTGCATAGAATCGCGTCCAGGCAGGTTTTGAAGACCTCTAGAGAAGGAGACTCCACAACTTCTCTGGGCAGGCTATTCCAGTGCCCTTTCACTCTCAAAGTAAAGAAGTTTACCCTCATGTTCAGGTGGAACTTCCTATATTCTGGTTTGTGCCCATTGCCCTTTGTCCTGTCACTGGACACCACTGAAAAGAGTCTGGCCCCATCCTCTTGACACCCGCCCTTTAGATATTGATAAGCATTGATAAGATCCCCTCTCAGTCTTCTCTTCTCCAGGCTAAACAGACCCAGGTATCTCAGTCTCTCCTCATAAGAGAAGTGCTCCAGTCCCTTGATCATCTTTGTAGCCCTCTGCTGGACTTTCTCCAGTAGTTCCTTGTCTTTCTTGAACTGGGAAGACCAGAGCTTGACACAATACACCAGATGTGGCAGGGCAGAGTAGAGGGGGAGTATGACGTCCCTCGACCTGCTGGCCATGCTCTTTTTAATGCACATGGCCACAAGGGCACATTGCTGGCTCATGGTCAACTTGTTGTCCACCAGGACTCCCAGATCCCTCACTGCAGAGCTGCTTTTCAGCAGGTCAGCCCCTAACCTGTATTGGTGCATGGGGTTATTCCTCCCTAGATGCAGGACCCTACACTTGCCTTTGTTGAATTTCATTAGGTTCCTCCCCACCCAACTATCTAGCCTGTCCAGGTCTTGCTGAATGACAGCACAGCCTTCTGGTGTATCAGCCACTCCTCCCAGTTTTGTGACATCAGAAAACTTGCTGACGGTACACTCTGTCCCCTCATCCAGGTCATTGATGAGTATGTTGAGCAAGACTGGACCCAGTTCTGATCCCTGGGGAACACCACTAGCTACACTCTCCAACTAGACTCTGCGCCGCTGATCACAACCCTCTGAGCTCTGCCATTAAGTCACTTCCCAACCCACCTCACTGTCCTCTCATGTAACCCACACTTGCTAAGCTTATCTATGAGGATGTTATGAGAGACTGTGTCAAAAGCCTGCTAAAGTTGAGGTAGATAATATCCACTCTTCTCCCCTCATCTACCCAGGCAGTCATGCTGTCATAGAAGGCTATCAGATTGGTAAAGCATGATTTTCCCTTGGTAAATCCATGTTGACCACTCCTGATAACCTTCTCTTCCTCTACATGCTTTGAGATGACATCCAGGATGGGCTGTTCCATCACCTTGGGATGGAGGTGAGGCTGGCTGGCCTGTACTTTCACGGGTCCTCCTTCTTGCCTTTTTTGAAGACTGGAGTGACATTAGCTTTCCTCCAGTCCTCAGGCACCTCTGCTGTTCTCCATGACCTTTCAAAGATGATGGTGAGTGGCTTAGCAATAACATCTGCAAGCTCCCTCAGCCCTTGAGGGTGTATCCCATTAGGGTCCATGGATTTGTGGGTGTTGAGTTTGCCTAAATGACCTCTAGCCCGATCATCCTTAACCAAGGGAAAGCCTTCCTTTCTCCAGACTTTTTCTCCTTCCTCCAGGGTCCAGGGTTCCTGAGGGCCAGTCTTAGCAGTAAAGTGTGAAGAAAAGAAGGTATTCAGTAACTCCACCTTCTGCCCTCCATCACCAGGACAACTACTTCATTCAGCAGCAGGCCCACATTTTCCCTAGTCTTACTTTTTCTACTGATTTACTTGAAGAAGCCCTTCTTATTGTCCTTGACATCCCTTGCCAGATTTAATTCCAAGGGGGCCTTAGCCTTCCTTGTTGCATCTCTGCATACTCTGCTATACTCCTGCCAAGTGGCCAGTCCCTTTTTCCACATTCTGTAAATTTCCTTCTTCCATTTGATTTTTTCCAGAAACTCCTTGCTCATCCATGCAGGTCTCCTGCTTCTTTTGCTTGATTTCTGGCTCATAGGGATGCACCGATCTTGAGCTTGGAGGAAGCGGTGCTAGAATATTAACTAGCTCTCTTGGATTCCCCTGCCTTCTGTAGCCCAAATCCATTAGATTCCTCCAACTAGGTCTTTGAAGAGGCCAAAGTTAGTTTTCCTGAAATCCAGGACTATAATCCCACTTACTGCCCCCTTTCTTCCATGCAGGATCCTGAATTCCACTATTTCATTGTCACTGTATCCCAGGCTGTCCCCAACCTTCACACCTCCAACCAGTCCTTCTTTGTTTGTTAGTACAAGGTCCATCAGCACACCTTTCTTCATTGGCTCGTCCACCACCTGTGTCAAGAAGTTATCATCAATGCTCTGCAGAAACCTTCGGGACTATGTGTGCCTGGCTGTGTTGCCTTTCCAGCAAATATCAGGATGGTTGAAGTCCCCCATGAAAACTGGTGCCTGTGATCATAAGGCTACTTTCAATTTTCTGTAGGACTCATTGACTTCCTCTTCCTCATCAGGTGGCCTGTAGTAAACACCTGCAACAATGTCACCCATATTAGCCTGTCCCTTAATTCTTACCCACAAGCTCTCAATTCATTCTTCATCCACCCCTAGGCAGAGCTTGATACGTTCCAGTATCTTTCACATAAAGAACAACTCCATCACCTTGCCTTGCTGGCCTGTCTTTCTTAAAATGTACATAGCCATCCATGACAGCATTCCAGTCATGTGAGCTATCCCACCATGTCTCTGTAATTACAATGAGATCATGGCCCTGCGACTGCACACAGATCTCTAGTTCTTCCTGATTTTTCCCTTTCCCCTGATTTTTTACACTTCTCTTTTTGCTTTGATCAGACTCAGAAGCTTGCAGTTAAGACATGTGGGTCTATTGCTCAGCCTACTTCCCTTATCTTTAAAGCGGATGAACTGTTTTTGTGCTTCCAGGAGAGAGTTCTTGAAAAACTCCCAGCACTCGCTAACTGCTTTATCCTCCATGGAAGCTTCCCACAGAATCCCTCCCAACTAAGCCCTGAGTGAGCTGAAGTTTGCTCTTCTAAAATCTAAAACCTTTGTTTTAGTATTAACCTTCAGTGTGCTCAGCAGAATCCCAAACTCTACAATGCTGTGATCACCGCAGTGAAGGCTATCACTAACTGAGATATTACAAAGCAAGATTTTGTTGTTGTTGTTGTTGTTATTATTATTATTATTATTATTATTATTATTATTATTTTCTTACAGCAGAAGCTGCTTTAATGCCTCTAAAATGCAAGATCAGCTGAAATGCTATATTCCACCGTTAAATCGCAACTGACACATTTCACTTCAGGTATCATCTTGCATTTACCAGAGGGCCTTACAGCAACTCAATTTGCTATGGTCTGAGAAGTAGGAACACTGAAAAATAAAGAGGCAGAAATATTTACCCATGTGCATTGGCTTTGGCTATATTTCTAATAGGCTCAATTGCTTAAGGAACCTTCTCTTTCCCTCTAAATCTTCGTCACAGTCAAATCTAATTTTGATGCCCTTTTGCTCAGCTAAGAGGCAGAGTGATTGATCTGGGATTGGGAGCAAAGGACTGCTGAAAATGTTTTCCCTCTTGTCATTTCTGTGGTAGCTTATAGCCTTGGTATTTTCCCTTCCCTTTGTGAAGGGAGTGAAAAGGAAAGGACAACGGTCTCAACCTTATTTACAAACTGCAACCCCTCTTGTCTCATATGGTCTCTGCAGCTTTGTGGTACAGTGATGGGATCTACCACTCCTGTGTGAGGTCTGAAAAAGTCAGGTGTTTGTGAGCTCTTGTATATCTGCTATGGCAGTGCAGGTGGGCTGAGAGAGGCTCTTGGTTTTGGAGCAGAAGCATGTCACTACAATTCTGCTTTGCAGTGGCTAAACCAGCATCAGTCAAAGAGCTTTCTCCTCAGTCCTGCTCCCTGCTCCCTGAATGAATCCTCTAACAGCAGAGGTAATTTTCACCAGGGCTATTTGTTCCCTCAGTTCATTCCTATTTCCTTACCTTTAGAAGAGGATAGGCAGAGAGAGATCTCTCAAAACACTTCCTATGAACCTAACTCCCTTTTGTTTCAGATTCCTCCTCAAATTTTAATTCTTCAATGAAAATGACAGGAGTATTAGTAAATACCCTGTTACTCGCACAGAACATAAAAATATGTAGGCTGAATAAAAATTTTGCCTGAATGAATTGCAGTTTTGATCAGAAATGGGATTGATATTTCTTCTATAGATCAATAAAAAACCCTTGTTTTTTTCCCCACCCAGGTAGAAGAATTGAGAATACAGTGCAGCTAGGTACTTTTATTGTTTCTTTTCTTTGGCTTCATACATATGACCCTTGCTTATATTGTGGTAAATATAGGCTTATAAGCCCTTTGAGGCAACCAGTGCATCTCTTTGCTTCTGTGAGGAACTTGGCAGCCTAGGGAGTACTAATGTAGTAAGTTAAGTCATCCAGACCAAACAGAATCAGTATTTTATGGTGTAAGGATTCCTACATGAAAAAAAAAAAAAAAAGCTATAGATGGTGCCTTGGCTTATCCAATGAGTCAAGGAAGAGTGAACCCAGTTATACCAGTCAGGCTGGAAAAGACTAAGTATTAGGCCTGAAGAGATTGCACTTTGAAGGGACAAATATGGGGGAGATTTTATATATTGTCCTTTTGTCATTGTTTAAAAACCTACCAAATCTTTATGTTTTGGTTTTTTTTTTTTTTGCCTTATTGAATACTGCAGCTAAAAAGAATGTGAAAGCGAAAAGCATGAATAATAAAAAAGCTTCCTCACATTTCTGTGTTTGAGCTTCAAACCAATCAGGAAACACAGCTTCTCCATAGACATGGGCTGGGAACAGAGCGGACACACAGAGCGTGGTGCATCAGCCAGGGCGTGGCATGGCAGTTTGCACAAAAGGGTGCACAGGAAGGGCGTAGTCACCCTACCACCTCAAGAGGTGAGTTCAATTGGTGGTCATCATCTTCTCAGAAGGAACACAGCTATGGTATCCACCCAGTGGAAAGTTATTTTCTCTGCCTTTGGCAGAAAGGACGTGGCAACCCAGAAAGAGCTCCCATGAAAACATGCAGCCATCCAGGCCTCAGGCTGCAGAGAGTGCCAGAACCTTTTACTGGTAATGGATGGTAGTAGTGAGAAAAGGTATGTGAAGTGTGACTAGGTGGACAATCTGCTCAGCGTAGTAGCAGAGCTGGAATAGGAAGTAGAAAAGTTAAGGAGCATCAGGAAGTCTGAGAAAGAGATAGACTGGTGGAACTATGCTCTGCTCTCCCTGAGACAGAAACAGTAACAACCACCATGGAAAACACAAGATCAAGAGGATCCTGTATCCTTCCACCAGAAGGCAGGACCTTAAAGGAGAGGAGTGAATGGAGGCAAGTCCATGCTTAGGTTGGCAGGCAAACTCCCTCCTTGCCCACCCCGCCTTCCCAGGTGCCTCTGTACAACAGGTCTGAGGCTCTGGATGTGGGAGGACAGTCAATGGATGATGATGTGGATGACAGTCCATCTTCACTAGAGGTGCTGCAAGGTTAGAAAGGCTTACTTTCTGTATCACAACCACCTCCATGAGGAAGAAAACATGGCTTATAGTTGTAGGTGACTCCTTTCTGAGGGGAATAGAGGGTGCAATATGCTGGACAGACCCTCCTCTTAAGGAAGTCTGCTGCCTCCCTGGGGCCTGGATTAAGGACATCACTAGGAAACTTCCTAGCCTGGTACAATGCTCGGGCTATTACCCATTAATTCTCTTCTATGTGGGTCGTGATGAAGCTGCAACGTGTAGTCCACATGACCAAACAGTGATCAAAAGAGACTGCAGGGCCTTGGGAAGGTTGGTAAAGAGATTCTGGAGCACAGATTATTTTTTTCTCTCTCCTTCCAGTTGTGAGCAACACCACTGGAAGAAACAGAAGACCAGTCTAATAATAGATTATGTCTGTAGTCTAATAATGGCTGGTGTCACTGCCACAATTTTGGATTTTTCAATAATGGGATGGCCTACACAGTGCCAGGCTTGCTGGAATCAGATGATATTCGTCTTTCTCAGAGGGGAAAGAGGGTCTTTGCTCACAAGCTAGGAGGGCTCATTGACAGAGCTTTTAACTACACTTGAAGGGGGACAGGGGGCTTGCCCGTGACAAGCTGTGGGGCGACAGGCAATGGTTAAAGGGATGGGATGCTAGCAAGGTCCTTCAGCCTGTTGCTCTGAGACATGTTAGATACACTGCAGCCCACTTGAAGTCTTATGGAGATGAGCCAGGGGCTCATGAGGTAATAGGAGCTGACAGGGAAATACCAGTGAGATACCCTAAAGGAATTAAGGGATGTTCCTCTAAGAAGGTGACACAGCCGGCAGTCCAGATGAAGTGCCTCCACACCCAGGCATGCAGCATGGGCAACAAACATAAGGAGCTGGAAGCCACCGTGCTGCTAGAAAGCTACAACCTAGCTGCCGTCACTGAAACCTGGTGGGAAGAATCCCATGACTGTAGTGCATCTATCAATGGCTACAGGCTGTTCAGAAGGGACAGGCAGGGAAGGAGGGCTGGAGACGTTGCCCTCTACGTCAAGAAATGGATAGAGTGTGAAGAGCTGTCTCTGAGGAATAGCCACAAGTAGGCTGAAAGCCTATGAGTAACAATAAGAAACTAAAGCAACAAAGGAAACCTTGTGATTGGTATCTACTACAGGCCACCCAATCAAGGGGAACCTATTGATGAAGCCTTCCTACTGCAGCTACAGGAGGCATCACACTCACATGTTCTCGTCCTGCTGCAGGACTTCAACCACCTCAACATCTGCTGGAAAAGTGGCAGTGAGCTTTAGGGAATCCAGGAGACTCCTGGAATGCATTGCGGATCACTTCTTAAGCCACATAACACACAGCCCCACCACAGGGGATGCGGTGCTGGATCTGTGTTACCAATGCAAGTGAGCTAATCAGTGATGTCAAGATTGGAGGCAGCGTGGGCTGCAGTGATCATGCGCTGGTGGAGTTTGCAGTCCTGAGGGATACGGTTCAGGCAAAGACTAAAGTCAGTACCCTAATTTTTAGGAAAGCAAACTTTCAGCTCTGCAAGAAATTAGTCAATAGGACCCCCTGGGAAACTGCCCTCAGGGACAAGGGACCAGAACAGAGCTGGCAGATCTTTAAGGATGCTTTCCACAGAATGCAAGAGCTCTGTATCCCCAGGTGTAAGAAAGCAGGAAAGGAAGACAAGAGACAAGCATGGATGAGTCAAGACATGCTGGTGAAACTAAAGGACAAGAATGAAATGCACAGGCAGTGGAAGCAGGGATGGGTGTCCTGGGAGAAGTATAGGGACACTGCCTGGTTGTGTAGGGATGGGGTGAGGAAGCTCCTCTCACTGTAAGAGAAGATCACATTTGTGACCAACTGCAGAACCTGAACATAGAGAAGTCTACAGGACTTGACGAGATGCATCCCAGAGCCCTGAGGGACTGATGTAATTGCCACTCTCCGTCATATTTGAAAAGTCATAGCAGTGAGGTGAAGTCCATGGTGACTGGAAAAAGCGATACATTGCACCCATTTTTAAAAGGGTGGCAAGGAGGAGGACCCTAGGAACTACCGACCTGTCAGCCTCACCTCTGTGCCTGGAAAGATCATGGAGCAGCTCCTTCTAGAAGCTATGCTAAGGCTTGGAGGACAGGGAGGTTATTTGAGACAGCCAACATGGCTTCACCAAGAGCAAGTCTTGCCTGATCAACCTACTGGCCTTCTATGGCCATCACTGTTAAATATCTTCATCAATGACAGAGACAGTGGGATTGAGTGCGCCCTCAGCAAGTTTGCGGATGACCCCAAGTTGAGTGGTGACATTGACATGCCTCAGGGATGGGATGCCATCCAGAGGGACCTGGACAGGCTCAAGAAGTGGACCTATGTGAACCTCATAATGCTCAACAAGGCTGACTGAAGGGTCCTGCACCAGGGTCAGGGCAAACCCTGGTATCAGGACAGGCTGGAGGATGAAGGGATTGAGAGTAACCCTGCTGAGAAGGACTTAGGGGGACTGGTGGATGAAAAGCTGGACATGAGCAGACAATGTGTGCTCACAGCCTAGAAAGCTATGCTCATCCTGGGCTGCATCAAAAGAAGCGTGGCCAGCAGGTTGAGGGAAGTTACTCTGCCCCTCTGCTCTGGTGAGAGCCTACCTGGAGTACTGAGTCCACCTCAGGAGCCCTCAGCACAGGAAAGACATGGACCTGTTGGAGTGGGTCCAGAGGAGGGCCACAAAAATGACCAGAGGGGTGGAGCCTCTTTCCTATGAAGACAGGCTGAGAGAGTTGTGGTTATTTAGCCTGGAGACCTTATTGTGGCCTTTCAGTACTTAACGGGGGCATATAGGAAAGATATGGACAGACTTTTTGGCAGGGCCTGTTGCAATAGGACAAGTGGCAATGGCTTTAAACTAAAAGAGGGAAAATTTAGACTAGATAAAAGGAAGACATTTTTTACGATGAGCATGATGAATCACTGGAACAGGTTGCCCAGAGAGGTGGTAGATGCCCCATCTCTGGAAACATTCAAGGCCAGGTTGCATGGGCCTCTGACCAACCTGATCTAGTTGAAGGTGTCCCTGTGCATGGCAAGGGAAGTTGCCCTAGATGACCTTTAAAGGTCCTTTGCAACTCAAACTATTCTATGATTCTATGAAAACACTCATCCATGTCCTAAAAAAAAAAAAAAAAAAAAAAAAAAAGTAGTCACATTTTGATGTTATACTTGCTGGAATAAAGCAGTCCAGTTTTCAGTTTTGTGACACCGTCAGTGGGTAAGTGGGTAAACATCCCATCACAGACGTACATGGATATGTGCAAACCTGTTTGGTTCATCTTTAATTGAAACTCTGAAATAAGCCACTTGGCACTAAGAGGCTTTGCTGAGCTCCCAAACTGACTCTTGAATTAGTACAGCTGACCCTGCTGTACTTAGCTGCTTGCATACTAACTAGCTGATCAATTTTTATTGTAATGCTTAAAAATGTGTTGTCCTGCTGCTGTGTACTCTTGTTCTTAGTCTTTCATGAATAATTAGCAATCAAAAAGGAAAGGTAGTTATTTTTTTAAAGTAACTTCCCCAACTCCCATTAATCATCTGTGATTAGCTGCAAAATCTCCAGGGCTCCAGAAGCTCTACTTAGTATCATATGGCTAGTTCTCACCTGCTGAGTATGCCAGTGATAGGATTGACATGTCCCTTTTAAAAAAACTTGATCTGCTTTTTGTCCTGAACTTTCATTCACAGACTGCACTTAACACACATGGACAGATGTAGACAAAGGGTCTTACTATATTACAGAAATTTTAGATACAAGACCCTACACAGGAGATGCTAATAAAGTAATAATTATCTCATGGCACTTTACACATTAGAAGTGTTGTACAAACATTAACTATATGATCTACACAACACCCTTGCAAGATGGGTAATTATGAGTTATTATTCCAATTTCACACCCAGTATAAGTCAGACATGCAAACCCCTGATCCTGCAGCATTCTGAGCAACAACAGTTGAACTGCAGTGGGTATTAAGGGAGCCTATCACTTTTGGGAAACCCTTAATAGTTCACCAGATCTGCACCTAAGTGTTTTTAAATAGCTATATTTAATAAAGAAATACTCACCATCCTGAACCTCCTGTTAAGAGCAATAGGGTGTCTGTGATTGCTTAGCACGGGTGGTTGTTTCTGTTAGACGCTTAAATATGAACAAACCTGTTTTGAGCACCCTAAGATATTGGAATTAACATCATGTCAAAATGTGAAACTGTAAGATCCTGTCACTGTCTTGGTTTGCTCATGGAGCTGTGCCATCCACTCCTCAGCACTTTTTCAGACCTCTTCTCTTCTGTGCACTTTTCAGTACCAACAAGAGACCTTAGAAGCAAAAATGACCCTAGACCCAGGACTGTTTTGAGGGAAATTCATTCTTGTTATCAGCACGGGAAATAATTCTGACTACACTACTTAAAGTAAGCTTAGAGATGACTTATGATTCCATCAATTGAGAAGTATGAGAATCAGAGAATCATCTAGGTTGGAAAAGGCCTTTAACATCATTGAGACCAACCGCAAACCTAACACCAACAATTCCACCATGAAACCATGTCCCTGCATGCCACATCTAAGCATCTCCAGAGAATAACACTTCAAAGAACATGAAATTCATTTATTTTTTTATTAAATATTGGATCACCTCCAGGCTAATTTAAATCTAAACTAAAAATTAGCTTAAATATAAATATTAAATAGTAACAGATTAAAAATCATGGCTGAGGTATAATGACATAAGTATCCATGTGGACTGACATGATATATACACTGTATATGCACGTAGCTGTCCTACAAAGTCTTCACTGCTAAAAGATTACAGTTGTACTTCCCTATGCTAAAGTCATATCTTTCCAGAACTGTGTAGATAGCCTTGGAGTAAATTGATGGAGAATGTCTGTACATCTGTGTTTCAGTCACTTCTGGAACTACAAGCAGGTTGGTGCCCTCCCTTTAAAGAGTTGCTACAGAGAAGACATTCATAACCTCACACTCTGCAGGAAGAATGCCCCAAATATGCTGGCTCCACTTAGAAAAAAAGTAATACCTCTCATACTTAAAAATATGGAAAATCTAAGCAGTGAATATAGCAATTAACAGTGAGACCCAAAGCTTTCAGTCAAGTAAGATCTTTTTCTGGCTATGCCTCCTGAACTAAAACAACACATTACTTCTGTTCCCCAACCTTGTTTTACCAGATCAAAGAGGCTTTCACCTATTTTTAACAACCTATTTTTCATTAAAATTATTATTTTGAAAGCCTAAATTTATATTTGTTTTATGAAAAGTAAACTACAGAATATTTTTGTATTTATATTGTGATAAGGACCCCAAAGAGTCCTAAAATATTTTAATAGCATACACAAATGAATGATCGCTCCAGGAATGGTTTCTTGCACCAACACGGACACACATCCTCTACAACGACTAGAGAAATTTTCAGCCAGCAAAAAGAAAACAAGGAGTAAAGGAGCCAGAACGCAATTCCTCCAGTTTGAATTTGGCCTGAATACAGAAAAAGCCTCACATGTTACAAAAAAAAAAAGGTTAGGTTTTTTGTTTCAAGCTTGATCTATTCCAGGCACCCCTTTTCCAAAAGCCAGCCAGCCCACAGACTAACCCAGTACGGAGCTATTGGCAGCTAGATGAAGTTCACACAAAGGACATTTTGATTTTATAGATGCTATTTTTGAAAGGGCATTTTGGGGAGCCACAACCCAGCATTTTTAGTAACTTAAATGTGAAATAAAATTGTTATACTTATTGTCCATTTGCCCAAATTATATTTTCAGAGTGCAAGCATTGTGCATACTAAGTATAAAGGTAGAGACATTTAAGGAAGCTCTTCATGCAAAACAAAATCTGGAAAGTATGGTATGCACCCTTCTGACAAACAACATGTTTTCATAAAGGTATTTGTTCTCTTTCATGTAAACATAAGTCTTGTAAATTAATATTAGCGGTAGAAGTTTGGGGTCTTGATTAAGGTTATTTTAATTTGTAATTGTAGAGAGAGGATTTTATATTTTTGATGCACTGTAAAATACATTCATCTGCCCAGTACTGGTGCCAAATGTACAGATTTAGAGGCTAAGTTTTAGGCATTTTTCTTTTCAGGCAGTATTTAATGAGATTACTTGAAACTAAGAAAATATTTGTTAGCAAGCTTTCTGCATCTGTTAAGGAAGACAACACTTGTACCGCAATTGAGATAATAGCCATGCTTCTATTAACCCTGCAGAAGAAAGTTAAGAGATGAAATCTCTGTTTCATCTGTTTCTACCAGGGTCCTTACCAGGTGGGACTTAAATTAGGATACCCTGGCTTCATAGCCAGCCAGTGCAGACGGTTGGGCATCTGAGATCCTAATAGTGTATCTGAGAAACAGGTCTCTTGAAATCTCATTTTCTATGGGGCTGTGCATAGCTTCTCATTAGCAGATTCTCTTCTGTCTAAAAGCTTGGTAACACCCCACAGAGCTAAAGCATTAGTAAATTCTCTCATGTAGTCTTCCTGGTGCCTAAGAAACTTAGGATGGATCCTGCAGCTTTTCTAGAGATATTAACAGGATATGTGAAACTTGCAGTGCTTAAGACTTTGGAGACCTCTGCTCTGCCTGATGTTAAAAAGTCCAGGGGAGAGGTTCAAGGACATATCTTGGCCACATATATCTGCTTCTTCAGTAAACTGGGCTGAAGAATGGACATCCAAACCATTACGCTCATTATGAAGGGACTTTCATTACATTCATTACTAAGGGACATTCTTAGGGGTGTGAAGGGAAAGAGTCCTGCCCTCTTTAATGCTTCTTCACATTATCCCAGACAGGCTCTGAAGGCAGCTTTCAGACAATGCTTGTGTCTTTCTCAAGAAGGAGAACGTTTTGATGACCGAGCAAACACTCGGCTCTTCTGCCTCTGTCACTGCATGTGGGTGAGTCACACTGCCCACGTTCCCCAGAGGTCTCTTCTCGCTCTTTCCCACTAACACACATGCACTGCAGTTGAGGTGGAGCACTTGGGATGTGGGTATAATTCTCTGACTGTGAACAAATAGGCAGGCAGTAGGAGATTTGGCCCTATTAATTTATTAGACATAAGTACACACAGAACAGGGCCTGAACTTTTTAAATGTTCTTCATGTCTTTTCTTCCAACTTTTATTGCAAAACCTCACAATGCAGAAGGGTTATGCAAAATTCTCTCTAGTGTCTGACAACATTCAGACTCACATTTCCCTGGAGGAACAGATCTGTCTACCTGCAGGCAAATGTGGCATATCTGCTGGGGAAAGACTTGGCCACATCTTGCTTATTTGCTAAAATATCAGGACTACATTCAGAAAAGTCCTTGTCCCAATACTCAGATATTAACCCTTGGAGAGGACCTCGGTCTAGAACAAAAATTCAGGGTGTCTCTTACATTTGTGTATTTTCAGGAATGATTTTGTTTTATTCCACAGTAACATATTGTACTTACACACTAACAGGACAAAAATAGATTGAAGGAAAAATAGAGCAGCCATCCTTTAAACTCATTAGAATGAAGCAGTGAACATTTTTAGAATGATCTGTGTTGACCCAAATCCATAAAATCTCCATCTTATTTAAACTAAAATTAGATGAAAATAATTTATGCATGGTTTTCCTCATAACATGCCTGTTTTCATCTCATACCACCAAGAACTAAGCCAGTGGCATTTGAAAACTTATCTAGAAATATTTGTTTTAACAAATGACTTTGATATCTGAATGCTGACCAGTGCTGATACAGGTGAAACAAACCTTGTGGTTGTAGTCAATGGCAATACTAATGATACGCACACACCTGGACCCAAGTATTAAAAGAAGTAGAAAGGTCTATTACTCAATATAAGATATCAAAGGTATCATTCACCTTCTGGATCTCCCCAAAATGCAGAATATTTCTGCACTGTCTAGATTTCACCCAGCACCTCAGGAAACTGTTACTTGAATAAAACTATTTCTTTTGCTAAGACTTAAGACACTACTTCTTAGGTAGCTTTGCTTTTCCCTGTCTTTGGAGGACCACCCTAGCGGGAAAGCGTGAACAGGAGAAAATCAGACCATGATTAAACTAAGAGCTACAGTTCTTACTGTCAAGAAATATTTAGATCTTTACAAAGTGATGGTGATTATACTTAAAGGAAAATGTGGAAAATGTGGGAAATTACTAATTAATCTTTTAAGAAGCTATTTTACTATGTGGGAAATTGAAGGAATGGTGAATTCAGGTTTACCTGCCAAGCATGTTTTCATTGACTGTCTGGATGAATGTACAATGAACAGAACATCAGTGAATGGGGAACTGCCATTTCATTAAGCTACCTAACCGAATTTATACTACTTAATATGACTAACTATTATTGTACACAGATGCTTCATGGCACTTACTGAATATTTATGCAGAATCCTGGGACTTACACAGAATCCTGTGCTGTTGTGAAGCCCTGTGTTATGAGCCAAAGAAGCCCAAGGCAGATAAATTAATGAATCTCGTTACAGGTACTCTTTTCTTTTTTTCTTTTTTTTTCTTTTTTTTTTTTTTTTTTGACAGAAGTCAGAGTTCACAAGATTCAAGGCACAATATTACAGGATAAAAACTCAGAATATCCCCTGAAACAAATGTAATGATTTCAAACCATTAGTTTCTAATAGTTATTTAGTACTTGGTGAAAAAGGAACATACGTTATAAACCAGCAACAATATCATACCTCTAATCTTGATTTGTCTCCACCATTTAACTTATCATCTTCTGATATTTGATAGGTGTGCATAAGGATCTGCGTCTCACAACCCTTTTTCAATGCCTATTCAGGTGTTCTTTTCATTTAGGCTTCAGATTTGTACACTGTTGCCATAAACCATATAACATGTCTCCTAGAGCTGAAGTTTACAAAAAAATTAAAAAGCAAGAGGCAATTATTTACATTTATTTTTTTTAATGCAGTGCAGCCATGAAGGAAAACAATGAAGACAGAAAAAAAAAAAAAAAAAAAAAGACAAAAAGAAGAAAGACAAGAGAGACAGGGAAAAAGAACAGTCTTTGAATATAAAAAATGCTGAATTCAAGTCTGGTTCTTTTTATTCTCTCAAAAGTTTCTTCCTTCTCTCCTTCTGAAGTGTAAGTGCTAGAATGGTGCTAACAGCCCCACTGTTTTTCTGTGAGCTATTAAAAATGGTTTGTTTATCTGGGATCACATAAAGGTATTCTTTTATGGAACTAAGTAATCACTGTGATTTTTAACTCCAAAAAAACGTTAGAACTATTCATTTCTTTTTAATTACCATGCACAGTTCTTTTAGAGTTTACTAATAATGAATATGTATTCCTACTGAAGTGGCATTGATCTCAAATTTACACTCTTGCCTAACTGATTCAACATGACAAATGTCACAGACCAGACTCTCAAAGCCATTGCTTTTGCATATGTACAGTGAAATCAATTTATAAGTCAATCTATACTACATGTGTAGAGATCTAGTTATTAACACAGTATTATAAAAAAGTCAATCCCTTCAAGAAGATTGACTCTTGCTGAGCCGAAGTATGCAACTTATTTCATTAACTTAAAAGAGGTGCACTGACTTCTTCTTCCTTCCATATTACTTCTTTCCTAATCCTGCATCTCCACAGTGAATGTCATGAAAACTAATCGATCCATTTCAGTTTAGGAGAAAATGCCCCCAGTTGATGTTTTAGCTGTCTTTTTAACAATGTTAAATGGTTGGAAACTGTTGAAGTGAAAGACTTTTACTCCTTGCTGCAAGTGAATAGTGTAAACGGTATTGATCTGCTATGAGGGCTTTACAGTAGAGAAACATTCAGCACATTATTTAAAGTGTAAATACCTATTTGATTTATTTTTGGCTTTTATCCAGACATTTATAAGGTGGCTTTTCCCTACTTTGCAAAGCTTTCTTTAAAAATACAAATGGCAGTCAGGCCTCTCTTACAGATGGAGTTGCTCCTGTTATTGTCAGTAAAAGCTGAAATCCTCTCAGAGAGAAAAAGAAATAAAGTGGAGGAGGGAGGTTTGATGTTCCTGTAAGTGATGAAACTGAGAACTGAGCATCAAGAAGAGAAAGTGAGAAAAGATTCACAGCTTCAAAATTGGAGCCAGATGCCAGAAGGCAAAGCTAGAGATACTAGAAGGCATAGCCTTGTATCTTCAAGTCTGCTACACCTTTGCTTTTGATAATATTCCTCCAGAAACTCTTAAAGGGACAACACAGAGATCACAAACCTGCAACAATGAGAGCTAAATGAACCCCAGGGACTGCGATTGTGACATGGGGAAAAAATCAACATGCCTGATTTTTCACATATGAGGATATGAAGGACTATTTCCCGTCTGTCATGACTTGTTCAATGCTTTCCAGAGACAGGAAAGGTTTGGTTGCTTTTAATATACTGCATCTAATTTCTTTATTAATAAGTATGTATAAGCAAAATGGAAGAAAGTGCTGTCAGTGATTGTATGATTAGTTTATATTATTTTATGCTTTTATTTGTATTACCTGCTTATGCACTGATTCACTGACCTCAACCAAAAAGTCACTACATCAAAGATATATTTTTCTTAACTGTTTGCAATTGTGTACTGCAGACTGCACAGCAAAGTACTTTGAAAGCCTTCACACAGGCACACAATGATCAGATCTTGCTTCAGCTAGTGTCACAAAAAAAAAAAGATAAACTTTTCTCCCCTCAGAGCAAGCCAAAGTGTGCCCCACCTGGTGCAGAAGACCAGATCTGTACAAGATTTCAATGTAAACTGACAATAAAAGAGATGAATTAGCATAACTGACTGTTTCACTTATGAAGATTAAGTAGCCTTTTACTGCAGATGTTTGCCAGAGAAAATGCTCCCTAGTGGAAGACTATAAGCAGTTAAGATAGATTTGATGAGGATTTTAATTGCTGTTATGCAATTGGTAATGGAAAGTTTTTATTAAATGTCATGCAAAAAGCCAATCGATAGTTTGGAACACAAAAGCTCTTGGTTGCTCAGTGCTTGGACATTTTGCTAGCAGTATGTCAGGCAGCAAGGAGGTGCCCATTCCTGCTCCCTGACTCTCAAAAACAATTTCCTTAAGAAGGCCAAGTCACGTTTCAATGAGGTAAGGGCAACTGCCTGAAAGCAAAAAAACCTGATCCACATCATCTTTTTCTCCTGAATGCAGCTAAAAAAACTGTGATGTGAACACTTGCCCATCTCCCTCTTCAGAAGGGACTAAGTGGTTTGAGCACTCCCTTCAGGAAGGACACAAATACATTAATCTAACTTGTTCACATGATGGTAATTTGCTTTACACAGGAAATACCTAAGAGCAGTGCTATAGGGTGTAACAGTTTTTTTTCAACCCCTCCTCTAGAAGCTGTTCCATTTTGCATGAAACTATTAAATATTCACCACCTCACTCACCAGAAGGGGAGAGGGAGGGAACATAGCTGCATAACATAATGGCTAGCTCTAAGAGACCTGGCTTTCTTGCTTCAATGGATACTTCAATTCCCTGCTCCAGTTGGTTCAGGAGCTGGTACCCATGTCTTCTCTCTCCCAAGTGAATGTAGTAACAGACTATAACATCATGCTTAGCTTCTCCTCTGGAATATTTATTTACCGGGCCTTGCAAGGTGCAATGACAACATTTGGTTAGTAGAGCACACAGCAGAGATGCATATTCAACTCTTCCTTCTCTGCCTGCTCATCTCTCTGAAGTCGAAGAAAGGATCCTGCTGTCCTACCAGCCCAAGAACTGTAGCTACAACTGCCAAGAATAATGAGAAAAGGGCAGTACCCTCCTCGTCACACGTCAAATGCCTTTGTCTAAGTGCAGTCATGTGCTCTCCAAAATTTTGCCTTAAATAATATGTGTGAGGACACTAGTGCAATTTATGTGTAAAAGAGGAGCGCAAATGCTCAGCACTGCCATTAGCCCGGAATGTCCCACAGGCACTGGAGCACAGAAGGGGTATAAACTCTGTTGGGTGGGGTTGCATCTGAGCAGGGCATTTAACTGAAAGAAAACTACAAAAGACCTATTGCACATTATATAAGCTTCTGCAACAAAATATGAACTAGAAACTATGTTTACTGAGATTGCATCATGCTGGCTGCTTTGGGGGGAAAAATTATAATTTTAAACATGAAAACATACTGGAACAAAACAAACAATTCAGTGATGATTCTTCTAAGGTGGACACTTTCTTGGTAGGCAGCCCTAATTGCTGCAATAGCTTTTAGGTGTTCTAATGCACTCAAGTGAATTATGCACCACACTGATTCTCAATGACACAGCCATTTCTGACTCCATTAATATGGAAGATTTCAGCCAAATGCTTTTAAACGATAGCTTCTCTTTATTTGTAATTTCAGACTCTATTGATTTCCTTCTGTTCCCTTCATTATGATTTCAATTGATTACCTTGGCAACTGCAATAACAATGATTGCACTTGACACTGTCTGAGACTCTCGAGATGGTATTTGAATAGGAATGGTATAATTTGGGAAAAAATGCCTACAAGAACCTGCCATTAACAGTACACTTACACTTTACTTTTATTGACTTCCCTCTCTTTCAAACAGGCCCTTGTCAGGTAATCTGTTGCTAGATATCAGTTAGGATTTCAGTGGCTCCTTGAAGTAAAAGATTTTTATTAACAGAGAAAGCAGGTTTTATAGTAGTGGGCTTTTTTCAGCACTGTGAGAGTTCAGGGAAACCTCCCACCCTAGATGAAATTTTTGTCCCCTTGGTAGCAGGACTACCAAGTCTTTGTAAACAATGTTCCTGGCCAAGGCTTTCTTTTACTAACTGTATTATGTTCTTGCACACAGAAGAATTTCAACTACAAAGGCATTACTTTGGATGAAAAGTTGAGATGGCTTTATTCAGTTTTATTGCAGTTTTTCCCTTGTAGAGGAGCAATTACATGTGTTTTTCTTAGAGGAAAAATGGCTATTTAGCTTATTTGGCATTTGTATTCTTCAGTTTGTACATATACCTTTTAGCTTTATTTAAGAGCTGCATTCAATGTAGTAGCAGTATCCTTCCTGTGGAACTAATATTATACAAGGTATGTCAGAACTGTATTTATGACAGAGCAAATATCACAGGGAAGAGAGGGTAAAGCAAAAGAGGGACACCTTTCTCTGCAAATTACAAAGGTAATTCACATTTATGAATATAGCATTAGAAAGACACTGCTTCAGTTTACTCTTTGTCACTGTGTCCATGACCTTTGATTTTGGTTTTATCCCACATCACCAACAGCAACTTTTGATTAAAAATATGTTCTATGAATGTCAGTCATTTGGTACTTTATATAATAATACCATTCCTGTTTCTAAACCTACTATTTCAATTTCAAAAGAAAGAAAGACCAGCCTGGAAAATGGATCTTTTTCCTTAAAATCTGGGGAATTGGATGTGATACATAGCAAAGGAGTAATTTTAACAATCTGCCCTTCTGTTATCAGCTGTGCATTTGCAATGAAAAGCAGCACTCTTCCTCCCCAGCCACTATTTTATAGGGAAGTTGTATAATTACAATTAGTGACTATTGATAGCTTGAAGTCATAGGCTAGGAGAAGAACACTGGAAGTAAGACACGATCACTTTCTTCAACATGATAACCCCCTTCTGCCATCTGACCAGCAAATTCAAGTACAATGAGAGTCTACAAAAAGGTAATTGTAGAGTAATGAATATTGCATGCTGTCACTATACTTTCTACTGAGAATATTTATCCATAATTATCCATATCAAAAATGAAAGCGAACCTTTCCTTTTATCCCTTGCCCTGATATGCTTGGTGAAATAAAAAACTCCTGGGTAGCCCAAGTCACCCTTTGATCAGACTTTATAGACATGAACTTCAACTATGCAGAAATTTTCGAAAGTGATTCAGTCTGTTACTTTATCTCTGGTGTCATTCAGGGCAATGCAAATTTTACCTTAACTCACACGAAAACAGCTTTAGAAACTGTGTAAAAGGAGGTCCTGTGTTAAAAGGTCATGAAAATTTCTGACTGAATCTGATAAGACAAGCCCAAGAAGAAAATAAGGAAATAGTCTTTGTATGGTATTTATAGTTGTTTCACATGACTCATGAAGAGACGTGAGAAGGAGGTTTATTTTATAAAATGTCATCTTGTTTTCCAACCAATAGCAAGACGGTACAGCCAAATCCAGAAAAAAAATGGTGACACCAGTAACTGGGTAGGCAGACTTCAAAAAAAGATAAGGTCTTTTGGAGAATAATTAGAAAATAATTGCACAAAAAACTACAGTACAATAGAATACTGTACAGAGTGACATGATCACCCAATAGGAAAAACCCAAACCATTTGCAAAACCAGGTATGTTGCGCAGACATCCTACTTTTATAATTCATTCACTGATGAATCCTAGAGGAGTTCTCAGCCATATGGCCTGACACGATCCAGGGTTGATCAGAATAACTATTTTCTGAACAAAAGAGGGATAACTAGCTGCAAACCTGTAAGACCTTAGGAGGAGAGAGGAGGTAAATTAAGAAGGAGAGAGAGTGAGAAAGAATTTAATGGTAATATGTGGATGTGGCATCTCATTGTTGCAATGAGAAGGAAAGCACTAAACTGAGGTGCCTTAAAGAAATGGTGTTAGTGAAGGCCAAAAGAAATGAAATGGTAATAATTACTATCATGAGTAATTCAAGATTAAACTAGATAAACAACATTAAATATTAATTAATTTTGTTACCTGGATGAAAATTTTCTAAAGTTCATATGGTCTTCTTTTGAACAGTTCTCACTGTTGTGTTACTGAAGTTGAACCCTCAATTTTCACCTCACTGATGACCAAGGAGGTCGGAATAATAAGGACGGAGGAAACCATAAACAACAACATACAGGGACACAAACCTAACTGTCAAGGGAGACAGTGAGGAAAATCAAGCCTGGTTATTTACACTGGTTGATGAGAACACGTAAGAGCATAAGAATGTTTATTTCAGTGAAATTTTCTGATCAGGGACCTTGTCAATTCAAAAACTGAGGGGAAAAGGGAGAAGCTGGAAACAAAATATACAGCGACACAAATCTAATAAAAAACTATAGGGACAATGACCAGAACCTCACCAATCAAAACCGCAGGTGCCCCTTCCAGGAAGACCAACCTGGACTTTGGACATGATAGGATTGTAAACCAGGGGAGATCCTGGACACTGGGCTGGAAGGTGTGAGGGAATTGGCAGAGCTATATTCCCCCAGGAAGGGATGTGTAGAGGAAGGGGGAGCCATGAGGACAAAAAGGTAGGCAGAAAAGGGATATAAAAGGTAGTGGTCACGTGTGAAACAAGGCCAATCCGTATACTTGTCTGGCTGAGCCTTGTGCTTGATCACCACAGCGTGTCCTATCTTATTGTGTTTTCTTACTTAATCTTTTCTTAATTATCTCTCTGCAAAATCTCATGCTCCATCCCATGAGTATGTGTGCTGCAAAGCCTAAGTGGCAACTACTGGTGAGACCTCTGTGTGAGTGAAATTTGAGACCAACTACAGGAGTCAGGCTGGGGGTGTAGGCGACTCTGGGCTGCGGTGTCAGTTACTGGAGTGAGTGGAGTCTCAGTACTGGGGACTGGAGCGAGTGGAAACCTTTAACCTCCAGTCACTGGGGCAGGCATGGTGTGTGCCCCAAACACCAGCTGTCAGGGAACTGACATGAGTGAGACAATTGAGAGGTTCAATGCTGGTGGCTGAAGCAGTGCCAGTCCAAGTGTCTGGTGCCAGCTGCGGGGTGTCAACTGTCTGTATCTTCCCTAAACCCAGTGAGCCTGTGTGTAGGGGTGTATTCATGGACAAACTTCAAGCTGGACTAGCCAGCCAGGGGAAATTGTGAGTGTGGGGTGTCTGTGGGATAAAAGTGTGAATGCTGTGTGTTTCCTAGTGACTATCCATCTAGGTCAGCCAGTGAGCAAGGGACCCATGAAGTGGGTAAGAGGGCCCAGGATGCAGGCAGGGGTATCGGTGGACAGAGGGGCCAGGCCAACGTGGAATCTGCAAACGCGCCTGTGCTCGTGAACCTGGAGAATGTTGTGCGTGTGCTGCACTAGTGATGTTCTGCCTCTGATAGCCCAAGAAGCCCAAGAGGAGGAGGGCACTTGCCTGTCTGTGTTTGGTTTTTGTTATGTGAATCCTGTCTGTGGGTGCTGTTGAAGGCAGCACCTGATCTATGGCAGCCTGTGTGACCAGCTGTGTCAGTGTCCTGGCTGTCCCGTGTGTGTGTGTCTGTGTCTAAGTGTGTGTCCCTGGCACAAGTGCTCAGCTTCACCACTGGTTGAACCAGCAAACAGGAGAGCAGCAGTCACGTCCTTCAGCCTGGGCAGAGACCGTGGGTCCCTGGGTGCACCTGCCTGGGCTCCAGCAGCTCAGAAGGAGGGACTTTGGTCAGAGTAACTGGATGAGGTGGCCACATGCTTAACGCATCTTAACAGCTAGTACAAGTACTCCAGACCTTTTCAAAGTTCGCCAGGTCTGTCCATTAATCTACATCCATCTTGGTGCTTGTCCTCAAGCAAGGGCCCTGCATTTACCACATAGTTACTAGACACTGACAAAATGTCTGCAGCACATCGTGAGTCCTGTAACAATTGCCTTTTTCCACCCTCTCCCAAAGGTTGCATAGGTTATACTTATGCCGATATTTGGCATTGATCAATTTTAATTTATTGCCAGCCAAGCAAGGACCAGTTCACCCAGCTTCCCAGATAGGATCTATGCATTTTTCCAATACATACACAGACAGAAGGAACCCCAAAACTGTGCCCTCACACAGCACAAGGTACGATTACGGGGGACACTGTAGTCCTATAACATCATATTGCAATTGATAGTAACAGGCCATAAGATTTGTATGGAGTTTGCAATGGCTGAGTTTGCAGAGAGTTGCTGTGTCCGAGTTTCTTCAACTGTCTGAACACAAGCTGGTGTAGCTGAGAAAGCAATTTTTCCAACCAGTGTCATACAGATAACACTGATGAGTAGTTATTCTGTGTAGAATGAAATATTTATGACTCTAACACAATGACATAGAGCAAAGAAACACAGGCCTGGTACGATAACAGAGGCCTTGAGAAATGTTGACATGGGATGTGGTATAGAGGAGTACAGTCATGGGATGATAAGAGGTGGGGCACAGGCTTGGCTCTGAAGCCCCGACAGCCTTAAAGAACTCACTGATGGTCACTTAGAGAAATGTAGACCTGGAACTGGACGAAATTGGTACTAGGGTTAGCAAAGAAAACAAAGAAATAGAATTCAACACAAGTAAAAGCATCATATGGTGAATTCATATGCAATGCAGAGCTGGAGTTCAGTGAAGACAGGGAAAGATGTAAAAGCATGTTAGCAAACATTAAAAAAAATACTTCAAGTGAAGTGCAAAAGAGGAAGAAGAAACCATCAACATGAACATCATATTCCTCCTGGTAAAGGACTCCAGATGCTGACAACTCACCATAACATCTGCCCTCTCATCAAGCATGGGATCTAGAGAAGCTGAGGAGAAAGGTGAACATAACACCAGGAGAACAAAGAAACGCAAGTGTGTACCAATTTTAACTGTATTACTATTCTTCCTTGTTCTGCTACAGTTACATCTGGACTAATAATGATTTGTATCTAGTTTTCAGTTCTATTAGCAATAGTTTCTTTGCTTTAGTTATATGTAAGGTGGTCTTCCTTTATACCTGTAAACAATATTTTGAGCATAGCATCAAGAAATTCAGTAGCTTTATTACTGAAAATAAACACATTTGGGAACTTATTTACAGACAACTGTGTGGCAAAGGTTTATCCCCTGAAAACTTTCCAGTTCTCTTCGCTTTTGCCAATTTCTTTATTTTCTTTCTCTGGTTCTTTCTACCCTTTAAAGTCTTTCTAATCTTTCTTTTCCTCTCTTTTCCTCGCCCTTTCCTCTTTTGCAGCTTCTTACTGTTGTGTCTGACAGTCTGCTTTTTTACAGTCCTTTTTTCTCTTCTTCATCTGCACCCCCACCCCCCCACCCCCCCACCTCCCCGAAGTGTTTACCAATGCTGCTGTATGAAATATCTGGGTAGAAAGAAGCCAACATTCTTTACAGGGCTGCAGGACAATGGAGTAATAGGAAGTAATTCCCTTTCTTTGAGACTACAGTAACAGGACAGTGGAATTGCCTGCTTGGAAAATCCTCCAGTCCTTGATGCTCACTTGTTTGCTTTGGAAACCTTTGCTGCCAAGCTTTCCTGTTCATTTTCTGGGCTGACCCTTGGTTCCCTTTTCCCAGCATTTTTATGAGAATGTCTGTGTTCCTTGGCTTCTACATATCATTGAAAAAACTCCAGATCACCGCAAAAGCTTTGAGAAATAACTGATAATAATGGTTTTAAAGGCTAAATGTATTATTTGCCTCAACTTCTAAATTTTAATCTCTTTGGTACACCTAAGTAGACAGCAAACATCAAAAATATGCTTGCTGCAATAAAGGTTTGCCACCAGCTGTTAGTAACACCGCTTTGCTGGAAATCACATTTCCATAATGGTTTTATTGTTCAAAGATAATAGCACTTTGTAACCCTCCTGTCTGTTCATACACCTTTAGCACCATTAGTAGTTCTCTATGCAGGCCTGTGCAGACCTGTGACACACAGTACTGACCTCATGATACAGAAAAGTTTATACACACACACACACGCACACACACACACTCTCTTACTTTTTATCTAAATAGGAGCCCCCCTCCATCTACTTTCTTCTGAGTTCTAGCCTTCTTTGCATCACAGAGGGAGCACCATTTTGGGTTGCATATGAACTGTGCAAGTACAAGATTTAAACCTGTATGTAAGTACATGCAATGCTTTTAAAGGCTAGGTAGGAACAGATGTACTTCTATGAAGAAAATGCACTTTTTTAGAAGTCAAGTTGACTTTAGTGGAAATATTTTAAGGAAACATACCTTTCAATATAGTGTATTGTATTGAATTAATGTATTGAGACTTGCCTCTTAGGGTATTGCAACAGAAAAGTACCATTATTTTCCTAAATACAATTCTTGTCTGACAGTTTAATCATAGCGTGCAATTGTCACATACGTCTATGACCAAAAAGATAGATAGAATATTATAGCTAATGTAGTTTTCCTTTTTAAAGCAGAAAAGTTTTCAAAGTCCCTAAAGAGTGAGCTTGTTCAGATAAAGATTTTTTGGTTCAGCCTCATTTCCACTTTATATATCCTATTTCTTATTCTCTTTCCAAAAAAGGAAAAATTATTGAATTTCACTCTGACTTGCCAATTTGCTGACTACAGTGGAGAATATCACTTCTCTGAATAACATTCTAACATTTAAAAAACAGCCTACGGCTGCATTTTGTCTAACATTCGGTGTGACAGAGCAATCATAGTATCTTATTACGTTGATTTCTATACCTTACCAAGAATTGAATATCAAGCTATTTTGTTCCTTTTCACCTAATTTTTTCTCATATTTTCCTCTGGTCTGATGATACATTGCAAATATTGTTAAGTAAATAAATTGCTATTTGGTTTTTGGTGTAAGGTAATCTAATAAAAGAAAAAAATAAATAAAAGTCCATAATGACAAAATTAATGGAAAATTATTTGCTTGATAGAATAAAAAGGTTGTTATGAAAATGGTAACTCCATTACATGGCAGTACTTGCTCTTAGCTTGTAGCTTAAAATGTATTTAAGAAGCTAATAGAATTAGCTGACTATAATTAGGGCTGATAGGAACAGCAGATTGAGGTTGGCACAATAAAGTATCTAATTCAGTTGGGCAGCTTTTTAATGCTTCCTTCTGTGGTTAGGAGTTGTCTAATCAGGTATCTGCGTGGACTATGTGCTTCGTATAATGGATGTCATGAACTTTCTTGCTGTGGTTCCCCTTATGAAACATGCTCAATTATGTGAAAATCTGTGAATCAAAGACATTAGTCCTAAAATATGATTTTAAGGAGCTTTGGGAGCTGAAGAATTACATTTCCCTTTGGTTTCTTGGTTTGGAAAAGTGAAAGTGCTGGCAAGCTGTAACTGCCACCAACCCCCTCTGTTTCCTCTTCTCAAATTCAGCTTCAACACTTCGTACTACTTCTTCCTGAAACCCATCAGCTATTTCTTACCCTTTCAGCTCATCTTCCCCTTGCAGCAAAAAAAGTGCAACACTAATCTGCCCTGATCCTCCCCAAATCCAAAAACTAGAAAGGCAAATATGTTTAGCATTCTGCTTTTCTTTAGTTTTGTTTTGACCTATTTTTTTAATTTTCAGCTGAACCTTTTGGCACATCTCATTCAGCTGCTCCTGTCCCTTGGGTTCTTTTTGTTTCCACCCAGCCCTTCCACCACAGGAGCTTTGATAGGGCTTTTGAACAGGTGTGACGTGCTGCCTTGTCACATATTGCAAAGGAAATAAGTAGGAGAAGACTTCTGTTTCCTAACAGTTTTCCTGGAACAGACATCAATCTTATGGCTGAAGCTGTCAGAGTGAAGATACCTCCCTTCCTCGTACTTGATCATCAGCCATACGTTGCTTACCGGGAGGGCATCCCACCCAGTATAGGTTTTACTTCCTTGAGCAATACTGCCTGAAGCAAATCCTATTATATGTCATGGCCTCCCAGGGGCAAGTCAGAAAGGAGACACAGAGTATGTGGACAGACTAAGCATGAGGCCAAAATGCATTTCAGAGTCATGAAAGCATGATAAATTTGCCCACATTCATTAAAAGAATATTCATTAAGGAAAAGAGTTTACATACGTGTATATATATGATCTTTTATCTAATAAAACTGCTACGGTACTGAAATACATTGCCTTTCTGCAAGGGAAATGTCAACGTGGACTTTTTAATTTGGGTTAAGACAAGGTAAAAGCATATGGGATATATTATGATACAGCCCCAGTATGATCGCATAATAAATATGAAAATAGTTATAAAATCATAGAACCATAGAATTTACTAGTTTGGAAAAGATCTTTAAGATCATCAGATCATCGAGTCCAGCCATCAACTTAACACTAACAAACCCATCACTAACCATGTCCCTAAACACCACGTCTACCCGTCTAAATACCCTTAGGGATGGCAATTCCACCACTTCCCTGGGCAGCCTGTTCCAAAGTTTGTCAACCCTTTTGGTGAATAAGTTTTTCCTACTATCCAATCTAAACCTCCCCTTGTGCAACTCGAGGCCATTTCCTCTTGTCCTATCATTTGTTACTTGGGAGAAGAGACCGACCCCCTTGCAACAACCTCCTTTTAGGTAGTTGTAGAGAGCAATAAGGTCTCCCCTGAGCATCCTTTTCTCCAGACTAAACAATCCCAGTTCCTTCTGCTGCTCCTCATAAGACTTATGGTCTAGACCCCTCACCAGCTTCATTGCCCTTCTCTGGACATGCTCCAGAATCTCAATGCCTTTCTTGTAGTGAGGGGCTCAAAACTGAACACAGTATTCAGATCAGTTCATACGGAACCAGGGGCATTTCTGGATATACAAGAATTTAAACAAAATAGAATTAAACCTTGTAATTTGTTTAGTGTTTTTAGTAAAAAATAAATAATATTCTTTCATCAATATTGCTTTCAGTACTTCTTACAGTAGTTGCAAGCTGGACTATCCAGTGTGAATAAAACTGCTCAAATTTCTCAGCTTAAGCTCTTAGCAAAAAGCACAGCTTCATATCAACCAAATTCTTTTGCAAATTCATTTCAGTTTTGACAAATTTTCCTGAAAGTCAAAACCACTTAATTAAAACACAAGTTGCTTAAAATATGTCTTCTATTTATCTTTCTTGTTGCTGGCTTCACTTTTATGAGTGGTAACTGAGTTGAAAAATGTGAAAAAGAGCCCCCAACAAATAGCAACACCTGACAAAGTAGAGAACAGTACAGCTTCTCAGTCAATGCTCATGTGTATCTGTTCTTAGATCTGACCTGAAGCGGTATGTGTCTGAAATTTTATTTTTTTTTCATCAGTTAGAGCAGCTGGTCTAACACAAATTATTGGCACTGCTACAAGTCTTGACTTGGAGTCTTACAATAAGAAATATTCCTGTATAGGAACCTCTCTTCCACTGGCTGCTAAACATACATATGAAAGTACTCAGTCAATCAATTACAAAGGATAAGAATATTAATAATTTATTTATTGTTAACTCTGTCTGGAACCATAACAGCAATGAGCTCTGTGTAGACCCTCAGTCAGCTCTGAGAAGGCCACATGCTCCAGTTGGAGAATTGTTCATCTGCACATCATTAAGGAAAAACTGTTGAAAGCCCAAAACCCACGGTATTCAAAAGGCAAATTTTTCTGTTATCTGATTGGCATCTACACATGTAAGAGCTGAAATAAACATTTCATGCAACAGGAAGAAACAACTTTTTGTATTAAAAAGCATTCTTTAACATTTTCCTTACAAGCCAAAGACATTTGTTATTTTCCTTCTGCTTAAAGTGAGTCAGTTAAGTCACAAATTGTCACAGTAAATTGTGAACAAGGACAGTGAATTCTTTTCAGAGTAATAAATGTATTTGATGTTTTCCTGGTAAGATCCTAAACAATGCTGTTCAAAAAGAAACTGTAAGTAATTAGATATTTGTGGAGCTAAAAGCCTCTCTGATGCAAAATTTAGGTGACTTCCAGCCACTGCCCTAGCTGGTTGCTGCTCACTGAACAGCGAGTTTGCAGCCCTTTGCTGGGACAGCAGCAGCATGTCAGCAGGATTTAGACATATGCCTGATCTTCTCATTCTTGAGGTACTGGAGGAATTTATTTTTTAGGCAACCGTTAAGATTCAGACAAGAAATTAACAGGATCTTTTAACAAAGAAAGTGACCAAGCTGGGAATATCTCCACATCATAAGCTTACCCAAGGACATGGTGTAAGCCTTGAGAATCCTAAGAATAATTGCATCTTCCTTGGAAGTGAGTGGCATCTTACTAAATTTTGGGTGGTAAGCTTACTAATGAATGTACCATTCATTCCCTAAACAGCCCAAAGGTTTTCCATCCCCTAATTCTGATGGTGTCACTTCAGCATAATCATTACAGGGTGAAGTAAACAAAGCATCCACCAAAGACTGCTGCTGAACATGCAGAGACATTGTACAATGCATGGAAAGTCAGCCCTGCACTTTCTAACATGGCAGATAGGCAGGTCTATTTCCTTAGTCTGTTCCTCATCATTGTCATGACTCAAATCTATTGTAAATCCCATATGGAATTCTTCCAGCCAAAATATTTTGAGTGGACACTAAATGAAGTGTTTCATTTTAGTTTCCAGTGTTGCTTTATTTTGTTTTTCTTCAATATACTTTAAAATTTAAATGTAGGCAACTTTTATCCTTGCCTTGCCTTGCCTTGCCTTGCCTTGCCTTGCCTTGCCTTGCCTTCCCTTCCCTTCCCTTCCCTTCATCTTTCCCCTTTCTCTTTCCCCTTCCCCTTCCCCTTCCCCTTCCCCTTCCCCTTCCCCTTCCCCTTCCCCTTCCCCCTCCCCTTCCTCTACCTCTACCTCTACCTCTACCTCTACCTCTACCTCTACCTCTACCTCTACCTCTACCTCTACCTCTACATCTACCTCTTTTCTTCTCTAAGTTACTTTTAAAATTATTTTTCTGGCTATTTTTTGCTCCCCCCCCCCGCCCTTTTTTTTTTTTTTGGTCTAAAAAGTTAATAAAATTTGCAGTGAACTAAATCATTCTGATAGAACCTATGTACATTATGTTCAATAGAAAACTACCTACCAAAACCCTGTATTTTTGATTGTCACTGCAGCACAGACTGTTTTGATTACACGTTTCAGTCATATTCACTATTAACTATCCATGCACATTTTCTTCTGCTGCAACTGTCAATGAGACTTTCACTTGGGGAAAGTACTACATACTTGGAATACTTGTACCAGCTCTATACTTGCAATTCTCCTGCAGGAGAGGTGGAGAAGGACTTAGTTCAACAGACCTATGTAATCAATGATACTTAAGAAACAGTTGTACAGTATGTCTGTTACAAGATTTTGAGGCTTACTTTTCTTAGCCATAATGCTCATTGGATAAGATGAAGTTCCATATATTAAAAATAATACAGTTTTTGTTTTCTGAAGACATTATTGCACTGTTGCACTGATTTTTTTTTTTTTTTTTTTTTTTAAACTTACGCACTCTTCAGCAGAAGCAGCAAACAGTTTCCAGGTATTAGCCTGTCAAGGCAAATCATAAATTATGCTTAAGGGAAAACCCATTACTGAGCTTCAATCATTTATTGCATAATGAAATGTATATTTCAGGTACAGTGAAACATTTATAAGGTTACTAAAAGTATAGCAATTAATAAAGCTCGGGTGAAGTCAAACAGCAGTGTATTTGGTATTTAAGAGTTCACTGGTGATATATTGTATAGGATGTTAAATACACTTTAAATATACTATCCTTCCTCTCTCCCACCCCCCACAACACCAAAGCCACTGATTTATATTACTTCGTTATTGTGAGTAACCAAATGCATTTATTAGGAAGTATTCATTACTAGAACAGTAGGTTAATTATAAAAAACCTGAATTTTTCTGATTAAGATAATAACAAAAAATAATCTGGCACATAATAAAGGTCAGATAACACAACTCAGGTGGTCTTCTTTCGTTGCAGTTATGACCACATCCTTCTTCCAAGCTGTGAAATGTTGTTGTGGACAGTGTTGGGGCCTGTGGGGGGCAACTGATACTGCTCAGGCTGGTGTTGGAGCTGGTGGGGGGTTGTTTGTGTTTGTGCTGTGGGTTTTGGTGGGGGCGTTGTTTGTGTTTCTGCTGTCTTTGATTTTGGCCATGGGTTTTGAGTAGCAATATCACATGTCACGTAATACTCACTCCTGCACTGATATTTGACAATAAACCACCCTGCAACACATTCAGGAAAACCGACAACAAAATCATGAACTAATGAATGTAACATTCATTCCCTAAACAGCCCAAAGGTTTTCCATCCCCTAATTCTGATGGTGTCACTTCAGCATAATCATTACAGGGTGAAGTAAACTTTCCCCAGTTAAAACCAAAAGTATAATTAGTAAAAGAATCCATCACCTGATGCTTGAGATATGCAAGCAGAACCGTTATCCAAGCATACATTTCATACATCCAAGGCCAATCCACACCAAAATAGCACCCTTAGACCACTGCCTCCAAACACAAAGAAGGAACAAACCATGCAATATATTTGTCCAGTTAAACACCACTGCATCAATTAACTTAATACAAAGCTCTCTAAAAACACAATATAACATTTTGCGTAAGAACAATGTGATGTGAGCTGTCTATTCTCCCTGAGCAAGCTGGAATTCAAACTATTCAGGCAATCTATCAGAGCTCTGTTTGAGCTCCGTTCATGCCTGACATTGGACCTGTCATAATTTTGGCCAAATTGGCCAATGATGAGGCCAATTTGACCTCCTCCAAAGAGAGGAGGAGAAGAGACAAAGAGATTTACAAGTTTAGAAGGAACTAAACTACTTTAATGAAATATTAATAATAAAATAAAAAGAAAATAATGAAATAGATGCAATATATACAAAACCATATCCAGGTCCCAGGATGACGTTCCCAGCAGGCACTGGGGAAGTCCCAGACTAGACCCTCACCCGCTGGATGGGTGGAAACTGGATTCCAGAACTGGAGTCAGGAACACAGGGATCGGGATCAAAGGCAGACGAACAAACAGTTATATGTAAAAGTTCACTAGAAAAGTGCAACTGACACGTGAGAGAGAAGAGTATAGCAGATGGTGGACAAAACCCCTCTTCACACAATGTTTTGTTTTTTTAATGTAATTGATGGAAATCTATCCAGTGCAACTGTTTATCAAAAATGTGCAGTGACTGTAAGAGAAGACAAGTGCGATAATTATGAATGTGCTTGTTTGTGACACTTCAAAGGAGGAGCTGATCATTGACACTTTGCCAAGAAACATTGCTGCACAACCCTGCTCAGGATCAGGTCTTCTTACAGATAAAGGCAGGCAAGCATCTGGGAAATATAACTTGAGCTGTACTTTCTATAAGGAGAACAGAAGCAAACACTTATTTCACACTGTGGTGTTTGGCTCATAAGCAATTCTTGGTTTGCCAGTAGTAACAAGCATAAATGTGGAGTCAATATTGTAAAGCAGGAAGAAGTGAATGCTGACATGTTTACAGCATACCAGACTGTATTTGAAGGGCTTGGGTGTGTTCCAGGAAAACAAACCATAAAAATGAACTCGAATGTTATACTAGTAGGAAAGTACTGGGGAAGGTAATGGTGACATTACAAAGCAAAGTAAAAACAACAGCTAAGCTGTGTTGGAGAACAACAAGTTAGAGAGAAAGAGCGAGAACATATAAACTGCAGAAACTCGGTGATTGCTGATAGATCTGGAAGGACTGAGATAAGAGCATGTTTGGGTCCTTGAAATCTGACTGTGGCTGCAAGGCAAGAAGAATCTTGAGTACATATTACTGGAGAAATAAAAAGCAATAGAGAATGTAAAATTATTTATACATTTATGAACTACCAGTTTCAGTAATTTTACTGGCCAAAAAGCAAAACCAGAAAGCAATTTGTAACTGTAGACTTTTGATAAGTTTTTTAGAAAAGTCAGGTTAGCTGGACAGCCATTTGCTATGCAGGGAACAGATATATATCCTAGTGTGCAGCAGCAAAACTTTGAAGAATATTGCATTAGCTTGCCTTAAACCAAGAGAGCCAATATAGGGGAAAATCTTTCAAAAGATTCAACTTTATAGTCATATTTTGACATAGCAAAATTTGCAATCAGATATGCATAAAAACATCTCAAAGTGATTTTAGGAGCAAGCAATATATTTTTGCAAAGACCTTTGAAATACTTAACACTTTGGATAAAATTTACAATTGAAATGCTGCACTGCAGTCATTAGTGATATCATTCCAGCCTTTTCTGGAGACAAGTATAACAGTTTATCAAAATGTCAGTGCATGAGAAAGTACAGGAAGTGCTAATATTTCCTTGCTTTTAAATAGTTGAAAAAAAAAAGAGGGTTTTGGTTTGTTTCCTCAGATTTCATAAGGTCAACATGTTGAGCCAAACTTCCTAATAGTGTAAACCATGCCTTCACCAGTATTTTGCAAAAAGTCTGCTTATTTCTCAGTGTTTGTAATGTGTATGCAACACAGTTAGCCCAATAACAAATCCTGCAAAAGAGAGGAAAATACCATGTGTTGTGTTTGGCCCTGGTCAACTTCATCAGTATGTCTGTAAGAAAGATATGAATGAAGAAATGAACTGCGAGTCACTTGGTGCCACTTTTATAAACACTTTGATAAGAAATGCTTTACCACCAATATAAAGAAAACAAGCTACCACTACAGAAATACCAAATGAAAGCTTGATACAAGCCATAAAATTGTTCAAAAGTGGCAGATGTCTTTCTCAGTGCACATTTGCATTATGGAGAAGAGTTGAACGTGGAAGTCAAACCATAGAGAAGGTATGCGTGAACAATTGGGACTCATTGTGGTGTATTCCATGTCACCATGACTAATCTGTGATCTTCAGTTCCCCTTGACATGTACCATTGTGACAGAGAACAGACATTGGCCCTATGACACTTCAGTCACAACAAATACTAAAATATTGCAGAGACTGAGACACACCACATCTTAAAATACTGTCCCTTGATAATATTTTAAAATAGTTATTTTAGTAGAGCTTCATTGGAGAAATAAGTAAATGAGCCACCACAGTAGGGAGTTCACTTTCATAGAGACTTTGTCCAGTGAGGACACACCTGTATTTTTCACATATGTACAAAACACACTTTTGAGACTAAATGCAAAACATAAAGAGTTAGCAGATGAGGGGCTATTACTTGGCTCAAGGGAGAAGTGAATAAGTAGACATACTGCAATACACTATTCACTGCTGTTCTCTAAAACCTCCCCATGCTTTTTCTCTCCTTAACACTAAGGATGTCCTAGATTTCACTTCAAAGTTCTGTCATCCTACTCAAGTGAAACATATAATTTCAGTGCTATCTGTACCATGCTATCAGGAATTAGTAGGATATGCATTAAAACTCCCTAAAACTGTATTCTGTGTTGGCCCACATCAAAGGCTGGCAGCATAAATAACCACTCCGTTTGCTTTATTCATTTGATTAATTAATCCATTAATAGTTTGGGATTTAATATTAAACAAGCCATCACCAAATTTCTATCCTCCACTGCAGAGGTGACCCCAGATCATGGGTTTGCCCCAGTGTATACAGAATTTTCAGTAAGCCTTCATTACTTCCCTTTGCTACCAACTTCACTTACTGTCACGTCATTAAAATAATGCCTGCCTGCCAGGTTCATGATGCCATTTTCCAGGACTGTTCAGCTTTATAATATCACCTCACACTGTATCTCTGAGTTTAACCTACCATAAGGCAGCAGTTTGGCAACATCTTTGTGGGACTGATATGCAAGAATGCAGAAGTTTCAGCAAGGGTGAAGGGACAAAGTACCTACAATAATGATATTAATGATCCCACTAATGTATTTATTAGTCAGTGTGTAGAGTCAAAATGAGAATTGATTTATCTGTCATTATCACTTCCTCCATCAACCTGGTTCTACTGCAAAGCAAAATGTCAGATTTGCTGAAGGAAACTAGCCTTATTGAGCAGGAATGATGTACAGCTCTCTCACTTCCTCTCTAGTATTTTGTGTTACAAATCAACATGGTACTCAAGAACTCGACAAGCCCAGGAGGAAAACTGCAAGATAGCAAGGGTAAAGTTTCAAGATCATGTGTATGACATGGGAAACTAATTACGTCCTAAACAATGTAGGTACTTTTGGAAAAGGTCACTCTATGCTCATATGATTTTTGTATGCCAAAGTAGCCAGGATTGCTTTATGCAAACCTGTTCTCCACCTCTTTTCTTTACTGCGTCTGGGAGTCAAATGCACTGGCCAAAGTTTCTGGAAGGATATACATAATTCTGTCTCTGATACCTGAGGTTTCTCTATTTTTCAGCTGTTAACTATTCATGAAATTGCTGCTTACATTCTTTTTCTCTGGGGAATAAAGCTACTAAGAACTAAAAAACAATCTAAAAATTTATTCCAAAGTAATTAGTTAAAAATTATCGGTTGGTTTTTTAAAAATATTTCTTAGTCTCAGAAGGTTAACGGTGTCATACTGAACTGAGACATAGAGTGATTGTATCAATATTAATAAGCTCAGTGGAAGTGCCACTGCCTCCAACATAGTTTTGACACCATGCAACTTGACTAATAAAATAAAAACTAATTTTAAAAATAATTTACCTCCTGGAGACCTTAAAATGGATTTTGCTAATGAAAAACTAACATGGATTTTTCCTGATAGGTGAAGCAAATGAGACTGTGGAAGCATGTATATGTTCACAAGGGCAAAACTAAATATCCAGTAAGATGGTCTACCCAATTAGAAGTAATTTTGAACATTGTCCATCAGTGTTTATACACAGGGGTTTTCTACTGCAGCCTAAGCAAAACAAAAAATGTTTATATAGCAAGATGGTCATTAACAACTGTACTTATCAGAACTATTCTCTAAAGACCAATGATATTGTCTAAATCCATAAAAGAAAAAAGCTCTATATGTTTTTCAGCTGGTGGATAAGTAAGACTAATCGTTCAGTGAACTCTGTAGAAGCAGCTGGTACAGATCCTCAACCTGACTTTTGCTGCACAGAGTACTAATTGAGCCATAGGTAGAAACGTCCACCTGCACAGAGGTCTTTTTAAAATTATGGCTTCATTTACTTTGCTTGTATTTTAGTAAAGGTTTATATTACAAAAGGAATTTCAGGGAACTGAACCAGACAATCTGTCAGAAATCAATTAAAGTACAAAATGGCAAGGTCTACTGACTTCTAAGTATTAGTACATTGCAGACGTGGTTTCTCCATAAGAAGGAAACAAAGCTGACACACGTAACATAAAATACACGCTATATACTGTATATGACATATGACCACAAATATATTTTGTTTTCAGAACACAAAATCATAGTAAGTGGGATAAAATCCCAGATAGGAACCAAAATTGCTCCCATATTTGAAGTTATATATTTAAATCCCCATTAAAATATTAGAGTCAAAATGCCTTCCACTGCAGGAGGGCAAATCCGCTTTCTTAAGACAGTTTTCACACTTGAGGACAAAATAAAAGGGAAGTTACAGAGACTAAATGTCTAACTCGGCAAGATACAGATTAGATAGGTGGTCTGTGAGGTTCCTGGTTCCTGGGCAGGAACTTGGCTAACAGGTTGCACTCAGAAAGTGGTGATCAGTAGTTTTTAGTCAGGCTGACCGGCTGTTACAACTAGGGTCCCCCAGGGATTGATACTGGGCCCCACACTGCTCAGCTTCTTCTCTGGATGATGGAATTGAAAGCACCCTTAGAAGTTTGCTGATGACACCAAACTGGGTGATGACATGGACACATCAGAAGGGAGAACCATCTTGCAGAGAAACCTGGGCAGGCTGGAAGAGTGGGCTAGCAAGAACTGTGTGTAGTTTAACAATGACAAGTGCAAAGTCCTGTATGTGGGATGACATAACCAAAGAGCTCAGTACAGGCTAGGACTGTGAGGCTGGGGAGCAGCCTTGCTGAAAGGAACCTGCGGCTCCTCATGGACAACAAGCTGAAGATGCATTAGCACTGTGCCACTGCAGCAAAAAAGGCAAATCAGACCCTGGGCTGCATCCCCAGGGCCATTACTAGCACAGATAGAGATAGGATCATCCCACTCTTAGAGCTTGTCAAGCCACACCTGGAGTACCGTGTCCTGTTCTGGTCCCCACAATTCAAGAAAGTGGACAGACTGGAAAAGGTCCAAAGAAGGGCCACAAAGATGATCAAAGCATTGAAGAACCTGCCCTTTGAGGAAAGACTGAAGGAGCTAAGCCTTTTCTCCCTGGAAAAGAGAAGTATTCCAATACTTAAAGGGCAGCTACAAAAGAGACAGAGGTTCTCCTTTCACAAGGATACACACGGAGAAGACAAGGGGCAATGGGTACAAGGTACACTGGCAGATGTTTCATCTCAATATAAGAAACTAATTTTTTGCAGTGACAACAAACATTCACTAGAACAACCTCCCCAGGGATGTGACAGAGTCCCTGTCACTTGAGGTTTTCCAAATGCAATTGGACAGGGTGCTGGATAGTCTAATATGGGCTCCCTTTCCTACGAAAGGCTGGACCAGATGATCTTTCAAGGTCCCTTCCAAGGTGGGCTATTCTATGATTTTATGAACCTTTCATGACCAGGCCTGAAAATTTTTGTCCACATGATTTTGTGTCAGGTAGTCATTAAGTAAAATATACAGACTTAAGGTGTACAAAAAAACAGAAGCGATGGTCCTACCTTTAGTGGTAAGCAATGGCTAAAACGGTGTTGCTGACAAAGTCTGTTCTTCTCCATGCAGTTTCACAAATCACTTGCACTAGGATAAAGTGGAAGAGACACTTCCACATCATGAGATGTCTGTCTCAGTTGGGAAGCCATAACTAATGGTCCAGAGGTGACAAAGAACAACTTTCTGAGCAATGTCTTAGCTTTTACTGAGTATATGGCCATTCCTCAGCAGCTTTAAAATACACTTGAGCAGGCTGTTCTAAAGGAGGCCTTTGTACTGAAGCAGGCTGGTCACACCTTTACATGGTCAAGGGTAACTTTTTTTTATTCGCTCCCATCTTCCCATTACCTGACCATGCCTTGGTCACTTTTTGTCACATCTCCAGATTAGATGTCTGGTCTCTCTCTACTATGTCCACCTCACCGCAGTCAGGTGTCTAATTTTTAGTGTTATTATGTTCTCAAGGTGAAGATAAACTCTCCTGGGTCTGACACTGCAGGCTTAGACACAGGGAGGATGCTTTGCTTGTGGTCATGCAGTACCAGATGAAAGGTTGTGAGTCGTTCTTGAAGGGTTGAGTCTGCTGCCTAGCATGGTACCTTCTTGTCTTTCAGCTACTGGGGATCAGAATTGCTGGACATAAAAGACTGGCTAATTTAGATCCTATGGGAAAAATAAGTTGATAAAGGCGATCACCAGTTGAGGATCTGAGGGAACCATAATTATATGAGATACATAAAAGACTGATCCCTTTGCTAAAATCAACTTTTTATTTGCACTCAGACTTTCTACTTCTGTGGCTGTCCTTTCATGTTAAATTGGAAAGCTTTGCTGGTATTACAATTTTGTTTGTTATACTCCAGATTAGATAAATAGCTTGTAGCTGTATTTTGCTATTTGCCATGAGAAATATGACCTTCAAAATTCTTGGTTCCCCTCCCAGAAACAGAAAAAGAGTTTTGAATGATTTCCAGAGAGATTTAGAAAGGGTGAATCCAAACCTGAATTATGACCCTTGTAAAACAATGTACGTGGTAAGTACACTGCACATCCACAGGTCTTTCAGTTTTCTGGGGTGGTGTTGAAACCAAGAAGTTTAGATATTAGATCTCCTGAGAGATGTCTCAGTTCAGACTACCCTCTTAAAGTCCTAAAGGTGTGTCAAATACACATTCTATAAAACTGGGGGAGCAGTTAATTTGTATTCTTTCTCTTCCCACCCACTCCTCTTAATAAAAAATACTTAAAAAATGTTTTGGTAATTTTAGAAACTCTTCCTTCCTTCCTTCCTTCCTTCCTTCCTTCCTTCCTTCCTTCCTTCCTTCCTTCCTTCCTTCCTTCCTTCCTTCCTTTCTTTCTTTCTTTCTTTCTTTCTTTCTTTCTTTCTTTCTTTCTTTCTTTCTTTCTTTTTCTTTCTTTCTTTCTTTCTTTCTTTCTTTCTTTCTTTCTTTCTTTCTTTCTTTCTTTCTTTCTTTCTTTCTTTCTTTCTTTCTTTCTTTCTTTCTTTCTTTCTTTCTTTCTTTCTTTCTTTCTTTCTTTCTTTCTTCCTTCCTTCCTTTCTTCCTTCCTTCCTTTCTTCCTTCCTTCCTTTCTTCCTTCCTTTCTTCCTGTCTCCCTTTCTTCCTTTCTTCCTTCCTTTTCCTTCCTTTTCTTTTTCCTTCCTTTTCCTTCCTTTTCCTTCCTTTTCCTTTCTTTTCCTTTGTTTCTTTCCCTCCCTTCCTTCCTTCCTTCCTTCCTTCCTTCCTTCCTTCCTTCCTTCCTTCCTTCCTTCCTTCCTTCCTTCCTTCCTTCCTTCCTTCCTTCCTTCCTTCCTTCCTTCCTTCCTTTCTTCCTTCCTTTCTTCCTTTCTTCCTTCCTTCCTTCCTTCCTTCCTTCCTTCCTTCCTTCCTTCCTTCCTTCCTTCCTTCCTTCCTTTCTTTCTTTTTCTTTCTTCCTTCCTTTCTTTTCTTCCTTCCTTTCTTTTCTTCCTTCCTTCCTTCCTTCCTTCCTTCCTTCCTTCCTTCCTTCCTTCCTTCCTTCCTTCCTTCCTTCCTTCCTTCCTTCCTTCCTTCCTTCTTCCTCCCTCCCTCTCTCCCTCCCTCCCACCCACCCTTCTTTCTTTTTACCCACCTCCAAAGGACATGCCAGGATCCTGAAAAAGCAGAGCTTCTACCAGCTACTTAGCTGATAAAGAGGTAGGTACTTCTGAATACCCATATCAGCTTGTTCCCACCACTACCACCTCCTCCTCCTCCAGCGATAAGCTATTAAAGATATGAATGCTGATGCATACTTCCTCCTCTCCCCTTAGATGCACAGGATCTCTCATAAGGGTGTTGCAGCTAGATGATCTTTAAGGTCCCTTCCAACCTGAACCATTCTATGATTATATGATTCTATAATGCTGCAACTGCTCATGCCTGCTGTACTGAATTTATGCCTTAGTATTTAATCCTGGTTTTGGTTATCTGATGGTTGGCATTCTTTATCAATACATACATATATAGAGAGAGACTGTCCCTGGCTCCCTTTCAATTTAGGAGTTCATAAATGGCAGGATCATCAACTGCATTGCTTATCTCTTTTTAGAAAAGAAGGCATAAAGAGAGAGAGAAGGGAAAATAGAACAGAAAGGGTAGCTCTGCAAAACATGCATTCAAATACTTGATTAATTCTCTGCTAGGAATAAACTTGGTTCAGTGAGCTCTGCTGCTAGTAAATTACCTTCTGATCTATTTGTAATACTTGCTAGAAAATATTTTCTTCTTCTGTAAACATCAAATATGAATCCCTGTGTTTTGTTGACCATTCTGATGCACACCTAGAAATGCTACAAACTCAAACAACATCCCTCACCTCCATGAATAATTTTTGAACTCCGTGTTTCGAATTAGGAGTAAATTTATGGAGATTTACATACAATGCTACAGAACCTGTCTATTAAGTGGAATGTTCTCACCTGGCTCTAATATGACATGCCATCTCTTCCAATATGTCCTTAATTAGCAAATATTTGTTGTTCTTCAAATTTTAATATAGTTTGACACAAAACCCCCCAAAATTCTCTAATAAATAAAATCTCTGAATTTTTCCCTTTTCTATACTTTGCTATTGTTTTCAGTGCAACAAGGAAAAGAGTAAGCTCATTCTCAAGATGTGGTTAGTAATACTGCAAAACTCCTCAACAGGCTCTGGAAAACACTGAGATTAGCTGAGTGACATCCAATTGAAACAATTAGTGGTAGAGACAACATAGGTGACTGAAGATACAAACGGTTAAGTCAAAACAAAAGATGAATACTTAAAGGGTTGCATGGTCTTTCTCCATAGGATATTGTCTTTCCATAATGACATTTTCTTGGACATTTTTCAGTATTGCTTTATACACTGATCCAAAAAAAAAGTGTTCTTTTTTTTTATCAGTGACTTCACAGTTGACACGTGTGTCCTGATATTAATCTGTTCTGGCTCTTTATCGCATGCACTAGTGAGTGAGATGAGTTGTTCACTTTTAACATCAGTTTCTATGGTCTGAATAACTTTCACTGTTTATAAGTCTCTGCCCATAGAACATCAGCTCTAAATGAGCAAGGGAGGAGTCTGGATGTCACCTGGGTATCAAATTTTCCTGAGGAACTGCAAGTTAAATGACGCGACTATCCGTATTATACCATATTCAATATTGGAACTGTTGAATTGGACCAAGCATTGTTTTACGAGTACTTTTATGCCTTTCAGAGGTAGTCCTCTGCACTAGTTGAGCTGGGAGATGACTCTATATCAAAGAATACCAAAAAACCCTAAGGTTAGATCACATTGTACCCCAATGGAGATAGCTGTACAAGTCTAAACTCTATTCATGAAAATAGTCCCAACTTTGTGCAGTTCAGGCCAATGCTCTGAATCTGGGTTACCAGATTTCAGGTGAGTATCAGACAAGGAAGCTGTTGGTTATTGAGGGGTCAGACGTTCCTTTCTTTCTTTTTCTTTTATTCTCTTTTTCTTTCCTTTTTTCCCTTTTCTTGCACCTTTTGTTTGTTTTTTTTTGTTTTTTTGTTTTTTTTTTTTCTATCTCAGACTATCTCAGTCTTTTTATCTCAGTCTCTCTCTTTTTTGTGCTTATCTTTTTTTCCTTTTCTCTTTCCTCCTTCTTTCCTTCCTTCCTTGCTACCTACCTACCTATGTATGTATAAATATGTATGTATGTATACATAAACTTCATATAAATGTATAGGAAAGCTATCCAGACAGAAAAAACATGCTTGAGTCTGATAAGGCTTGTTAATGAAGAAATGAGGTGCAGATATATGGAGAAGAGAAATTACCATGCTACAAATAGCACTTGGGAGGAACTGAACTAATCGTCTGAAAATATTAAGAAGTGAGATGAGAAACATTTCATTGAACTGTTTCAGCAGAACTCTGCTTATCTATAATGTGTACTCAAGCAATAAGAAAAAAGTCCAGTGATCTTAGTGTCTACCTCAAATCATAATATGTATATCTTACCAGAAAGTGTGTACTATTTTCAGCAATGACGACTGAGTATTCCAGTCCATAATGACTGGACATATTGCAAGCCATTTCCCATGTTGGTCAACAGAAAATGCTTCCATTGGTTTTCATAAAACAAACAAAAAGAAAACCCCACCACGTCAAAAAACAACCCTCAATGCCCAATCCACCTATAAGCTGTTACAAAGGTCAGCTAAATGTCACTCAGAGGCCAAATCAGTGAACATTTAATGAAAGACCTCCAAATGTTCCAAGCACATGACACACTTAAAAAGTTCAACAAAGGAGTCATCAAGGAACCCCCACCCAAGCTAAAGGACGCCAGCAGGCAAATGCAGAAGGCATCATAAATATCTGATGGATCAACCAGCATTCAGTCTAACTTGATACAGCATCAGGAGAAAATATTGGTAATGTATTTTGCCATCAATCAGTGTAGGTCATACTTTGGTAAAAGGTGGTGCATAGAAGATATAAGTCTACCTATAGAGAATATAGATGGTATGCTTGGATAAACATTGCTATCTTATTTCATGACTGTGCCCATGAAACTATCTCTTCATTGGGATGAGTCTTCATGGTGTGACCTTATTTTTTAAAAAATATGAGCCCTTTTCACTGTGCATTCTGTAGCGATAATGCTTATATGCTTATAGAAAGTCCTTTGAACTAGCAGCAAGGCTTTTGTTACTAATCATAGAATGGTTGGAAAGGACCTTAAAGATCATCTAGTTTCAAGCCCCGTGCCCTGGGCAGGGACACCTCCCACTAGACCAAGCTACTTAAAGCCCCATCCAGCCTGGCCTTAAACACTTCCAGGGATGGGGCATCCACAACTTCCCTGGGCAACCTGTTCCAGTGCCTCACCACCCTCACAGTAAAATATTTCTTCCTAAGATCCAATCTAAATCTACCCTCCTTCGGTTTGAAGCCATTACCCCATGTCCTATCATTACACTCCCTGATAAAGAGTCCCTCCCCATCCTTTCTGTAGGCCCCCTTTAGGTACTGGAAGGCTGCTATAAGGTCTCCCCAGAGCCTTCTCTTCTCCAGGCTGAGCAACCCCAACTCTCTCAGCCTGTCCTCATAGCATAGGTACTCCAGCCCTCTGATCATCTTTGTGCTCCTCCTCTGGACCTGTTCCAACAGATCCATGTCCTTCTTGTGTTGAGGACTCCAGAGCTGGATGTAGTACTCCAGGTGGGGTCTCACAAGAGCAGAGTAGAGGGGCAAAATCACCTCCCTCGACATGCTGGCCACGCTTCTTTTGATGCAGCCCAGAACGTGGTTGGCTTTCTGGGCTGCAAGGGCGCATTGCCTGCTCATGTTGATCTTCTCATCCACCAGCATCCCCAAGTCCTTCTCCTCAGGGCTGCTCTCAAGCCATTCTCCGCCCAGCCTGTATTCATGCCTGGGATTGCCGTGACCCAGGTGCAGGACCTTGCACTTGGCCTGGTTGAACTTCATGAGGTCCACAAAGGCCCACCTCTCAAGCCTGTCCAGGTTGCTGTGGACGGCATCCCTTCCCTCCAACATGTTGACTATGCCACACAGCTTGGTGTGTGGCGTAGTCAACATGTTAGCAAACTTGCTGCAGCAAGTTGGCAAACCTGCTGAGGGCACACTCAATCCACTGTCCATGTCACCGACAAAGATGTTAAACAGCACCAGTCCCACTACTGATCCCTGAGGAACACCCGTCATCACCGGTTTCCATGTGGACATTGAGCCATTGACCACAACCCTTTGAGTGTGGCCATCTAGCCAGTTCAAATCCATGCCGTTCCAATTTAGAGACCAGGATGTCATGCGGGACAGTGTCAAATGCTTTGCATAAGTCCAGGTAGATGACATCAGTTACTCTCCCCTTATCTACCGTTGCTGTGGCAACATCATAGAAGGCCACCAAATTTGTCAGGCACGATTTGCCTTTGGTGAAGCCATGTTGGCTGTCACCAGTCACCTCCTTATTTTCCATGTGCCTTAGCAGAGATTCCAGGAGGATCTGCTCCATGATCTTGCCAGGCACAGAGCTGAGACTGACTGGTCTGACATACCTATCTAGACAAATAATTTGTGTGAGATGTCATATGTGTCCTGGATAATGGTGATGTGAAAAGGGACGAAAGCTTGTCAACATCATTTGATTTCCGTTATGATGTGTTGGTTTCATAATGTTTTACAATGTTTTTAATTTAGGTCACCCCCCCAAGAAAAAAGTTATTTTGGTGCAGAGCACAATTTTGGCACTGCACTGTCCCCTTTCCGAAAAGATAAGATCTGAGAAGTTAGTCCAAGCAGATGTTATGCATACATGCACTTTAATTTTTTTTTTTGTTGCTACACAAACAAAAAGAAAATTTCCTTTCCTACTTATTGTTTGCAGTGTGGATATGGAAAATTAGAATATTCAAAACCAGACTAATCCTCTTATGCTTATATTCAGTGCTGTGTTAACGGCTGTTCATGATCAATTTGGGATAACTCTGTAGTGTTACTTTCATAGCTTTACAGATTAAACAGTGAATCTGACAAAGTACTCACTGAGACCACTCCATTTCACTTTAATTGTCTTATTCTTGGTGTGAGTGACATCAACTTGATCGGCTTAAGTAACCTTCAGCACCTTCAGGAAAACAACATCCATCCCCCTCCATGCCCTCCTCACCCCCACTTTTTCTAGCAGCAAAGCTGATTCCATACTGTAAAGACACAACAAAGAGCTAACTCCTTCTTCAGTGCAGGTTCACCCACACGTGCTAAGTATTTTTCTGTCTCATTCCACATCTTTCAGGTAAGACAAGTTCTCTAGTACCATTAAAATCTAACTCCTCCTGAAATAAAGATCTTCCAAGTAAAATGTCAGATTATTTGAAGATAAAAGCACCTATCATATCTTCCTAAAGTTTCCCTTCAAAGTTGAAAGTTGACTATGATCTGTGGGCTGCGTGTGCTATTCGTCAGCAAATATGAAAATACTTTCAATTTATCTATCCGGTGCTTTAGCTCTGGCAGTCATAGTGGATACCTTAGATAGCAGCTTGTAAACCAAAGGCTAAGGATAGCAAAGAAGATTCAAAACAAAATGTAATTTTTCTTTTGACCCATTGGCACTTTGTTTCTGTTCATGAACTGTTGAAGAAGTGACTGTGCTATAGGAAAACCAGGCATGGTAGTGGATTTAGAATATTTTATTACAATCTGCTTGATACATTAGTAGGAAAAAATTGTGGGCTTTTTTATAAGCTGTTCTAAACAGCCATACCTTAAACTCTTTCTTTCACTTGTTTAATTCTTGTATATTATTGCTGACATCTTACAATCACATTTTCTAGGGAAGGGAAGGGAAGGGAAGGGAAGGGAAGGGAAGGGAAGGGAAGGGAAGGGAAGGGAAGGGAAGGGAAGGGAAGGGAAGGGAAGGGAAGGGAAGGGAAGGGAAGGGAAGGGAAGGAAAAAGTCTCATGACTATTTAAAGTCAGTTGAAAGCCCCTCAGCTTCCCTGTCTTCCTCAGTGGCTGAATTGTCATTCTCTTATAATTTTGAATTTGAGGATGTCACAGAATCTTTTGAAGAAGCATAACCACTGTCAGAGGCTGACAAATTATCATGCAGGCCACAGTTCTGCATAGCAAAGCACTCATCTTCTCCCTCATTAACATTCCAGATAAGGAAACACCTTCACTTCTGATTTGCTTAAAGCAGACCAGCAGGCAGTGCACTAAACTCTTCAAAGGCATCTGCCCTTAACCTTTTACATTTCAGCACTTTGCTTTTATCATCCTTTTCAAACAAATTTAAAAGTTGCTGCTTACTCCATTGCCAGTCCCAGAGCATTTGCTGGCCAGTCCCAGGGCAGTTTTGATATACAGCACATAAGCCAGAATCTGTTTTGCCCTTCATGACTATCGACTTTTCCAATAAGGCTCCAATTCTTTTGAGAATATTTGTACACTTAGAAATACATATGCACACACACCCACACACATGATCATAACAGATTTACTGCACCGCAGCACTGTATCTCACCTCAGGAGTCCCACTTCTGCTCAGAGCAGAGTCAGTTAGAGCAGGTTGCTCAGGGAGGGGCATGTCCAGACAAGCTTGACTATATCCAAGAATGGAGGTACCACAGCTTCTCTGGGAGACCTATGCCAGAGTTTGACTCTACCATCACAGTAAAAAAGTTTTCTTGTTTAACTGGAATTCCCCTTTTTTTTTGTTTATGCCCATTATTTCTCATCATGTCACTAGAGCCCACCGAGCAGAGTCTGGTTGTCTTAATCCCATATTGGTATACATATATAAGATTTTCCTGAGCCCATTTTTCTCCAAACTAACACTCCCAGTGATCTCAGCCTCTCCTCACATGACAGATGGTCCATTCCCTTCATCATCTTTGTGATCCTCTGCTGGACCTACTCCAGTATGTCTGTGCCTCTCTTGTAGTGGGGACCCCAGGTTTGAACACAAGACCTGGATGTGTCTTACCAGGTAGAGCAGAGAAAAGGAACCAGGTCCCTTTATCTGCAGGCAATGGACTTCCTAAGGCAATCCAGGAGGTTGTTGGCCTTCTTTGCTGCAAGGGCACAGTGCTTGCTCATGATCAACTTGGTGTCCATCAGGATTATTTGCTACATCACCTTCCTAGGGATTGAGGTGAAGTATACTTCCCTGTAGTTCCCTGGATCCTCCTTCTTGCCTTTCTTGAAGACAGGAATGACATTTGCATTCTTCAAGTCCTCAGGAACATGGCATTTACACTGAGGGATACAGATAAAATCCCTAGATATGGGAAGTCCGTGATGGTACAAGTAAGCAATTAACAGCATTATGTGGACATAACTCAGGCTGTCAAGGATGTTCTGGATGACAAGGAAGTGGATGATAAAGTAGTTCCTTTCATTCCTCTCTCCAGAAAATTCAAGATGGTAGCTTTGAAGAATTTCTCGTCCTTCCTAAAGGCAATCACATATGTGGACTTGAAAGAGCCATCTCTTCTCACTTCTTTATGATATTAACTACACTTGTAAAAATACATATAATATAGCATCAGTTATGCAGGTTATTGCATTTCCCAGCCAAAAAATATCAGTTTTAAACTGTAATTGACATCACAATTTTTCACAGTTCACTACTGATTTTTCAGTTCCAACATACTGCTGTCAGCACAAGGGCAATATTTTTCTCTCTCTTACTTTTCATGAAAGCTAAGTCCTACTGCTTCATTATGTCTACCATGCCTGTAGAACTAAAGGTGGCAGATCTGGGTTCTTTTTGATCACAAGTATGACCTAAGGGAGCTGCTATACTGCAAGGAACAGAGAAGAGTTTTCTGGGGTTTGGGTTTTTTTGAAGTCACAGTATTTGTGGAGGTAAAAATGGAATTGAGGTTGAAAGGGCTCAGATTTTATATTAGGGAAACTAGTAGTTCTGTAGAAGGAGGAATTAATTTCACTTCCTAGGTGGTGGACAGATTCTCTGATGTCTAATTGTATGTTATAGCTGATTGAAATTTTTTTTTCAGTTAAATTATTAATAACTTCTCTGCCTTATGTGGTTCTTCTGTTTCTTAATAAGACTTAAGTGCGTTCTACTGCCTTAATCAAGGGAATATTTCTAATTCACATGTTTTCAGTAACTGTACTCTCTTTGCATTCTCCAATCCTTTGGTGAGTTTCAATGACATTTGGCAAGAGATTCAAAAAAGGAAAGAAAAGAAGGGGGCTACACACATAATATGAAGGAAAAAAAAAAAAAAAAAAACAGCTTTGAAGTTGAAACACAGATTTTTGCCTAAGGAAACTGAGCTGAGAAATGGCACATGTCTGTTCAGGGACCTAGCCTCAATTCAGGGGGTAAAGACCATTACACACTGTAATGCTATACACAAAGGTATAGCACTTTTGGAGTGAGAACGGGCAGAGTTTTCTTCTCTTTCCTGTATTTCTACTTTGGTACTTATGTTGGCTTCTGCAGGAAGAAAGAAAGAACATAGCGGGCTCTAGCTCATGCCTTACTGTGTGCTCTGGAATCCAAAGCGCTTTGTGTGCTTATGGAATCCAAAGAGACAATGCACAGGGTCCCTCACACATACAAAACCAGAGGGCAGAAGTGGGCAGCTTCTGCTGGAGGTCTGAGTTTTGGGTATGCATGAAAAGGGAATGTGAACTTGACTTTTTGCAGTGTTTAATTGTGTTCATTACAAGATTATCCTCAGAGAAACAACTGCTAAGCTCACAACAAATACTTGCACCCAGTGCCTTTGGACTGCCAACATTGCTTCTCAGTGTTTGTTTCTCCTCACAAGAGCCAAATGGATTGTAGTAATGATCAGTGATCCATCCTCTCCAACCATGTATTTCAGCTTCTTCCTATTTTCACTTTTCAGTACCATCTAGTTTACAAAGGCTGCATGTAAGCAGGGAATAATGTTGTCTTCTCTGAAAAAGCAGAACCTGGGTAGAGTCAAAATCTTATATTTCCTCCACTGTAGCTCTGTTTACTAACATCTGTCTTGTGTCTGCTACTTCTGGTGGTATAATTCCTATTTTAATAATAGGAATACCTATTTTCAAATTTCTATCAAGATTTGATTGCTTCAATATTGTATGTTGCTGACACTACGATTTCAAGACATTCCAGAGACACAAATAAGCTCTTCTGTAGTCAAGAACAAGAAAAAAAGCCCTCAAAACTACTCACAGAAGAGACACCAGATATTTCTAGCTGCTGTCTGGTGGGAATTTAAATGGATGTAGAGTCAAAAACTCCTAGACAAGAAAAGACAATCCAAAACCAGAATTACTTACTTTCCAACATATACTACTAATGAAAGTTTTAAAGATACTCCAGTTTTTTACCGGACTCCATGTGACCATGCCCCACAATCTGCAAGACATGCCTTATGCCTGCAAGACACATGAATCTTTCAAATATTGAGAGAAGAAGAAAGGGTTGTTTTAATGTCCAAAATATCAGAGTTGGCTGAAAATATTCAGCCATGTTCACATGGCTGAAAATAAGATCAGGTCTACTGAATATTTTAGATTTCATTCTTCAGAAGACAATTCATTAGGTAAAGGAAACATGCAAATTTTTCTTAGTTACACAATGCCCACTGATTTGAATCTCATGTATATAAAGAAAAAAATCTAAGAAGACCTGTCCCTGATGTCCTCTATAACCTTTTTTCTGCTTATGGTGTTGTTCATAATCATCACTGCATGAACTCCAGGATAAGACCTGTCTAACTTTTTACATTAAGAGCTAAAGCTTCAATTATAATGTTGAATTGAAGAGAGTTTGATTTACCAGTGTTAAAGTTGCTGTGACTGTGTGACCTAGAAATAAATATGATTACAAAAATACGTTTCTCTGAAAAGGATAAATTAAAGCAATGTCTGATTGTCAAAGCATGCTTTAGAAGACTTTGAAATAAACCCCACACCATATTAGAAAATACAGAATCTGAATGACCAGTGGAAGAGGGTGGGCTGTGGACCTGAACTAATGCCAGCTGAAGTCAATAAAATGGTTTCCATTCACATCAAAGGAATTGCTATTAACCTTAAAACATGAATTTCCATGCTATAGCATTACTAATAATTAGAAAGCTTTGTTTCCCTACTAATACTTGGAAAATGACAATATTCCCTACCAGGAAATGCAGGCTTTTGTTACAAAGAACACCTTTCTGAAGGAAAGAGCAAGTTGAGGGTGGTGAGGTTTCTATGGAGAGCTGTTAACTGCAGAGCTGTTAAACAGTTTTCAGAAGGATGTGTGTCTCTGGCACCTCAAAGAGAAGGACATTCATGGGCACAGAGAGATATTACACATGTAATTAATTTTATTTAAAAAAATACATGAAGAGGAGTTCAGTAGACCAGAGAATTTTCCACAGGTGGATCCAAGCAAAATGACTGGCAAATGCAATAAAAAAGTTGCATGTGCAGATGCATTTCATCATTGAAAGTTTTGCTAGACGGAGGGGGGGAAATAAACATCTAGATCTGAAATGGTAGAGCAAATTGAACGGCTATGTAGCAACTCAATAACTGCCAGATTGAAACTATTGACCCTGATCCTCCTTCTTGCCCTTCTTGAAGATAAGAGTGACATTTGGTTTCTTCCATTTCTGAGAAACTTACCCGTCTCCACAGTTTCTCAAGGATGATTGAGTCTTCTCACAATGACATGGGCCAGCTCTTGCAGCGATTGTGCATGCGTCCCATGAGGACACATGGACTTGTGTGCAGAACAAGAGTTTGTTTAAGTGTTTGCTAGCCTGATCCTTCTCCAGTTGAGGAAAACTTCCCAGTGTGCCAAACTTCCCCAGTGGTCTCAGGGGTGTGGGAATTGTTGGAGGCTGCTCTTACCAATAAAGACTGAGGTGTAGAAGGCACTGAGTACCTTGGCTTTTTATTTATCCTTTATGCCCAGGTCTCCTGCCCCATTCAGCATTGGCCCACATATTCCCTGTCAAAGAGCATATGCTGCTCATGTACCTGTAGAAACCTTTCTTGTTGTCCATTATGTGTCTCACCCTGTTATGTCCTCATCAGGACAGAGCAGGGGTAAAATAAGATGGAAAAACCTCATGGGTTAAGATAAAATCCGTTTAATAAAGCAAAGGCGAAGGCCACACACAAAACAAAGGAAAACATAAGACTTTATTCTCTACTTCCCATAAACAGGCGATGTTACAAGGTCCAGCCACTCCCCAGGAAGCAGGGCTTCAGTATGTGTAGTGGTTGCTCTGGAAGACAAAGGTCATAAATTACAAGTGCCCTCCCTTCTTACTCCTTTCTCTTAGCTTTTATTGCTGTGCAGACCTCATACAATATGGAATACTCCTTTGGTCAGTTTGGGTCAGCTGTCCTGGCTATGACCCCTTCCAAGTTCTTGCCCACCCCCACCCCCATCTACTGGTGGGGGAGAATTTTGGAGAGACAGTCTCGATGCTGTGCGAGCACTGCTCAGCAGTAGCCAAACCCCTGGTGTGTTATCAAGACCTTTCTAGCTACCGATATGAAGCACAGTACTATGAGGGTTGCTATGGGGAAAATTAACTCCACCTCAGCCAGACCACATACACCTGGCAATGTGCGCTTGCAGCCCAGAAAGCCATCCATATCCTGGGCTGCATCAAAAGAAGCGTGGCCAGCAGGTTGAGGGAGGTAATTCTGTCCCTCTGTGGGACTTCCACTATGGTGAGACCCCACCTGGAGTACTGCGACCAGCTCTGGAGTCCCCAACATAAGAAGGACGTGGACCTGCTGGAGTGAGTCCAGAGGAAGGCCACCAAGATGATCAGAAAGCTGGAGCACCTCTCCTGTGAAGACAGGCTGAGAGAGTTGGGGTTGTTCAGCCTGGAGAAGAGAAGGTTCCGGAGACACCTTGTAGTGGTCTTCCAGTAATTAAAGGGGGCCTACAAGAAAGCTGGAGAGAGACTTTTTACAAGGCTATGTAGTGATAGGACAAGGAGCAATGACTTCAAACTGAAAAAGGGTAGATCTAGATTAGATATTAGGAAGAAAGTCTTTACTGTGAAGGTGGCAAGACACTGTAACAGGTTGCCCAGAGAAGTTGTGGATACCCCATCCCTCAAAGTGTTCAAAGCCAGGTTGGATGGGACTTTGAGCAACCTGATCTAGTGTAAGGTGTCCCTGCCCTTGGCAGGGGGGTTGGAACTAGATGATCTTGAAGGTCCCTTCCAACACAAACCATTCTGTGATTCTGTGTTTCTTTGATTCCGTTTCCCATGGGGTTCTTCCAAGCAGGTCCTTGAAGAGGCCAAAGACTGCTCTCTTGAAGTTCAGGGCTGTGGTCTTTCCTTTTGCCTTGCTCCCTCCTCTCAGAATCCTGAATTCCACCATCTCATGGTCACTGCAGTCAAGGCTGCCTTTGACCTTCACGTTCCCAGTGACTCATTTCTTGTTTGTGAGTACCAGGTCCAGCAGACCACCTCTTCTCATTGGCTCCTCTATCTTTTGGGTCAGGAAGTTGTCATCGATGATCTCTAGGAACCTCATGTAGTGTTCATTTCCTGCTGTGCTGTTTCTCCAGCTGATAGGAGGACTGCTAAAGCCAGTCATAAGAAACATGGCCTGTGAATGTAAGTCAGTTCTCGCCTCATCTACTTGTTCTTCCCAATCAGATGGCCTATAGCAGACATCCACTATGTCACCCATACTGGTGTGCTCTTTAATCCTTAGCCACAAGCTCTCAGTTGGCTCATTGTCTATCCTCAGTCGGAACTCAGTGTAATCCAACTGCTCTTTCACATACAGGGCAACTCCTCTTCCTTGTTATCCTGGCTTGTCCTTCCTAAAGAGCCTATATCTCTCTTCTGCAGCACTCCAGTAATGCAAGACATTCCACCACACCTCTGTGATCCCAACAGGACCATAGCCCTGTGTCCTGGTTCTGGAAGGGATAGGGTTAATTTTCCACAGGCTCCCCAGGACACGGGTATTCCATGCCATGTGAGCCATGCCCATCCTGAGCTGCCAGGGGAGTGGCAGGAAGTTGCCGCTTGGAGCGGGCTGGGGCGTCCCGGGTCTTGTCGGGGAGCGGCGGGGAGCGGCGATTCCATAATCGTGTTTGTATATTCCTCTGTCTGTGTTATTGTTGCTGTTTTTCTTGTTCCCTCTGTTGTTCTGTTAAACTGCCTGTCTCAACTCAAGAGTTTTGCCTTTTTCTTCTGATTCTTCCCGTATTGGGAAGGCACGAGTGAGCGGCACGTGGTTCTTTGTTGCCGTCTGAGGCTAAACCATGACACCCTGCAAGTAAATAATGTCTAATTTCTCGTGTTTATTCTCCGTGCTGCATACCTTGCTCTACAGGCAGTCTGGAGAGGCACTCTGGCATGCCAGTTTCCCGGAAAAGGTCTGGTGGGTCTTTTCCATAATTGCGCTTTGTAGGCACTTCCTTGCTTACATGCAGATGCTTGAGGTGACTCTCTTAAGACTTGTTTTATTGATTTTGTATTCCCTTTTGTTCACCTCACCTCTGGCCCTTTGCTTGTAAATCCTGTTTGTCACTCCCTCACAGGTGTTAACTTCATCCATAGAACGATAGAACCATAGAACCATAGGGTTGGAAGGGACCTCTGGAGATCATCTAGTCCAACCCCCCTGCCAGAGTAGGCTCACCTAGAGCAGGTTACACAGGAACACGTCCAGGCGGGTTTTGAATGTCTCCAGAGTTGGAGACTCCACCACCTCTCTGGGCAGCCTGTTCCAGTGCTCTGCCACCCTCAGGGTAAAGAAGTTCTTCCTCATGTTTAGGTGGAACTTCTTATGCTCAAGTTTGTGCCCATTGCCTCTTGTCCTGTCCCCGGGCACTACTGAAAAGAGCCTGGTCCCATCCTCCTGACACCCACCCCTTAAGTATTTATAAGTGTTGATAAGATCCCCCCTCAGCCGTCTTTTTTCCAGACTGAAGAGACCCAAATCCCTCAGCCTTTCCTCATAAGAGAGGTGTTCCAGTCCCCTCATCATCTTGGTAGCCCTCTGCTGCACCCTTTCCAGCAGTTCCCTGTCCTTCTGGAACCGGGGAGCCCAGAACTGGACACAGTACTCCAGGTGTGGCCTCACCAAGGCAGAGTAGAGGGGGGAGGATGACCTCCCTTGACCTGCTGGCCACACTCTTCTTGATGCACCCCAGCCCCAGGATGCCATTGGTCTTCTTGGCCACAAGGGCACATTGCTGACTCATGGTCATCCTGTTGTCCACCAGGACTCCCAGGTCTCTTTCCACAGAGCTGCTCTCCAGCAGGTCAGCCCCCAACCTGTACTGGTGCATGGGGTTGTTCCTCCCCAGGTGCAGCACCCTACACTTGCCCTTGTTGAATTTCATAAGGTTTCTCTCTGCCCAGATCTCCAACCTGTCCAGGTCTCTCTGTATGGCAGCACAGCCCTCCGGTGTGCCAGCCGCCCCCCCCAGCTTTGTGTCATCAGCAAACTTGCTGAGGGTGCACTCTATCCCCTCATCGAGATCATTGATGAATATATTGAAGAGGACTGGACCCAGTACTGACCCCTGGGGAACACCACTCGTCACTGGTCTCCAACTAGATTCTGTGCCCCTAATCACAACCCTCTGAGCTCTATCTTTCAACCAGTTTTCTATCCACCTTACTGTCCATTCATCTAACCCACACTTCCTAAGCTTCCCTATGAGGATGCTGTGGGAGACCGTGTCGAACGCTTTGCTTAAGTCAAGATAGACCACATCTACCGCCCTCCCCTCATCTATCCATCCAGTCATGCCATCGTAGAAGGCTATCAGATTAGTCAGACATGATTTCCCCTTGGTGAATCCATGCTGAGTACTTCTGATAGCTTTCTTTTCCTCCACATGCCTTGAGATGATGCCCAGAACGAGCTGTTCCATCATCTTTCCAGGGATGGAGGTGAGGTTGACCGGCCTGTAGTTCCCCGGCTCCTCCTTCTTGCCTTTTTTGAAGACTGGAGTGACATTGGCTTTCCTCCAGTCCCCAGGCACCTCGCCTGTTCTCCAGGACTTTTCAAAGATGATGGAGAGCGGCCCAGCAATGACTTCTGCCAGCTCCCTCAGCACTCTCGGGTGCATCCCATCAGGGCCCATGGACTTGTGAATATCTAAATGATCTAATTGATCCCTCACTCGCTCCTCCTCAACCCAAGGGAAGTCTTCTTCTTTCCCTGTTACCTTATTCAATGCCTGGGACTCCTGAGGGCTGGGCTGAGCAGAAAAGACCGAAGCAAAGAAGGCATTCAGTAACTCTGCCTTCTCCTCATCCTCCGTCACCATGACTCCTGTCTCATTCAACAGTGGGCCCACAACTTCTCTGGTCTTCCTTTTGCTTCCAATATACTTGTAGAAGCTCTTTTTGTTGTGCTTGATGTCCCTAGCCAGGTCTAATTCCAAGGCGGCCTTGGCTTTCCTTGTTTCATCCCTGCACGCTCTGGTGGCATTCTTGTAATCCTCCCAAGGGGTCAGTCCCTTCTTCCACTTATTATAAACTTCCTTCTTCCACTTGAGCTTTTTCTGAAGCTCCCTGCTTAACCATGCAGGTCTCCTGCGTCCCTTGGCGGATTTCTTTCTCTTAGGGATGCACCAATCCTGAGCTTGGAGGAAGTGGTCTTTGAATATCAACCAGTTTTCTTGAGCCCCTTTGCCTTCCATAGCCCTAGCCCATGGGATCTCTCCAAGCAGTTTCTTGAAGAGGCCAAAGTTAGCCCTCCTGAAATCCAAGGTTGTAATTTTACTTCTTGTTGTTTTGTGGATAGTGCCCATGATCCTGAACTCAATCATTTCATGATCACTACAACCTAGGGTGCCCCCAACCTTAATGTCCTCCACCAATCCCTCTGTGTTTGTCAGTACCAGGTCTAGAAGTGCTCCTCTCCTTGTTGGCTCCTGTGCCATCCCTCCCATGTCAATCTTAATTAAAGCCTTTCTTACTAGTTCAGACTTACTGGCAAATATAACTTCACCTTGCTTAGTGAGATGGATCCCATCTCTCCCAAGCAGATGTTGATCTTGAATAGGCTCCCATGGTCACAGAAACCCAGCTCTGCAACTAATTGTTGATACACAGTACCAGTGCCCTCCTCCTTATACACTTTTCCCTCACCAGCAGGACTGAGGAAAAGACCCTCTCATCCCTGTTCCCCTAACTGGCACCACCAGAGCTCTATAGTAATTTTTTATACACTCCAGTTTGCCCCGGCAGTATCACTGGTGCCCACATGGATGAACATCTTGCCAGAAGTCAAGGCCTCCTGTAATTCTCACCTCTCCTGGCAGCAGCAGGTGCCCTGAGGTTCTTCAAAGGGTTCCCAGGAGTGCCCCAACAGTCTCCAATGACTTTCCTAGTTGATTTGGAAGATCTTGAAGCAGGATCAATGAAATGTTGCACAAACTGCTGTGTCTGTTTGGTGCCTCTTATAGCAATTTGGACAGGGAAGAAGAAAAATGAAAATACTCTCTGTTTAAAAGCCTTTTGACACTTCTATCTGGCGTCCCCTGTACCCTACCCTGACATTTCCATGCCTTTCCCCCTGATCTCAAAGGACCCTTCTGCTCATTTACCCCAGAGGTTAGTGGGTACCCAAAGGGTGTTCTTCACCTCCTCTTCAGTGGATTCCTACCTCTGCAGCCACCCCACTCACTCTTCTCCCCTTTCAGGTCAACTGGAACAACTTTCCTAAAGTCTAACTGCAATACTTGTGTTAACTAGAAACTCCTACTCACTACTAGCCTGAAAGAGATCCCTTTCTACACAGAAGGGTGTCATTACAATTTTAATTTTAGTACATAGTTTTCTTCATGTCATTAACTCCCTCAGGATTTCAGAGGATCAGGAACATCTCCTAGTTTCCTATGTATCAGAGGACTTTCCTGTCTCTCACTGATGATACCTCTCTTTCACTTCTGACTGATTACAGCAACTCCTAAATTAGCCCTTGGAGCTGATTGAGGAAAAGTGCATCCATAACAGCACATTCATGGGGATTTAAAAAAAAAAAAAAAAAAAAAAAAAAGGTCAAAAAATGAAAAAGAGTATGCATTTTTTGGATTTCCACCACCGTAAGAGATGCATGATCTCTGCCATAGGCACTCTCATTGATCCTGACAAACATGGTCCTCAGGTTGCATTTCCCCAAGACAGCCCATCCTGCTTATCTATGCGTGCTCTCTCTGCTTTGAGACCAGTCAGAAATTACAGTCAGTTTCTCTTCCCCTCTTTGTTCCCCACTACAAGCCTATTTACCCCTAACTAATTGAGGAAGTCAGTTTGTATGACTGCCAAAATGGAAGACTTGTAGATCTGTTTGGTGAGGTAAATGTTGCTGTGGTAAAACAGATGGCATTGCCATGTTTACCCAGCTTACTAATAACTCTGATTCAGTCAGGAATGAAACAACTATCCTACCTTCCACAAACACCCACCAAAAAACTTAGTGACAGTAAGTCTACTTACTGACTTGTATTCTATTTACTGAGTCATAAATGCTTATATCAACCTGTATGTTAATAAACACGTACTGAAGTTCTCCAGTTGGAATAGATGCATGGTTTATATGCTGACTCTGATTGGGGTGAGATACTTTGAGATAATGATGGCCAATGAGTATCAAACTCCTCATATACAAATTCTCAATCTTATCCCCCAAGCCTATCTTCTAAGGACACTATAACTGTTCCTGGGTCAAGGTTTTTCATAAATGTTACCTTCCTTTTTTTTTACTAGAAAACTGCTCTTACGGTAGCTGTTCATATTATTCCCCCAAATCCCAACAATTTAATTGTAGTTGCCAGCATCTTTTTAACTCTGAATGAAACTCAACCTGTTGATGCCGTTGGCTTATTTTGTACTACATGCTGCTGCACGATGTTTGCTATAACATCATCTTTTGTAATCAGGTCAAGTAACTGTAGAAAATTTCCTTTATTGACTGATTCTATGGACTCATCATGGCCTCTCAGTGCTAATTCTTTCTCTCCTGGCACAAAAGATAATTACTTCTATTACTGTCCTAAAATAACATATTTAATTGACAGTCATTTTCTGAAGATGCCCATTAGTTCAATGACACCTTAGTTTCCGTGTGACAGGGATTGAGTGTATAATTTATTTATCCTTGAAACCCCAGTCCAGTACTAAATTCTGATGAATAGTAAAGCACAATTTTCTGCTCTGTTTTTCAGTGTGCTTTAAGAGAGGCTAAAGAATGCTAAATAATTTTGCCACAGTAGAGGAACTGGGAGGACAGAGGTACTCAACACTGATAGTTGTGAATACCGTAGAAGATATTGATGGCTTTGTCAGTGGTTTCACAAGGACAGGGAAATTTGAAATTCTGCATAGTATAATATGTGAAAAGTAGGGGGAGATAAGCTTCCCTGTAGATGTCCCAATTTATGCACAAATAGTGCCTCTCTCTCGAGTTCAGAGTTCTTGCAATTTAGCAGTTACTATAAGGCAACTATTTTGATTCAGCTGAAGCTTTTACATTGTGTTGCTGTGTAGATTCTACCTGAAAAACAAAACAAAACAAAACAAAACAAAACAAAACAAAACAAAACAAAACAAAACAAAAAACAAACAAAAAAAAAGGGGGGGGGGGGGGGGAAGCACCCGACGGTAAGAGTTATAGACTGTGTATAACTTCATTCATTCTTCCAGAGACATCCTGTACGATTTTATACAACCAGTTTTCTTTTTTTCCAACCCAGTCCTTAATCTACAAGGACAAATGGGTTGCTTTGGTTTTGTTTTTAAATGAAGGCTTTGCTTTTTGTGTTGTTTGTTTGTTTGTTTTTTAATGAAGCCAAATTCTCCCTGTTTTCTATGATAAATTTAGCATACTTAAAAATTCAATTTTTCTTTGAAATTCAAATCAAAATTATTTTGACCAGTTTTGACCATCCCTTAGTAAGGCTCACTTTCTTACTGACTAAAGATCTTTTCCAAGTCTCATGTTCTCTGCTCCAGACACAATAGCATAAAAATCATTAGACAAATCCACAATCTAGTATGTGGAAACATTTTTTATCCTTACAGAGGTATGCTGCTTATTTTTAAGTGCAAGTTAGGCAACCAGTAGAAACTGCTGTTTCACGTTCATCTGTTTCTCTCTTCATTGAGTCCCTGTGATATGGGAAAATAATATATATTCAGTTTCACTGTGTATTGCAAAAATTAAAATGGAACGACCAATGAGTGGGTATATGTTTGTAGGCAGGATCTTCTGTCATTTTAAGCAGGACCCATTTATCCAGTACATCTTCTTATTCAGAATTCTTGTAATAAAACAGCAATAAGCAGCAAAATTATGGAAACATGATGCCAAAATTTTTATTACAAAAGATGTACCTTGAAATTTTGCTTTATTTTCTGGATTTATAAAGGAAAATATTTATTTGTGATAGGCAAATTCTCATTTGTTGTTATTTCTAAGTTTTATGATGTTTTACCTAATTTCCCCACTATATCTAGTATTTCTGTGGATACTTTGAATAAACTGGACATCATTGTTTCTACATTCCTTCCAGAAGTCCAAAATTTAGAGGAAATTTTCGAGATAATATTTCTGCTGCATATCTGCAGAGACATAAAATGTTTTAGAGGTGCTTGACCCAGAGAAAAAGACTGCAGAACAAGAAGTCAGGAGTACTTCACCTCTAAATCCTGACAGTCTTTCACATGACACCTGCCCTTCATTATTCACTTTGAAAAGATAAGTTCCTGTAAGCATCCAAAAGTATTGGATATCAGGAATTTCTGTTTTTAAAACAGCTACCACTAAAGACTGCTCTGACAAAAGAAACACGCACAGTTTGAAAATTATACAAAACTGAGTAATTCATAGAGAAAAGCAGCCAAAAGCAAATGTATTTTCTTTGTATGAATGAATTATTTTGTAATGGAAGAGATCTTTCTGTATTGTCTTTCCTCCAGTTTATGACAAAGCACTGGACCAGATGCAGTAGTTGAAGAGTGGGTATTCCAAGGCTGATGTAGTGTGGACAAAGCCATAACTAACAAGCTACTGGATAAGATGATATGACAGACAAGACTTCCCTTGAAACAGACATATTTTCATGGACTTGATTTCCAAAAAAAAGCTTCCTGAAAAAAGAATATATTTAGCTGGCGTGATCTAATTTTTTCTTAACCTGCTTTTGGGAGGAATAATTAATTAGAATTTATTTTAGACCCTGAACCTGGAAAGCATTTCATACTGGCAAATTACATTAAAAAATAGTGCTGCAGTCTGGAAACTATAATGGTGAATATCTTTTTTTCTTCCTTTAAACTGGAACTGCAGTGAATGCTGATATTGGCAGGCTAACAGCCACATACGAAGTTTGGCCATCTCTTCAAGTTTCAAACAGTGACCCACAGGTCATAGAAAAGCTGTAAGCAGCATTCCTAACTTTGTAAGACCTCTGCCTTTCTTGTTAGGTGAAAGCCCATGGGGAATGCACAGAAGCTCATATTGTAAGGGATTGCTAGTACAGCTTTGCAGGGTCAGCTGAAAACAAATTTTTAGCAGTCTGTGGAAGGCTTATTAACAAGACCTGCTCTGGACAAAAAAAAAAAAAAAATGCCAAATTAATGCTTTTTAATGCCCTCTTATTTGACATCCTTTGTGTCCTTGGATGCCAGAAATACTGCCTATACAGCAGCTGGTAATCCTCCAGTGGTAATAACAAACAGCACTGGATGAGAAATAGTCTTCCTGCCTGTATAACAGGTCATTGATACTTTCTATCACAACTGTATGACATGATTGATACCTGGTAATGAAAAGTAACTTTTTCTGAACCACTTCGGAAGACATTGCTGGACAGTTCTTCCTTTTCTACAGTCACTCAAAGGTGCGGTGTTTCAGAGCTCTCAAGCTTATTCTTTCCTTTGATATTTTTGTTAAAGGAGAAATCGTACAATGCAAGATGGAATGTCATCATGCTCCAATGATACCCATTTGTAAGTGTTACTTTCTGCGACTACAGGCAGACACAGGGCTTTCTCTTTAGTTGCCACAAGTGACAGGTGGGTGGGAGAAAGCAGGCTGTGCTCTAGTGGGCCAAGAAACGGGGGGGGGGGGGGAGGATCCTAAAAAAGGGGAGTACTTCAGAAAATCTTGGACAGCAGTGAACTGGCTCCTCAACTGAAGAGGCTTCAGAAGTATTCCCAGTTTGCTTTCTAACTTCTGTCATTCTTAATGGCTCTTGGAACAAAACATCACCTCAGAGGTTTTTTCACTATTTCACCTTCTTTGTGCAAAGAGATTGTGATGATTTTGTTCTGACAGGGACATTGTCTTGATGTGTGTCAGTCTTGCCTTCCCTGCCTCAGTAAGTTCTGCCTGAAACCTAGAGCTGATTAAAATACTACTGTTCGTCTCACAAAAGGAATAAACCTAGACTGACATTACAAGACCTGTTGTGTCCTTGCCTAGTTTTCCATCAATTACAAAACTTGCATTTAGGATACTTTAATTTGGATATATACAAATTAGGATTCTGGAATTTCTAACACAAGCTGGAGAGAATCAGTTAATTTGCAGTCCAAGCAATGCTGTATAGCTGACCCACTCAAGTTTTCAGGGAGCATAAACGTATAGGGAAATAAATATATCAACTGAAGTCTGCCCTGGAAGACTGCTCAATTCTTGAGCATATATTCATGTCCATTCAACACAAGCTATTCTTGACTTGTGTCCAGAGAGCAGAGCAGGTTAAAGATCTACGCTTCTCCCTGTTGTTGAAGGAGTAGAGCATGTTAGGACGACCACTGACAGCACAAAAAGTGGAAGCAAGGCACTCTTCATGGCTGTTGATTGTTGATCTGCCAATGTGTACTGCCTGTGGGAATTTACATGACTTCTGATGATACTGATTAAAGATGATTTCGTAAAGAAAAGCTATTTCACATCAATAGCACAGAGTGATGCCCAGTGTTGATTTCTGTTTCTCTGGCACTTCAAGTATACAACTTTGAAACACTCCTTCTGAGCTAACACTTCAAATATTACAGAAAATGCTGATCAAATTTTCCAATGAAAATAAAAGAGTAAACATACGAAAAATTGTATAGAGCTAACTTTTACATATGAAACAGGTTCCTGAAGCACCCTGATAAATGTTTCTTTACAGAATCAAATGCATACAGTGTAGGATGGATGGCATAATTATGAGCATGATGGCAGCTTTGGAAGAAACATGCAACACTACAGAGGATTATAAAAATGTGAGTAGTATTTGTCATGACACACCGATCTGAGCTCTTAACCTACTGGAGAGGTGATCTCTGGCAATCTACAGCACTAACAGAGGTTAAGAATATCTGTGTAATAATAAGATTAAAAAGACTATCTGGGTAACATTTTGCTTATGTTTTAATAATCTGACAGCAGCCTTTTAAAGCAGAAAACTGTTTAAAAAACATTCTCTAAATCATCATTTATTAAAAGCAATATTTTATCTCAAAACCTGCAGTTGTTCTAACAAGTTGTTGCAATGACAAGATTTTTAGCCTTCCCAGAAGCAGGGTAGTTTCCATCTTTCACTGCTCTTGGGTATTTGGTCAATGAATGAAAACTTTTTGTTATTTCTGAAGTTTAACAGAGAGCTGAAGATCAGTATATTGGGACATGTTTGTTCAAAAAGTGCTCACTATTCAGCCAGCACCATCCATTCCTGTATACCAACAGCTGATGACAGAGGATTAAGGCTTAGAATACTTTTCACTACCTTGCTTTTTGTGGTTTGTTTCATTACCTGAACAGTTTATCAAATTAAGTCCTATGCATTTGAAAAGCTTTACTTATTGTTTACAGTGATCCCTTTAGAATCACAGAATCATAGAATAATGAAAAGTGTGTGGGGGAGAGTGGGGAGGGAGGGGAATCTCCAGCCTGACTGGAAATAAGTCATTAAGTCATTATTACATTAATAAAACATGCATCTACAGTTTTGATTTTAACCACTGTTATTTTGAATGATAATACAAAATGGGTGACTGGGATGTAGAGATGGACCTTTCCTCCCAACCTGTTTAATAAAAACCCAAACATATAATTATATTTAATGTGTGTATCAAATATTCTGAGAGAAAGAGGAACGCATGTTGCACAATCTGCTTTTTCTTCCTGAGTGATACTTGAAACAAGATTCATGAGCACCTCTTTTTCCCTGCTTCTGGAAACAAATGAAGCATGAAACCTTCCCAGATCCAAATTAAAAAGTTAAAATATATGCAGTTATATCCAAGTAGCAAGACTTATGGAAAAGAAATTAATAAACTTTTATGTATACTCTTGATAAACATATCTTTCACAACATGCTGGCAGGGTTGATTTTGGAAACAGAGGTCGGAGCTCATCCTTAGGTAACTAATATTTAGGCAAATATCTGATCAGCAAACACTGCAGAGTGACACTTTAGATTACTTGGTGGAAAAAATTGTACCAATAGCATATGCCCTCACTGTGGACATCAGATTATTTACCCCCTTAAAGAATAACTCCAGGTAGGATGTTTTCAGGTTAGTTATTAGTTGGGGCAGGAATACTTACACAAATACAAACATAGTGGTTCTGATTAAAGAAGTAGACTTGCAGTGAAGGTAAATAGTAAACTTAATCCCTAAATTGTAACATTACCATATTTGATCCCACAGTAAATGATAGACAGTCTTCCTTTTTCAAATAAATTCTCAGTATAGATATTACATTAGAATTAAAGAAAACAGAATTTTTATTATTCATTCATATTGTAGAGCTTCACTTATATAAGCGTGCATTCTAGTGTAAAGTCTATTGTGAGGTGAGATGGGACCCTGCCAGAGTCATTATTCCTGTTTATTGAGTAGCAGACTAGTTATAAGAACAAAAAAATCAATATTAATGGCTGACCCTGAACAGGTCTTATTAAAGCAATGGCATCTTTTTCTTTTTTTTTTTCATTCTTTTTTTTTTTAAGCAAGACAAATTTCTTTCTGCAGCAACGCTCTCCTGTTTAATAACATCCACATAACATATACCTGTCTTAAAAAAGTGTATCTGAGCCTTTCATTCAACACATTCAAGTGAAAAGTACTAGGCCCTGGGTGTCTGCATTACCCTGATGATTTCATTTAGACATCACATACTCAGTTTTCTTCTGCCCTAGACTTTGTGTCAATTGGGCCCACACATGTAATTGATTTTGAGTTTTGCTGCCAAACTGAGAAAGAAAACAAAATTAAAATCTACTAACTTTTCATTGTTTGCCACACCAAAAGTGAAGAAAACTTCTCAAAATTCACTGGTGATAGAAAAGAAAAGCATTCACAATCTGCTGATACATTCTGCAGAAGCTTAGCCATTCTTTTACAGACAAGAAGAATCCTTGAGGAAGTAAAGAATTTTAAAAGGACATATATGAAATAATTTGCATCTGAACAAAAATCTTCTTCTACAGAAAAAAATCTGAGCCAGAGACCTAGCATGCAACATTTCTGCCTGACATTTCTGTTCTTATAGGCAAAGAGAAACAAGTTTTAACAGAAGATATCAGTAATCTTATTGTAGCATGTTTTTACTGATACATAACATTGCATTTACAAGTGGTTTCCTTTTCTTTTTTTTTCATGGAAAAAAATATAAAAGGAATCACAGCTACTCATCCTGTTCCTCATGCATGTTGCTTTGGAGGGTTTTTTTTGCAGGGGTGGGAGGTGTCCCTTTTCAAATCAACAAACAATTTAGAACAATAACATATGACGTGAGAATATTACTGGTGTTTACACAAATGATTGAAAAATATTAGCTCTAGAGTAAAGCTGGAAGATGTATTTAGTCCGGCAATTTTCTGTCACTCCTAATGGCCTCTTTCTGAAGACTTTCTTATTATAATTCTTCAGAGAAATTCACTGTGCAGCTAGATTTGTTTATTCATATTTTGCTCAGCTCTATGTGGTGTTCTTTCTATTAATCCTCCAAGAGTCAATTTATTTTATACTGTTTGACCCATCAGATTCCAGCTCATGAAGCAGCTTAATTTTCACTAAATTAAGACACATCCTCTTGAGAAATACCAGAAGATCTGTTATCAAATTTCATAAACTAAAGTCTAGCCATAGTTAAAGTTAATCTCTTAATAGTAAGGAAGAAAAAAATTCTCATCTCATAGCAGAATATGCTAGATTTCTTGCTTATGAGTTGACTTTTGAGAACAGAATTGCTGTTCACACTATTTACCTAAATTAGACAAATCAGAAGGCCTGCAATTCCAAGCAATGCTTCCCAACTGAAACAAATGCATAGAAACACAAGCTGTCACTGCAAGGTATTTGCATTGCAGATTAGCAAGCAAATCTGTATACCCTCCTTCCAATAACCAAGTACTGACAATTTAAGACATCAATACATTGTGAAGGGAGCTTTAACATTTAAAGTTTAACAGTCAGCATTTAAAGTTGAATCACACTTTCTTGATTTATGATGTTGATCAACATTTGTAAGTACACAGGCAGAACTGCAAATAATTTTGATTTTAATTACCTTATTCAAAAATAAAAATTATCTCCCTAGTCATGAAGGCAACATTGCTTCATTTTGTGACAGATACTTGATAGCTCTTGCTGATGGAATTTCTTCCCAGGGAAGAAGGTCAAAGGGCTGAAGCCATTAGTCCATAAAAAAATTTACATTTTTCTAAACCCTGCAGAGAAACATCAGCCTACTGGGACTAGCATTAATGCAGTGTGTTTCCTAATCAATTTGGAAAGCCCAAAAAGATATACACTGGGATGATCCCATAGAACAAAATGAGACACAGTATTAAGGCCCACCACATTATCTCTTTAAAAAAGACTGAAAGTGGAAGCGTGAGGAGGACAACCCTTTGTGTACGGGACCAATATATTTCTAAGTTATGTGACTATTTCTTTCCAATAAAGTTTTTCTCTCTCTCACACACACATACACCCTTTCCTACAGACTTACTGAAAGAGGCACATAAGAAATACAACAGACTAAAGTACATAACCCATTGCGAAAACAAACACATATGTGAAGAAGTTCTGAGATTCCCATGACTCAGTCATATGTAGAAAATAGAGACTGAGGGTTTCCCAGAGGATGTCCTAATGCTGCTTTAATCATGAGAGAAGTGTAATTCAAGCAAGTTCAAATGTATGATAAAAAAAGACTTTTCAGGTAAGTCTGTCTAATTGATCTAAGACTTCTGACATTGACATTTACTTCTTTAATTTGATGTGGAAATTTCATATGTAACGAGAGGCATCTTAAAAATTACAATACAAAGCCATGAAGGTTACTAAGCAAAAACTGCTAAAGGAAGTCTCATGACTTGCTCTTTACCAGCCTTTCTTTACCTATTAAATCAAATAAGGTCAACTGCTTTAGGAGGTTTTATGTGTTTGATACGATAAACTACAGCTTTCTGAAAGTTTTGTCATAGATGTGAAAGAATTGACTCAGTTTCAGAATTTAGCTTGCAAACTAGGAAAGAATACATTTTGAAAAAAAAGTTTTATTTCTATAAATGTGAATTATTCAGTTTAATTTTTTTGAGGATGAATTAGAAATTTTTAGGAGCAAATAAAAACATTAAGGAAATGAAAGCCTTCTTAAATGAGAATTCTCGGTCCCCTCACATCTAAGTGTAAAAAATCTCACAAACCATATATTCACGTCTGTTTGATTTATTTTGATTCCTAATGAACTTTAAACAATTTTTAACAGCAAGAAGTCATTCAACAGTTTCTCCAAAGGAGTCCTAACTTATTTAAAGGTATTTGGAGTAGAAGTATTTCACTGAAACAGTGGATTTCAGTGCGTTGGTATCCAGAACATCCGGTGTAGACCAGAAGCATATAGCTACAAAAGAAAGGCAATAATCTATAAAAAAGTCAGACCCTTTCTTCTCTGAATGAATGTTTTCATGTTGGAGAGGGAGATTATCAGATATCTTATGAGAGTGCAAATTCAAAACTGATTTAACCAGCTGTATAGCTTGAAGATCAGAACAAGTCTTTATAAGTCTAGGTTAACATGTAACCTTGTACTAAGCAAGAAAAATCCTGTAACTAAATAGAAAGCCACCATGACTATTTATCTCCTGAGACATTTTCCTTCTACCCTTTTCTCTTCTGATGTCTAATAATCTAGAGAAACATCTTCTCCCTTAGGCTCAGTTGCTCCTGGTTGAGAAAACAGAATATGTACCACTTTATATGCTACTGGGTCCCATGATTCAGAATTTCAGATGAAAACCAGTGAATTTCAGTTGAATTTGTACTTCTGAGGGCTGTGAAAGTCCAAGTTTTCATTTTCCAAGGATGACATAGTTTGCGCCCAGGAGAAGGTGGACATATTTCCAGAACAAGATAAACCAAAATGTTGCCCCAAGGTTCATCTGTATCAAGCAAGGCTGACAAATAAACTTCATACAGGTTTGCTCAGTGGTGTGCATTTGCTGGTTTACATTTCAATTAATTGTTGCCATTCTGATAAGTGCATACAAAATTAGAGTTTCCTCATGTGGAAATTATGCTTTGATGAAACGTTTAATCCTTCTCTGGGACAAATAATTTTTATTATTTGGAGTTTGCTTTTTGTAATACAATAGCTCCCATCTGTTTGGGAGGTAAGTGCAGTGGGATGATGAAGAAGAGAGAAACTGAGCCCGTCTCTCTGAAGGAATTGTCTTTGGGCAGGCTACTATTGTCCAAGCTGTGCCTTTCCTGCAACAGTGCACTCATACTTTGGTTCCGTTATCTAAGCATATGGAAGGTTGCATTATGCCTGAGGACTGAATAGGCTTATCTGAACAATAATTTTAAATTTCTGACTTTGAGTTGTATGACACCATTTCTTGCATTTGTATCTTATAAAAGGGATAACTTTCTTAGTCTTTTAAATAATAAGACATTCATGTAATATTCTTACAATTTATTTCATTCTACTGTATGTGAAGCAATCTGTCTGGTACAACTTCATTAGCCCGTTGCCAAGATGCTAGCTACTTTCTTAGGACAAATTCAGTAGATTGTGAGTAAAGGAATACAGATTAGGTCATTCAGGGCCCAGTTCAGCAAAATGCCTCAGAACATCCTTACTGTGAAGTTAGTGATAATATGTACATTTACCAACAACATTTGAAAGCATGTGTCTAGATGTAAGTTAGAGTACCTACTTGAAGATATGCCTCAACGTGAGGCAATACTGATGCATACTGGCTGATCCTACATCCATGTTTTTCTTACAAAAGCCTTGTTTGCCAAGTAGAAGTTAATGTAGCTTTTATAAACAGCAAACAAATTCATAAAAAAAACAGTTGACTGACCAGATGGATTGAGATAGGAGGTTATCTGAAGGTTATACACAGATATCCCTCCTTCCTTCCCTCCTTCCTTCCCTCCTTCCTTCCCTCTTTCCTTGCCTCCTTCCCTCCTTCCTCATTAGTTGTCAGTTTTCAGGTTTTCAGTCATTAGTCTTCTTGAGCAACACCACTAATATTTGCATATTATTATTATCACAAAGTACATCTTTAAAAAACAAATATTATTCTGACACCAAGAATTACAGCCTGCTCTATCTACCCTACTGGCAGTAACCCTAAGTGATCCTAAGTTACCTGCAAGAGCTTTCCAGAGACATCAGCTGCAGAATAGCATCCTCAGTATTTTGACTACTCTCAACTCATTGAATACACCTGAGCACTACACTATAGTGCCTACAGCTTCCAGCCTCGGGGATAAAGTAATTATTGCAGATAGGCAGGAAAAGTGTCTAAAAACAAAGCAATTCAACTTAATTAGTTAGTCTATCAGTTGTGATGGGTAGAAATGGAGGTCATGGAGGCAGACCATCACTGAGGTCCAGAATTCCCAACCTCTGAGGAAGTCTCGACAGCACAGAAGAGGGCATTAGCACCAACAATGTTAGGAATAAGATAGCAAAATGAGCCCAGCCCTTCATGGCATCACCTTTTCTTGCCTCATTTATTTAATCTGTGAACCTTCATCTATTCAAAATGTACTCTAATAGGCTGACCTTGAACTCATCAGATGCTTTTGTACCATTGTAACATGCTGTATCTTTAAGCAAAGAAACATGAATAAAAAATACATACCATAAGTGCAAACTGTATTGATAAAAATGTAATAATTACAGTTAGCAGGGGACACATCAATGTCTTCTTTTCTTGAGTCTGTTGCTTAGACTGAAGCCCTCCTGCTACATCCAATAGAGACATTACAAACCTCAGTTTAGGTATGGAAACTGATACTCTCCAATTGCCTCTCTGTATGTGGAGGGTTTATTCCTAGGGGCTGTGTACAAAGTATTCAGGGATTTCACCAGAAGGATTTCTGTATTCTCTTATTGCAAACTTGGCTGAAAAGCACCAATAGTACTCTACCTCCTGAGGAACCTCCTGAGTTGCTCTCATGAGCTTGCATTTAAACACAACTATTGTAAATTCCTCATAAAAACGGTTCTGAAGAACCAGACAACAAAAGAATTCCCTTTCTCCAAACGCTATGCCAAATACCATTCCACTGACAGGATCAATGGATGAATTTACTACCACAGATTAGGTAGCCATATGAGCTACCTTGCTATATATTTCTTTGAAATTCAGAGACAAAAACCTATAGGTAATTCTAACATCTAGAGATCAGATAAAACTTGAAAAGTATAACAATAAACAATAAATCCTAAACCAGCCCTTGAAATAACAACAGTAAAGAAACAGTAAACTCACAAAATTTTTTTTGTATTCAGGGATATTTCCATGTTCCTGGGATGTCCTGACCCATGTGAGTACTGGTGTAACTCCTATATTTCTGTACTGTAGTATACAATAGAATTATAGTACTATAATTCTGTATATATTGGTTGGAGGGGTTGGAAGGATTGGAAGTGGTTGGAGAGGTTGCAAGGGACCTCTGGAGGCCATCTGGTCCAACCCCTGCTCACGCAGTCACCTATAGCAGGACTGTTTCCAGACAGCTTTTTAATATCTCCAAGGATGGTGACTCCACCACCTCTCTGGCCAACCTGTGCCAGGCCTCAGTCACTCTTACAGTGAAAAATGTTTCCTGGTGTTCAGAAGAAACCTCTCATGTTTCACTTTGAACCCCTTGTCCCTGGCCCTTGGGGCAAGGCACATTCCTGGCTCATGTTCAACTTGTTTTCCACCAGGACCTCCAGGGCCTTCTCTGCGATGCTGCTTTCCAGCCTGCCAGCTCCCAGCACATATCCCTTATGTCTGGGGTTTTTCTTCCCCACATGCATGACTTTTCACTTCTTGTTGAACTTGGTGAGGATATGGGATCATGTATGAGATATCTATGATTCTGTCACTTTTAGGTACAAAACTAGCCAAGGAGAAGCATTGTAGAAGAAGCATATATGTTTAAGATGTCCTCTCTGAAAAATCCATTTGTAAGAGATACTAAGATCTCCCGGGTGCACAGTAAATATGAGGCTACACCTACTTGGCTACAGTGGTGTTGTGATTTAACCCCAGTCAGCAACTAGGACCATGCAGGTGCTCACTCACTCCACTCAGTTCATATGGGGGAAAGAATCAGAAGAATAAAGGTGAGTAAAAAAGCATGGGTTGAGATAATGTTAATTTAATAGGTAGAGGAAAAGCTGTGCACACAAGCAAAGCAAGACAAGAAATTCATTCACTGCTTCCCATCAGCAGGCTGGTGTTCAGCCATCTCCAGGAAAGCAGGGCTCCATTACACGTAACGGTTACTTGGGAAGACAAATGCCATACTTCGAAACGTTCCCCCCTTCCTTCTTCCCCCAGCATTATGTACTGAGTGTAGCATCATATGGCTTGCAATATTCCTTTGGTCAGTTGGGTCAGCTGTCCTGACTGTACCTCCTCCCAAATTTTTGTGCACTCCCAGCCTACTTGCTGGTAGGGTGGTATGAGGAGAAGAAAAGTCCTTGACTGCTTAGCAACAACCAGAAACATTAGTGCACTACCAACACTATTCTCATCCCAAATACAAAACATAGCACTATACCAGCTGCTAGCAAGAAAGTCAACCCCATCCCAGCCGAAACAATGACAAGTGGTCAGCTGAATTTGCAATTAAGCCCATAATTGATACTGATATCCCTAACTGTCCATTTTCCTGATCAAGCAGCAGACATCTGACTTGGCACAGTCTCTAACCAGACCAGGTGGAAATCAGCAGTTGATATGACCTGACTTGTAAGAGCTTGGAAAATTAGGTATACAACAGTACTAAAAAATCATATTGACAGTTTGTTGGAGCATCTCACTTACCTGAATCGAACTGAGATTTCACTGCAATCCCATCTCTTGGAGGAAATATCTTGGAAGGAAACAACATGGGGGTGGAACTGTCACCACATCAATTAGGTCAAAAACTATTATGTATGTCATTTAAAATGCTATCTGCTTTGTCTGCCTTCTTTCTGACACAATAGTCTGGAGAAGTGGTGTCTATACCTTAAGTTGTCAATAGCTGTGAGAATTCATAATATTTAACAATAGTTGTAAGTTTTACAAGTAAAAAAGCAATCTGAAACTCAGCACTTCACTTTGGCCAACCACCAGCTTACACTTTTCTGCTGCAGTACTTTTATTCACTACATTTGCTAGGCATTCCTAACCATTAGTCTCGATTCAGCTTCCCTAGACTCCTTTTCTAAAACACAGGATTTTGCATAATAGCCCTAACACCAAATTATTCTTACTTAACTGGGCAATCAGCTCCCTGTCACCACGATGACCAGATTTTTTCTCTTCCCAAACCAAAGCAGTGGGAAAGGGATTTCTAATCCCATAAACCTCTGCATCTCAGGAGGGTTGGAGGTGGGGGAATGAAGGATTCTGCAGTCAGTCTCAATTTTCCACTTTTTAAAGCAGTCTACAGCCCTCTCTTCCCCACTCAGATGGTTGGTTTCAAATGCAGTCTTCCATCTGCTTTGCTAAACTTTAACCCTCTCCTGCCTTATTGCAGTTGGATACATTCTCTCACAACTTCCACAAATTATGAAAAGACAACAGCAAACAGCAAGGTCAAGCAAAAACAGCAAACAAAAAATCGCTCTTTTTTCCACTATATCTTCAGTATCGCTACACAGTGAATAAAATATAAATATCTAGATGAAAAGGGAGAAAGTTCCTAACACATCTTGCATTTATTTTTCCTTTTCATACTCTTCTTCTTTCACCTAACATTTTTATTTACCAAGTATTTTGGATATAAAGATAGGCAAAAGGGGAAAATCCAACAGCTTGTGTTTCCACCCCCATTCCACCTACATACTTACATACAACTACATACTCCCAAGTCTCCCCTTCCTTCCAAGTCGCCTTCTTACCCCTTAAATATCTTTTCTTCCTACTCTCTCTCAAGACCCTTTAGATTCTTGCTTTACCACTTCCCAGCCTGAATAGCTGGGTACTAGAGCTCAGCCCCTGCCTGGCACATTCAGAGAACATGAGCTTCCTCTTCAGGATGCAGATCACAAAAAGGCTTAAATACACCTTTGTAACAGAGGGCTGGCATCTGCTATGCAGAAAGTAAGGTGGCAGTGAGAGGAGAGGGAAATACACAGCAATTTATCTGCCTATTACACTCCAGCAAACCTGCTGGCAGACCAGGTGGTGTCTGTGTAAGTAACACTTTCTCCTGATGAGACATTAGGAGGTTAGAGAACCAACCTTAGACACACATCATCCTCTAAGAGCTGGTCCTGAAGCCTATACACGCCCTGCACCTTCTCAGGATAGCCCGTCACCACTCCTCCTGACAGAGTTCAACTCGACTCTGCCAGACAGTTTTACCAGCCTGTCAGAAAAGCGAGTAAATTGTGTCCTTCGTCAGTATTGCACCCTGCCAATCTATCTTCCAATCCATGATTTCTTTACTTTAAAATAAAAAATAAAAAAGTGAGGTTTTATTTTTTCCCCTTAAATGTGCAGACTTTTTCTTCTGATTCTGTAAAAAGATCCATGACCTCCAAGCCAAACCTGTATTTCTCCCTGTAAAAGTAAGGAGAATATGTTCCCTACAAACAACTTACTTGTGTCTTTCCTATAACAGGTTCTCTGTACCGATAACCTATTCTAGTTTTTCCCATCAGGTTAAATATTTCTCTGAGGCACACAGGACTCTGAGATTAAATGAGTGTCCTCTTGGCTTTCTGACCTCTGGTTAGTGATGAGTTTCCTCCCCTCCCTAGTAATAGGGGGAAAAAAAAGTGATGGATGGCAGTAAGAAAGCTGTTAGAAAGGGAAAAGGCAGCTTACAATACCTCTTCAGTGTGAAATGATCTACTTCAGTGGTAGTGTTGGGTGATGGATGCAGGACCCTTTCCTATAATTTTCACTCTCTTTCTGTTTTACACAATCACCTTGAAAACCACTGCATCAGCTGCCACTGCTTGATGTAGCTTCTCTGTATGTATCTCCTCATTTGTTTTTACCTAGATGAACTTTTCTGACATGGTGGATATACTTGACATTTTTGAAACCTGCATATTTATTTCCTCTGCTTTCTACGGGGAGAGGGACAAGACTAGCAAGGCGAGAGATTGTTCAACAGGACCCTTTAAGCCTTAGATACATTCTTGAACTATGTAAGTGCATATACATTTGGGGAAGACACATACATACATACGTATATACATACCCATATTCACAAAGTACAGGTGTCTTCAGAAACCACTGAGGCAAAGGCAAGGACAAGGGCAAGGGAACAGACATATCAGGGCCACACTTCATCTCCTGGTGTTCAGGGAATTTGTGATGTTTGTCTGAATAACTTTCATGCAAAAAAGGCTTCCTGTCCATAATACTTGCAGCAGAGTCAGTGTGTCTGCATCCTTCTTGGCAACATTTAACATCATCAAAATTGCCAGCTATGTTTCATTTTTAGAATCTATTTTTTCCTCTGTGTACAATCAGGATATGGTTCCTTTTTCAGATGCTGCTCTGAGCTTTCAGTTCTGGCAAGGGAAAAAAAACAAAACAGAAAAACCTTGACTTGAACCACAGACTAAGAAACTAATGCTGAAGAATTACTATCAGAAGAGAAAAGTCAAGATGGTGAGAGGTTCACTTTTTCTAACTGTGATCATGCTGAGATGGGAATATCTTCTGGAGACCAAGGTTTATTAGTTTTAGGACCACCCCTTAACCTATTCAAGACCAGTTCTTTTATGGTGGACTTGATATGCTCTTTCACTAAACAAAGAATGTACTTAGCATGTGTGGACCTCATTGATCTGCCTGTAAATGGGTAGATTCTTTTTGTATGTTTGGTGTTGATTTGTGTGCTTGTTTAGGTTTTTTGTTTGGTTTTAACTTTGCAATCAGGTAGGTCACTACAGACTTTTAGAATTACAAACTAAGAACTCTTATTTCTTAGGGGCTCGGGGGCAAATAATACTTGAGTTTTCAGGAGGTAATTTTGTTTGGGTTTATTTTGCTTGGGAGGGGTTTTTTTTTGTTTAGCAACAGTAAAGCTGCTGGGTATCTAGTACACTTTCCTTTAACAGGTAATGTAAAAGCAGCATTTGTCCTCATGAATATCATGTTTATCAACTTGCTGAAGTCACTGCTTAAATTCCACTTGCATAGAAAGTGCTGTTATGCAAGTGATACAACAGGAAAGAAATAAAGCAAGAAAAGTTCATCCCACATGACAGCCTCTGTTAGTTTCGACAGCACACTAGGTCAGAAGCCAGGAAAGAGGAGGTGACAGCTGGATTCCGTTGGTTGAGAAGTTTGTTTGCAACTTGCTGCAATCAAGACCAATGTTGAAGGGTAACTGCATGTATAAAATGTGGATGTTGCTCTGCATTCCTTGCAACAGAAGAACTGTCAGGAGAGTAGGAAGCATTATAAATGAGGCAATGTGGTTTTGAAGTGCAATCCTATTTTAAAAGTAAATACTGACCTCAGGGACTTGGACAACTGTGGAGATGGATTAATTATGAATAAGGGCTCTTTCACCTTTGTCTCTCTAGTAAGAATCCACTATGTACGAGCAGAGACTGAAAGCTTATTAATTTGTGAACTATTTCATATGATTTACATGAACTGAAGCAATAGACTGAATCATGGAATTGCACAATAATTTCCATTGAAAGAGATCTTTTGAGGTCATCTGATCCAAATCCCACCCAAGACAGAGAGAACTTCAAAGTTACATTAGTGTGCTCAAAACCTTGTCCAGTATTTCCAGCAGTGAACATTCTACAACTTCTCTTGTAAATTTGTTTCAATGGGTAACCAACATCATTGTGAAAATGCGCTCAGCTTCTAGCTGATGCGCAGCTCCTCTGGGTAGGTCACACACTAATTCTCACCAGGAATGTCAATATTTAACATGAAAAGAGGTCGACACCTCATGCTTCTGTATCAGATTAATGATGATGCTGGTGGACCACATGCTGCCTTCCCCAACACGGCAAAGTTCTGTTGAACTTTTCAAAAGCTTCTCTTCTTTTCTTGAATATTCACTTATCTGGGGGTTGGGGACTGAGCGTAGGGAGGGAGGAGAGCTTTTTACTTTTTTCTCCTTGCCAACTAGCTAATAAAGAAAAGACAATGTCTAGAAAACAAAAGGTTCCAACATATGAACAAAATATCTCTGATCTCTAGGAGAGAATCCATCTCACTGAATACACTCATCACCCAAAATATATCTGTTTTGAAACCTTTAATGAGAAGTATCCTCAGGGAAAAGTTTTCTCTCATTTTACTTGAGAATTGCAGAGTTTATCATTTGAGTATCCATTGGCCATATTAGAATTCAGACAAATATCTGCATATTTTAAATGTCTGCCTGAATACTGAGATCATTTGTCAATGTCCTCACTGAATTGTTAGTCAGACAGAGTCATGCACATTATTTGAGACAGAAAATGAACTGTTTGGGTTGCTATGGTTACAGCCATGGAGAAGATAAATTTGTGCAGCTACTATCTTTCTTGAGGGGGTGGGGTGCGGAAAGATAATTGAAAACCTAAAAGTTAATCCAGAACATCAGGACAGGGTCAGAACTGAAACAAAGCTTTACGTGTGCATTTCATTATATAGGTGAAAGCCACGATGTATCCATAAAAGTAAATAAATATTGATGGATGCTCCCATTACACTCCCCTTCTCTAAATTTATGCTGCAATTTGTACCAGTCAGGTCATGGTGATCGGGCTGGTTCAACCAACAGGATTTTTTAATTTGGACAGTTTTCTGATTTAGAATAGCATGATGCTGTGGCGGTTTCCTCTCTGAGAATTACTGCTAAGATTTTTTTTTTTTTTTCATAGAAATGCAGAATCACAGAAACATTTATGTTGGAAGAGATCTCTTGAGATCATTTAGTCTAACCTCCCTGCTCAAGTAAAGTCACCTACAGCAGGTTATCCAGGACTGTGAGATTTTCAGTATCTCCAAAGATGCAGACTTCTTAACCCCTTTAGGTAACGTATTCCACAGTTTCACAACCCTCAAAGTGAAAAGAGTTTCCTTGTGCTGACATGGAATTTTTTTTTTTTTATTTTTTTTTTTTTTCATTTGTGGTCATTGCCTCTTGCTAGCTCACTGGGCGACACTGAAAAAGTCCTGTCTCTGTCCTCTTCATTCTCTGTTGCCAGGTATTTATACATAACGATAAAATTCCCCTGAGCCTTTCCTCCAGGATAAACACTCCCAGCAGTCTCAGCCTTTCTTCATATGGCAAATGCTCCAGTCCTTCCATCATCTTTTAGCCCTGAGATAGATTTTGTCTATTAAGTCAGTATCTTACTTGAACTTGGGAGGCCAGCACTAGACACAGTACTCCAGACTCTCGGTGCTGATCAGAGAGGAAGGATCACCTCTGTTGATATGCTGGCAATGCTCTTTCTAATGCATCTCAGGATACTGTTCACCTTTTTTACCGTAAGGTTGCATTGCTGTCTCATGTTTAGGTAGGTGTTCACCAGGGCCCCATGGTCCTTCTGAGCAAAGCTGCTTTCCAGCCAGGTCCCCCCCTCAGCTGAATCAGTGACTGGGGTTATTCATTGCCAGGGCAGAACTTTGCTCTTCCCTTCATTAAATTCCTCTCTGACCAACTCTCCAGCCTGTCATGGATGGTCTGAATGGCACCACACTCATGTGCTGTATCAGCCACTTCTACCAGTTTTCTATCATCTGCAGACTCTCTGAGGGTGCACTCTGTTCCATCATCCAGCTCATCAATAAAGATATTAAGCAATATTGGCCCCAGTATTGACCCCTGGGATACACCATTACTGCCTCATGTCCAACTGGACTTTTTGCTACTGCTCACAACACTCTGGTTGCAATCATTCAGCCAGTTTTCAGTACACCTCATTGCACACATATCTAACTCATACCTTGTCAGCTTGTCTGTGAGGATATTATTGGAGACGGCGTAAAAAGGGTTTACGCTACAGTTGAGGTAAACAACATTCACTGCTCTCCCTTTGTCCATTAAGCTTGTCACTACATTGTAGAAAGCTATCAGGTTGGACAAGCATGATTTTCCCTTTGTAAATCTACGATGACTAATCCCAATCACTTTCTTTTCTTTCATGTGTTCGGAAATGCTTGCCAGAAGGATTTTCTCCGTTACCTTCCCTGGATATTCCCTTGGCCTTCTTGAATATAGGAGTCTTCTTTGTTCTCTTCCAGTCTTCCGGATCTTCTCCCAGTTGCTGTGACTGTTCAAACATAATCAAGAGCAGCCTCACAATCACATCAGCCAACTCCCTCAAGCACTTTTGGATGCAATCTGTCAGGGCCCATGGACTTGTGTATGTCCAGTCTGTTTAAGTGTTCCCTAACCTGGCCCTACTGCACTGAGGGTAAGTCTTTCTTGTTCCAGATTTCCCTTCTGGTCTCTGGGTGCTGGGATTCCTGAAGGCCAGTTTTACTGCTAAAGACTTAGGCAAAGAAGGTACTGAGTACCTTGACCTCTTCCATGTCATTTCTCACCAGTTCCCCTGCTGCTTTCAGCAGCAGTCCCATATTTTCCTGAGTCTTCCTTTTGCTGCTCATGTATATGCAGAATCCTTTCTTGTCGCCTTTCACATCCCTTGCCAAATTCAACTCCAGCTGGCTAGAAAAGCCAAGGCAGCTTTTCTAACCCTACCACTGCAATATCACATAGCAACTCCGTTTGGGTCACATTTCCCTGCTTCCACCTCTTGTGCAGTTCCTTTTTATGTCTGAGTGAAAGTAGGAGGCTTTTGCTCGTCCTGGCATGTTTCTTGCATCCTTTTCTTGATTTCCTAGTTCTTGGGAGCTTAGAGAAGGTTATTCTCCAATATCAACAGGCTCTCCTTGACCAACCCTTCTTTCCAGGGCTGCAGCCCATGGATTCTTCCAGTAGGTCTCTGAAAAGGTCTGCTCTCTCTGAAAAAGTCTGCTCTCCTGCAATCCAGGCTTGTGGTCCTTCCTTTTGCCTTGCTGTCTTCTCTTTGAGTCCTGAAGTTTACTATCTTATGTTCACTGTAGCCAAAGCTCCTGTTGACTTTCACATCTCTGACCAGTTCTTCCTTGTTCCAGGTTTGGCCATGCATCTCTGCTTGCTGGCTCCTTTGTTATCTGGTTTCAATTCAGTGAGTAGCATGATGTATCAACTTGAGAAGCCAGACTCCCACATCTATCCACTCATGACTGAGTGTTCTAATTACTAAGAAACACAATCTTATTCCCCAACTTCATGCAGGTGAGAGGGGTAGGAAGGCCGACATTCACTTCCTTCGCTGCATTTAGGTAATATGCTACTGAGACACACGAGAGACTGTGCAAAACTCTTCAGGGTGAAGAAGATCTTGAAACATCTGTGCTGCTTTCTAAGCCTCTAACCTATGTGGTAGCTATAGACAAATTGTTCATGTTAAGCTGCATGTGGAAGTGAGACTTCTGCCTTGAAACTGTCTCATGTTCCTGGACCAGCACCCCAGGATTTCCAGATCCCTAGCTGTGGGCAGAAGCAAGTTAACAGGATCTTCCAAATCCCACCCTGTGTTTTGTTTTCATTCAGTCCAGAAGGAAGGCACAGTCATCTCCTTAGCAGCCACCCAGCACTTTGTTTTCCTGAACAGTCTTTGGCAAATCTTCAGTATGTAATTGGTCTAGGGAGTTTGATGGTCCTATATTATTACTAGTTTAATGTGAAACAAGGAGTGGCCTGACCACTTTCCCTGACTACATATATGGATAACCGTGGCTTTGATTACTTTCTTAACATAATGATTTTTAGCATGTCCTGAGCATAATTATATGGGCCCTTAATACTATAGCAGAGGTAAGGCAGAGCTAGCTGTCTACCTAGTCAGTCAAGAACAGACTGAACAAATGCAGACAGCTGAATTCTGGCTCATAAGAAATACTCAGGTCCTCCAAGAAGCACCTACTGCATTTGAAACACCTCTGGGACTAACCAGTGATGTAGAGAAGAGTTTACAGATCAATCCCTTAAAACTCAGGTAGAGTTGGTATTTCTCTTAGTTGCTACCTTTTAATTTAATACCTAGAAATACAAAATTATCAAAGATATGAATGAAGTTTGGGTTCAGTTTTCTGATGGGAGGTCTTTTCTGATGTCAGCAGAGGTGCTACTAAATTACAGCAGAGAAGTAAGGTCATTATTAGGCCTATCATAATCTATAAAAATTAATTTAAATCACTATGAATATATTATTTGACACATTTATTCCTGCCTGTGAATTATTTATGAACCAGTCTGGAAATCTTACAATGCCAGTCTTATTCATAACCATTCACCAGTGGATTATGTAGGCTAATTTCATTAGTATTTTTGCATGCTGTTCACCACTGGTCTTGCTGATTGCTGATACCCCATAGCTGGCAGCTCATGATTACCTTTCTGAGGAAAAGCAACTATTTCCCAAAATATAAAGGCTGTAGTGTTCCCAATGTTACTCTGGTCTACCAAGCACACTAAAAGTTTTTGGCACTATGAGAGAAAATTTTGGAGCTAAGTAATAATTGTAATTGTTAATGTTCATTAAACTTGTTGAATCTACAAAAAAATATTGCTGAGAGATCTACAGTTGTCAAAACATTCCTAAACTCTGAATAAGCACCAGAATAAATGTGTGATCTTATATCACTATTTCCTCAGCCTTTTAGGGATCATATTAACTTGCTTCAGGAATTGTATCAGTGGTGAACTATACTAATGCAGTGATTAATACTAGGTTTTGATCAACTCTGGTGTATTAGGTTTTAAGAAAAAAAAAATCTCTTAAGAACTAAATTCATATTAACAAAAACCTTCTTATAGCAGGCAGGATTATGATTAGCCAAATTTAAATTAAAACCTATGGCCCACTACCAATGCTTTTAATTTATTTCTTAGGAAGGATTATGTAAGATATCAGATAAAATTAGATTAGACACATTTCCACACAGATACAAGATGATAATAACGTTGGTAAAAATCATCTTCAGTGCAAAAACCTTTTGGGGCACAGCACAGCTCAAGAGTGGCAGGGGGTCCCCATGGCATGAACTGGCAGCTGGGGTCTGTCCCATCACCCCAGCCAGGAGCAGGGCAGCCAGGGGGTACTGGGGCCTGTGAACTCACAGAGTTATTTAAATACTGTAGGTTTCCAGGGGGCTATTTCAGGGGATGTAGAGCTGGAGCACGGGCAGGGAACCCGGTGCACGGTAAGAGAGACCTAGGGGTAGGCTTAGGCTTGCCATGAGGAGCCCTGGAGGCCAGGCGGGCTGAGGGGGTGATGGTCACCATGTGTAAGCCAATAATCCTGCCATAGGGTGTGCACATGCTTTCTCTTCAGAGACTCCTGTGAAAGGCTGTTTTAATCAGTCATAAAACAGTTCTTCTCCAGACCTTAAACACAAAGTGCCAGAGCTGGGGAAAAATTTCAAACAACGTCCTTTTACTCTACTTCAGAAGACTTTTCCTGGTTTTGGTTTTATTTTCAGGTGTGAAAATAAAGCCAATATGCTGTCATTTTTATGATATTGCATTCCTATCATAAGTAAAAAGTCACATTAATACAATAATTTCATTTTCCAGTTCACTGGCCCATAAAGTGGCTTATTGCACTTGGGTATTTAACACAAATACAGAAAAGTATTCACTTTGATATATTTTAATTCTGTCAAGAGTTGTGGTGACATTTTAACAATAAGAACTAGCAGATGGGTTGCTTAGTCCATTAGCCTTTCCCTTCCAGATCAGCAGTAAAATCCAGCCCAGGTGGGACCACATAATATCCAAAACAGTTCTTATCCAGGGACTGCTGTGCAATAATCTACAGAAGGTTCCTATTTGGAAAACCCTTGCTCCTTGGAAAGCCTAGGAGATGCCATCATTCCTGGAGATAGAGTGGCCACATAAGGTTGACAGGGCTCCCTCTCCTGTCATTCAACTTGGGGAGCTTTCTCTGCTCTGCCCAAACTGAACCGCATCTGCCCGTGAGCAGAAGAGTCAATAATGTCATCACTGTTGCACCACTCTAGCTATCCTCAGACTCTCCATCCCCTCCCAGATATCCATTTGGCAAAATTAGAGTAATTACGGTAGTCAGAGCTAGCAAAAGCAAGGGACTGAACACAATTTTTATAAAATCAGTCGTTCAGAAATGATGGCCTCTCCCACGATCAGAAATGATACATGGAAACTGTTGTGTGTTACTGCACATGTGGTCCGTTTCCTCTCCCCTACTTCTCACATATTTAGAACAGAATCATAGAATCATTTTAGTTGGAAAAGACCTTTAAGATCATTGAGTCCAACCATTAACCTAACACTGCCTTGTCTACCACTATACCATATGCCGAAGTGCCACATCTACATGTGTTTTAAATACCTCCAGGGATGGTGACTCATCCACATCCCTGGGCAGCATATTCCAATGCTTGACAATCCTTTCAGTGCAAAATGGCAAAATGTTTTCCTAATATCCAATCTAAACCTCCACTTGCACAACTTGAGGCCATTTCCTCTTGTCCTATCGCCTGTTACTTGGGAGAAGAATCCGACCCCCACCATGCTACAACCTCCTTTGAGGTAGTTGTAGACACAGATAAGGTCTCCCCTGAGCCTTCTTTTCTGCAGGCTAAACAACCCCAGTTCCCTCAGCCACTCCTCAAAGGCTTGCTCTCTAGAACCTTCACCAGCTTTGTTGCTCCTCTTTGGACCTGCTCCAGCACCTCAATGTCTTTCTTGTAGTGGGGGGCCTGAAACTGAACCCAGTATTAGAGGTGCAGCCTCACCAGTGACGAGTCCAGCAGGACAATCACTTCCCTAGTTCTGCTGGTCTAGGGACGATCACTATTCCTGATACAAGCCAGGATGCTATTGGCCTTCTTAACCACCTGGATACACTGCAAAATCATATTCACTTGGCTGTCCACAAACACCCTCAGGTCCTTTTCTGCCAGGCAGCTTTCCAGCCACTTTTCCCCAAGCCTGTAGTGCTGCATGGGGTTGTTGTGACCCAAGTGCAGGACCTGGCACTTGGCCTTGTTGAATCTCATACAATTGGCCTTAGCCCATTGATCCAGTCTGGCCAGATCCTTCTGTAGAGCCTTCCTACTCTCAAGCAGATCAACACTCCCACTCAAATTGGTGTTGTCTACAAACTTACTGAGGGTGCACTGGATCCGCTCATCCAGATCATTGATAAAGATATTAAACAGAACTGGCACCAGTACTGACACTGGAGAACATCACACATGACCAGCTGCCAACTGGATTTAATTCCATTCACTGCAACTCTTTGGGCCCATCCATACAACCAGTTTTTTACGTAGCAAAGAGTACGCCTGTGCAAGCCATGAGCAGACAGTTACTCCAGGAAAACATTGTGTGAAACAGTATCAAAGGCTTTACTAAAGTCTAGGTAGACAACATCCACAGCCTTTCCCTTATCCACTAAGCAGGTCACCTTATCGCAGAAGGAAACTGAGCTAGTCAAGCAGGACCTGCCTTTCATAAACCCATCTGACTGGTCCTGATCATCTGGTTGTCCTGTACATGTCATGTGATGGCACTCAAGATGATCTGGTCCATAACCTTTCCAGGCACTGAGGTGAGGCTGACAAGCCTGTAGTTCCCCGGATCTTCCTTCCAGCCCTTCTTGTGGATAGGCATCACATTTGCTAACATCCAGTCAACTGGGCCCTCCCTAGTTAGCCAGGACTGTTGATAAATGATAGAAAGTGGCTTGGTGAGCACTCCTGCAAGCTCCCTCTGTACCCTTGGGCAGATCCCATCTGGTCCCGTAGACTTGTGTGTGTCTAAGTGGTGCAGCAGGTCACCAATCATTTCCCCTTTGATTACAGGGACTTCATTCTGCTCCCTATCCCTGTCTTCTGGCTCAGGGGACTGGGTAATGGTCTTGGGGGGACTGTGACTGAGGCAAAGAAGGCATTGAGTACCTCAGCCTTTTCCTCATCCTTTGTCACTATGTTTCCCCCTGCATTCAATCGAGGATGGAGATTCTCCTTAGCCCTCCTTTTGTTTCTAATGTATTTATAGAAATATTTTTTATTGTCTTTTATGGCAGTATCCAGATTAAGTTCTAGTTGGTGTTTGGCCCTTCTAAATTTCTCCCTGCATAACCACAGGATCTCCTTCTAGTCCTGCTGAGTTGCCTGCCCCTGCTTTCAAGAGTCATAAATTTTCTTTTTTTTTTTTCCTGAGTTACAGACAAAGCTCTCTGTTCAGACAGGGTGGTTTTCTTCACTACCGGCTCATCTTTCTGCACATGGGGATGGTCTGCTCCTGTGCCTTCAGGATGTCCTCTCTGAAGCATGTCCAGCCTTCCTGGACTCCTTTGCCCTTCAGGACTGTGTCCCAAGGGACCCTGATGACCAGTCTCCTAAATAGGCCAAAGTCTGCCCTCTAGAGCTCCAAGGGAGCAGTTCTGATGACCCCCCTTCTTACTTCTCCAAGAATTGAAAACTATCATTTTGTAGTTGCTATGCCCAAGTGAGCCTCCAACCGCCACATCGTCCACAATTCCTTCTCTGTTCACAAAAAACAGTAGGGCACCTTCCCTAGTTGTTTCCCTCACCATGTGAGGAAGTTACCTTTCACACACTCCAGGAACCCCCTAGGCTGTTTCCTCTCTGCTGGATTTTATTTCCAGCAGACATCTGGTAAGTTGAGGTCCCCCATCAGAAAAAAGGGCTAGTGATTGTGAGACTTCTCTCAGCTGCTTATAGAATATTTCATCTGTCTCTTCATCTTCATTGGGTGGTCTATAACAGACTCCCACCATATTATCTGCCTTGTTGGCCTTCCCCTGATTCTTACCCATAAACACTCAACCCCTCAACCCTCTCATCACCATCATTAGGCTCTAGACAACCAAAACACTCCATAACATGGATGGGCTACCCCACTGTCACTCCTTCCTTGCCCATCCCTTCTGAACAGCCTGTAGCTGTTGATAGATGCACTCCAGTTATAGGGTTCATCCCACTAAGTTTCAGTAATGACAACTATATCATAGTTTTTTGCTGCACAATGGCTTTCAGTTGCTCCTATTTATTGCCCATGCTATGTGCATTTGTGTAGAGGCACTTCAGCTGGGCTGTCGGCTGTGTCCGAGGGCCATATATTTAGCCCTTCATGAACCCAGATGCTTCCGTTAAATTGTGTGAAAGTAATACTCTTCACATCTAAGTATGAAATGGAAGTGTTTTTAAATCATTGCCATATGCAGTTTTGTTTCTTTCAGAAAAAATACTGAAAACTGAAAAGGTTGAGAGAAGGTGCATTTCCCTACATTCTTATAATCTGTTGACAGTGCACATAGACATATAAGGGCTTTTTTTTTTTTTAATTTGAATTTTGTTTTAATACACAGATACCAAGGTAAAGAGAATAGTGGCTCAGCTGTGGAAATGCAGATGTCACGAATAGAGCTAAACTGAAAGAGGCCTTAGCATAATGAATCAAATGAGTTTATCTCAGTTTGTAAGAAGCTAACCCTGAGTTATCATATTTGGATATATTACAGTGAAGGAACTGCAATGAAATGTGACACCATTCTTCTTCTTTTGGACCTCCTCTAATGATCCTAGATGCTCCAGGATAATTAAATCAAGGTTGTTCATTTTTGAATTGCACAGCAATATATATCCTAATTGCTGGCTATGAGGCAACTTGTTCACCTTTTCTTAAGTGTTCTGAACTACTGACAAACTCATTAAAAAGTTGACCATTATATCGATGTGTATATATGTAAATCTCACACAAAAAGAGCTTCCTATTAGTCACTATGTGTCTGACGGGCTGACAAAAGTGATGTGTTCATACATATAAAGCCAGAGGGCAGATCCCCTGATTCAATACAGTGAGTATTTCTCCACTTAGTTTTAAAAATGGGAGCAACTCTTCATGGGAGAGGTTTGGAGTGGGAGTCCGAATGTGTAATGATATAGGTCTTCAAATACACTAGTCATTAGCATTGCTTAAAATTAAAACCAGCATGAAATCAAAGAGGTAGCAGAACTGTGGCTGGCCTTCCCCCTCAAATATTTATCTGTGTCAAAAGCAATTCCAAAAACCAAACAAGAGTAAAGGTTTTTTAATGCAGTTATTCTGTTTGTAAACAATTTTTTACATAAACGAAGATTAGAGTCATTGATGATACCCAAGATTTGTGTTCAATTGGAGTGTAAAAACAAAATTCTGTATACAGATTCCCCAAATTGATCTCTCTTCCCTGTTGAAACAACCTCCCCTCTTTCCTACTGCATTTGTTTTACACCCACTTGATTTGCAGGATGACTTTTTATGATTTTTTTTCTACTTAGCTCCTACAGCTTTTTTCTATGCTGTTTCTCTACTGTCAAAGGAGCAAGATACTCTGTAAATTCTACCCATTGTCAAGGAACATAAATTTCCATTGTTCTTGCCTCTAATCAAGAGAGAATAAACTAGAAAGAATGATTAAATTGGAGGATTAGTTCTTTTAACAAAAACAGACAAACAAAACCACCACCAAATCCAAGCAAAACAAAAAGAAAAAAAGCAAAGCAAAAAAACAACAAAAAAACCAAAACACATTTATGTTCAAGTCAGCTTTGAGAACACTTGGTTTCAGCTGATGATTCACAGTTGGGCCAGCTGGCACAGGTCTTCTTAAGTTAATGATACCTCTCATCTAAGGAGCTGGTTTCTGGTACATGAACATAGCGACTGATTTCTGGCTATAGTAGAGGTGAGCCTCAAATTAAAATATCCGAATAAAACAAGAAAATTACTAAGAAAATTAGAAAGACCTTTCATATTATTTTTGCTGTCTGGTGTTTTTTTTGTTGTTGTTGTTGTTTTGGGTTTTTTTTATCCCAATTGATAATTTAAAAAAAAATCATTGGGCATTTCTTAAACTTGTCTTTGCTACAATGGACTACTCATACTTTCATAGTTCATCAAGAGAACCTGGGACCATGTTAATAGTTTGGATAGACAAAGAATTTCTATTAACAGAAAGTTAGAGATTTGTTGGTACTTTTGCGAAAAACAGGTCTCAGAAGTCAAAAGTATCTAAATTTAAACACTGCAACATATTTTGAAAACGGGGCGATAAACAACATCTTAGGCTGCTGAGTTAATGAAATTTGGCCCTTAGGCAGCAGATATTTGAAGTTTCCCTTGCCTTCTACATACCAATTCTTCATTTCTTTTCCTTTTTTTTTTTTTTTTTTTTTAAATTTGTGATCATTTTTGCAGCAATGTAATACACAGAGAAATGAGTGGCTCTGATGGTTGATTAAATAATAAAGCACTTAAACATTTACAGAAGGCTGTTCATTATACTACAGCATAAGACAACAAAGAACATAGACACATTTGAGCAATTTATTCAGAGAACTGTCTGATGGAAAAGAGGTCCTGATACTGTTCCCACTGGCCTCTTGTAATCTTTGACACTAGTTTCATTCACTCACTACTTACTGCAATTAAAGTAATTGCAGATGTTTTGTTAGTATACTAATGGCCAGAATAGTCACATGGCTTTGACAGATGCCATCATTTTCCCAACATTCTGTTACCTGGGAAGTTATGACAAAAGGTCTTCGCCTTTGAAAAGGGTTTCTTTTTTTGTTTGTTTTTGTTTTAGTTTTGGTTTTGGTTTTGGTTTTCTTTTTGCTTTTGTTTTTGTGTTAGACATCCTGGTGAGGTAGGATCTTGGCTCTATATTATTCAATAGTGTTATCAAAGACCAGAAGAAAATATAAGGGTTTATTGTTAAGTTTTAAGATGACACCAGCCTGGCAGAGCTGTAAATGTTATTGGTGATACATAATGATTACTAAGCAGTCTGGGAAGGCAGGGACATTTTTGATCTACACACATGAAATCATACTGAAGACTTTAACAGGGTTTTGAATGTCTATAAAATGGGGAATTGTGAGCTAGCGGCTACAATAACAAAAAAAAAATAAAGCTTTGTTGAGGTTGTTAGTAGAAACCTGGATGTCCATATTGTAAACTTACCTGGAAACATAGGAGAAATTCCACAAAAACACAACACCAACATTCCATAACCCTTAATTGAGGTATAATTTGCCAGTCAAACTACCTTTCTAAGAGGAGGGTCCATAGGTTGTTACAAAGGAAAAAGAGTGCCTCTGAACTTCTACGAAAATGGAAGAATATTTCACAGCAAAATCTGGATTTAGAAAACTACAAAGAAGAAATAAGAGAAATGTATTTTACAATGCTGAGCATCCTTCCAGTATAACCAGAGATATGGCAGCTTTTATCATCGTCAGAGGCAAAACTTGCATTGACTCAAATTCCATCAAGACTTGGTCTGATACTTCTGGTCATATTTCCACCCCTTCTGCCTCTAGAGCTGAGCATTTTCCCCTCATTGCTCAATTTGTAGTCTACATTCTTTACAAGTTAACAATGACTGAGTGTGAGAAAAGTCAGTGTTTCACATCAGATAAGCATATATAAATGTAAATGTTTATTTAAATTTTAGTTCCTCTTCTTGGGATGGAAACGACTGAGTTTTCTAAAAATGTTTATTTCCAGAAATAGACAGCATATCGAAGCCTAGATTTAAGAAATCCTTAGAAACTGCAAGATCCCAAGACAAGTCACTTGGTAAATTGTTGCTTTTCCCCCTCTCAGAAGCTCATACAATTTTCTTGCTATGAAGATCATTTACAGCAATTACATGGTGACAATGAGACTGTATTTGCACCCAAACTGCTCTTGGCAGCTAGTCCGATTTTCTTGAAGGTGGGTGGTGAGAAGCTTGAAGGGAGGTGAGAGGCTACAGATTTGAACTGCATAAGCACCCAAGAAAGCAGAACCACTCTTGTAAAGCTAAGCAAGCACTTCAACAAAGTCATAGGTGCTATTATAACCACTTGCAAAAGTGATCACACCGCTGTTTGTGAGGTGCTCAGATTGCTGGGGAAGTATGTAGTAAGCTCTGCTGTGTGTGTAGTGAGCATCTAGCAGAATCATAGAATTGTTAGGGTTGGAAGGGACCTTAAAGATCATCTAGTTCCAATCCCCCTGCCATGGGCAGGGACATCTCTGACTAGATCAGGTTGCTCAGAGCCCCATCCAGTCTGGCCTTAAAAACTTCCAGGGATGGGGCTTCCACCACCTCTCTGGGCAACCTGTTCCAGTGTCTCACCACCTTCATGGTGAAGAACTTCTTCCTAATGTCCAGTCTGAATCGTCCCATCTCTAGTTTTAATCCACTCCCTCTACTCCTACCATTACCTGACATCCTAAAAAGTCCCTCACCAGCTTTCTTGTAGGCTCCCTTAAAATACAGGTAGGCCACTATAAGGTCTCCTCAAAGCCTTCTTTTCTCCAGACTGAACAACCCCAGCTCTCTCAGTCTGTCCTCATAGGAGAGGTGCTCCAGCGCTCTGATCATCCTTGTGGCCCTTCTCTGGACACGTTCCAGCATGTCCATATCTCTCTTGTAGTAGGGACTCCAGAATTGGATGCAGTACTCCAGGTGGGGTCTCATGAGAGTGGAGTAGAGGGGGAGAATCAGCTCCCTTGACATGCCGGTCACGCTTCTCCTGATGCAGTCCAGGATACGATTGGCTTTCTTGGCTGCTAGTGGACACTGACGGCTCACGTTGAATGGTTTCCTTTGGAGAAACTTAGGTTGAAGAAGGTCTTGATTCTTGATCAGGATGTGAGAGAAGGGACAAGGAGCTGTGTGCACCAATAATGCTATGTGTGCTCAGATACGTAATTCTCAGGTGAAATGTGCAGACATCCTGTAACTTCAAGTTTTCATAAAGTTGCTCTTAAGCAAACGGGTTGTTGGACACAGGGCATTTTTTGCTGGTTTTAACAAACCAGCACCTTGGCTAGTTTTGGACACTTGAAATCAGTTCTTTGACTGTTCACCTAAAGATGTGCTGCTTTAATGAGGACTCTGGATTCAGCTGCAAGCAGAATACATAGTGGGTATGCTTAAATTGAATAGGTAATGACTCCATTAGTCTTTTACTGCTACCGTGTAAGAACCCCACAATATCAAATGAATGTGGAGAAGCGTAAGAGCTAGATTCCAGTGATGATAAAGTCACATGTTTATGGGTAAGGATGAAAGGGAAGGCAAATAAGGGAGATCTTGTGCTGGGAGTATGCTGCAGACCACCCAACCAGGATGAGGAGACAGATGAAGTATTCTATAAGCAGCTGGCTGAAGTCTTGCAATCGCCAGCCCTCATTCTGGTTGGGAACTTCAGCCTGCCAGCTATCTGCTGGAAATATAACACAACAGAGAGCAGGCAGGCTAGGAGGTTCCTCGAGTGCATGGAAGTTAACTTCCTGACACAACTGGTAGGTTAACTTATCAGGGGAGGTGCCTTGCTAGACCTACTGTTCACAAACAGAAGGACTAGTGGGAGACGTGGTAGTTGGAGGTCATCTTGAGTTTAGTGATCATGAAATGGTCAAGTTTTCAATTCATAGTGATGTAAGGAGGGGGGTTAGCAAAACCTCCACCTTGGACTTCTGGAGGGTGGACTTTGGCCTGTTCAGAACACTGGTTGAGAGAGTCCCTTGGGAGATAGTCCTGAAGGGTAAAGGGGTCCAGGAAGGCTGGATGCTCTTCAAGAAGGAAATCTTAAAAGCCCAGGAGCAGGCTGTCCCCAAGTGTCACAAGTTTAAAGGGCAGGGAAAATGGCCAGTCTGAATGAATAAGGAAATTCTGATGGGACTTAGGAATAAAAGGAGGGTTTACCACCTTTGGAAGAAGGGACAGGCAACTCAGGAGGAGTACAGAGATCTCATTAGGTTATACAGAGAGAAAATTAGGAAGGCGGTAGCCCAGTTGAAGCTCAACTTAACCACTAACATCAAGGACAGCAAAAAAAGTTTTTATAAATACATCAACAAAAAGAAAGCCAGGTAGAATCTCCATCCCTGACTGGATGCGGAGGGGAAAGTTGCAACCAAGGACAAGGAGAAGGCTGAGATACTTAATGCCTACTTTGCCTCCATCTTCAATAGTCAGACCAGCTATCCCCAGGGTGTTCAGCCTCCTGAGCTGGAAGATAAGGGTGGAGAGCCGAACAACCCACCCATAATCCAGGAGGAAGTAGTCAATGATCTGCTTCTGAACCTAGACGCACATAAGTCTATGGGGCTAGATGGGATTCACCCAAGAGTACTCAGGGAGCTGGTGGGAGAGCTCACCAAGCCTCTCTCCATCATTTATCAACAATCTTGGTCAAGAGGGGAGGTACCAGATGACTGGAGGGTGACTAATGTGACACCCATCTACAAGAAGGGTCGGAAGGAGAATCCGGGGAACTACAGGCCTAGGCCTGTCAGCCTGACCTCAGTACCAGGAAAGATCATGGAGAGGATCATCTTGAGTGAGCTCTCACGGCAAGTGCAGGGCAGCCAAGGGATCAGGGCCAGCCAGCATGGGTTTAGGAAAGGGAGGTCCTGCTTGACCAACCTGATCTCCTTCTATGACCATGTGGCCCACCTTCTGGATGCGGGGAAGGCTGTGGACGTTGTCTATCTGGACTTTGGTAAGGTCTTTGACACCGTCCCCCACAGCATTCTCCCAGAGAAGCTGGCAAATCATGGCAGAGACAAGTGTACTCTTCACTGGGTAAAAAACTGGCTGGATGGCCGTGCCCAGGAGTTGTGATTAATGGGGTGAAGTCTTCTTGGTGGCTGGTCACCAGTGGTGTATCTCAGGGCTCAGTTTGGGGGCCAGTTTTGTTTAATATCTTTATCGATGATCTGGATGAGGGGATTGAGTGCACCCTCAGTAAGTTTGCAGACGACACCAGACTAGGTGGTAGTGTTGATCTGCTTGAGGGTAGGAAGGCTCTACAGAGGGACCTGGACTGGCTGGATCGATGGGCCAAGGCCAATTGTATGAGGTTTAATAAGGCCAAGTGCCGGGTCCTGCATTTTGGTCACAACAACCCCAAGCAACGCTACAGGCTTGGGGAAGAGTGGCTGGAAAGCTGCCCAGCAGAAAAGGACCTGGGGGTGCTGGTGGATGGCCAGCTTAACATGAGCCAGCAGTGTACCCAGGTGGCTAAGAAGGCCAACAGCATTCTGGCTTGTATCAGGAACAGCGTGGCCAGCAGGAGTAGGGAAGTGATCGTGCCTCTGTACTTGGCACTGGTGAGGCCTCACCTCCAGTACTGTGTTCAGTTCTGGCCCCCTCTGTACATGAGGGACATTGAAGTGCTGGAGCGTGTCCAGAGGAGAGCTACCAAGCTGGTGAGGGGTCTGGAGACCAAGCCATATGAGGAGAGGCTGAGGGAACGGGGCATGTTTAGTTTGGAGAAGAGGAGGCTGAGGGGAGACCTCACTGCCCTCTACAACTACCTGAAAGGAGGCTGTAGAGAGGTGGGTGTTGGCCTCTTCTCCCAGGTGAATAGTGACAGGACCAGAGGAAATGGTCTGAAGTTGTGGCAGGGGAGGTTTAGATTAGATATTAGAAAGAATTACTTTACTGAAAGAGTGGTCAGGCACTGGAACAGCCTGCCCAGGGAGGTGTCTGAGTCACCATCCCCAGAGGTATTTAAGAAACGTGTAGATGTGGCACTTCAGGGCATGCTCTAGTGGCAGAGATTGTAGGGTTTTTTTGTGTGTGTGTGTATGGTTGGACTCGATGATCCCAAAGGTCCTTTCCAACCATGAAGATTCTATGATTCTATGATTCTAAGTATTCCCAATGTATTATGGTGTTTTCAGTGCATTTCCATTTGCGAAAAAAATCATCCATCAACAACACAGTCTTTGTGCCATATTACAAGAGATCAGATATTAAGTTTATGATTGGGTTTTATGTTGGGAAAGAATACAGTGCTATGAAAAAGCTGGCAAAAAAACCTTGTTTGGGAATAAAAGATACGGTAAAACAGTATGTTGTGCAATAAAAATTCCTTCCCAGTCTAGGTGAGGTATGGATTTCTGGTCCAAGTATGGATTATTTGATTTATTTATTTGTTTGTTTGTTTGTTTGTTTGTTTGTTTTAGCTATAGTTGCACAGTGACTTTTCCTTAGTTTTCAGGCAATCTTTTCTTTGTGTAAAGCTTAGGTGATGGATAGAAACCTTTACCCATGTCTATTTTGCAGCATAGACACAGTAAATTCTTGACTATAGACAGAAAACTACAAAACATGGCTCAAAAATGTAGGTATTGTAAAGAATGTGTCTCCTTGTTAATTTTTGTATGAGATAATGCTACAGGAAAGATACACTATAAGCAGGTATTCCTCAAAAATAGGCTTGTGAAAAGTTGCCTTCCTGCCTATCCTTTTTAAAAGAAAATGACACATTTATTTTATTTTTCTTTTATGACAGGGAGGTAGAAATAAAAAAACCTCACGGTGCTAGAAGATTGTTTATTTTGATTTTAAATAGGTTGCTGGGAGAAAAGAACATATTTTAAGTAATCACAAGCTTGCATCAAGTTTTGACCCTGTTGTATAAGTTCTACAAAAATACTGAAGTTCACATATAACGAATAAAGTACTTAATGAGAAAAAAGTTACAAAGAAAACAGGAAAGGAACTATAAATGGTGGATTGAACTAGTGAGGAAAACACAGTTTTACAGCTATGGCAAAAAAAGAAAACAGTCTTAGTGCAATTCAGTTAAAAGTTCAATAGATACACATTCAGAGGGGTTATCAGTGAGAACCTGAATTAACAATTTCTTTTTCAAGAGACAGACAATTTGGAGAGATGTACTCTGGGGAAAAGCTAGGATGAAACAAAGATCTACAACTACCATGTGATATCTGATGGGACTCCTTCTATTATTACTTTACAGAAAATGTTTTTTATAACCTAGTTTTAACTAATGTTTTTATTCTAAGGCCTTCTGCTTCTGGTGTTTATGAAGCAATGCAGCTAGCTTTGCAGAAATTAACATCTCCTGTTTTATATAGTTCAACGTTTCTAATACGGGTCATGCTGCACACATATTTAGAAATTTATTTAACATGCTACTAGTTTATTAGTTTGGATTCATGATTGTGGCAAGAGGTAAACTCTCAGTCCAAAAAGCAATCAGACCACATGTTTGAAGCAAGAATGATAATTTTTCCTGGGGTAATAGGCTCCCCTTGGTGAAGGAAATTGCAAATTATTATTAGTTCATACAGCAGAAAATTGCAAATGCAAAAGAAAATAATTATATTCTTCCATTACTAGATCTTAGAATTGCATATAAGGTTGGAGGGTCTAGGATGAGGTTGCTTACGACTTGGAGACTCTAAGTCCATTTAATAGGAAGGTACTAATAGAACAGAGTACTTAAATTATATAATCAGAGCAATGTTCTTGATCAGTTGACAAAAACCCTGTTCATTTCTGGCCCACCTTTAATAATCTTCAGCATCCTTGGATGGTGAGTTTACCATTCTTTTTCCTTATGAGAGATAACTGTCTGTGATGATAGAATAAATACCTGCTTCAAAAATACTTTCAAGGAAGTCTATAACAATACTCAGTTCCATGGAGCAAAAATCTGAGGTCTGACTTTCCATAAAATGTTGCAGCACACTAAGATGGATATGTTTTAGCCAAATGAAGATGAAGTCACTTTTTTTCAAGGATAGAAAACTTTTAAACATGGCTCTAAAACTCAAACCACCCATGCAGATTTGCAGTAACCGACAGAAATTCTGTGGAATTCTGTAGGAAGGAAGAGAATTATATGTGGATAATTTTCACAAATTCACGTTACATTGGTTGTTCATTTGCCTATTTGCTTTTTGGCCCTCGTATCTTTGAAAAGCCTTTCAGGTGCAACCCAGAGACAAAGAAACTCTCTCCAGACATGCAACACATGCAGTGCCTCAGCCACACCATTTCAGTCAGGAGACGTCCTTGCCTTCTGTTCCTAATATCAAATCTAGTCCTCCATCTTGCATAGTCAAGCCTCATTACTCCTGCTGGCAACAGGATCCTTTGCTGAGGAGCATGCCCCACCTCTACCAAATGGAAACGAAATATGGTATAAAAATAGTCCACAGAATCATTCAGGTTGGAAAGGAACAATTCTTTTCTTAAACTAGCCTTACATTTATTTTTTATTTTTTTTCCTAACTCTCCCACATTAGTAAGTGAGTGAAAAACTGTAAGGTTTCTTTTTGGACAAAAACCAAAAACAAACAAACAAAAAAACCAAACAAAAAAACAAAAACAAAAATCAAAAACAAAAAAAAAAACCAAACAAACAAACAAAAAAACCCACCACCACCACCACCCCCCCAAAAAAAAAAAAAAAAAACAACCAAACCCAACCCTATTTAAGTATTTCCTTGCTTTTTGTCACTTGTTCTGTTACTTTTTTGGATTTTCACCCTTTTCATCTGGTAATCACACAATCAGTTGGATGTCCTTCACTTGAAATGACATGTTTTTCCAGATCTTATTTGGATCCCATTTTAACTGGCAAAGTTACTCTCTGTTTTATACCCTATTTCATCTCTCTACAACAAAGAATAGAACTTAATCTTTTAAATAATTAGTACCACAATCCTCCTAACCCCCCCCCCCCCCAAAAAAAAAAAAAAAAAAAGACCAAAAAAAATTGCTGAGGGAGGGGGTGGGAAGGGGGCAAAGGTGTGCAGGATCCATCCTAGGTATATTAAAAAAAAATATTTAGGATGTTCTTTGTTTTTCTAAATGCTTATTTATGCTTTATGCAGAAGTGTTGCCTGTTTATTAGCTGGAGATGTCCTTAAGAATGACTGAATTATGGAAATGTGCAACTGAATCAGAAATTAATATAGGATTTCTGAAGAAGCAAGCCTTTCTTTAGTTCAGGCTAGGTCATTGTAATGGTCTGTTCAACCTTCAATGGAAACCTTGTGCATTTCCAGTCTGGTTTTGCGGGAGGGTGGGGTGGACTGATGTGTCTTTTATTTATTTATTTTCAGCCCTGTCATCAGTCCTACTGTCACTGAACAGGTAACCCCCCACCATCTTCAGTGAATACAACAGTAACAGTGCCCTTGTCTGCCATATCTAACAGAAAGAGACACACTTGACCTGTTTCTACCTGAGTCATCTATCAATCACAACATGACTTGCCTTTCATCTTGGACAAACACCCTAGCCTACCCCCTTGGACTGGAAGTAAACAGGCTCCATTCAGTTAGGTAATTGCACTACAGACAGGTTACTACTGAACTGGGTGTCAGGTGAAGATCATAAACTCTCTCTACCAGTTAGATCATATTTTCTAGAAATAACAAAAACACAAAACAGGTAGTTCCTCCCTGACCTGTTTCTATGGAATATCTCACTTGTCTAGTCACTGCTGAATGTTGCACTGGAAAGACAAGCATTTCACCGAAGTCAATTAAGCCACACGTAGACAGATAGTCTTCCTTTGTTCAACCGTGTAACCGTGTCCTTGGTCATATTTATCCAAAACTAGTACCAGCCCAATACTTCACATATTTATCTTAGTCTATGTAGCTAATGTTTTACTGATGATTTTGTGTATCTCCAGCTTAAGCTAAGAACTTAGTTTAAGAAGTCTGGAAGAACCTGATTTTTAAAAGGCTGGTGCCTTCAAAAGTTTTGAAACGAGTGCTTGAAGTTAGCTATGCAAAAAATTAATGAGCTGAAAAGTCCCCTGAAAGTTGAAAAATATCCATCTGTGTTTACAGACCATATTCCAGAGTTTCAGAAAATAAATTCAAGATCAGGTGTGCTAGGAACCATTCTTCCACATTTCGATGCTGCATTTTCATTATCTTTAAGCACAGACATGCAAGACAAGCATGTCTGGCCTAATGTGGTTTTGGAAGAGTGAAAAGTCCCAATGGAGCAACAGTTCAGTGCAGATACTGTTGCTAGCTTCTCAAATTCCTGTATTATGCTACTTCTAGTTGTTACACATGTGTGGATCAGAGATCAGAGCTTACCCATTGTGAAAAGCCATTTTACACCCATATAAAAGAGCTTATTTCACAAATGAATAAGCCAAAGGTTTCGCTTATTTGAATATCTGAATGAGATCCAAAACAGATTTAATTGAATATTCATTTCATGCAGCTTTAGCCAACTGAGTTGCTTAAATGAATTGATCCCATGAGTAACAGTATATGTATATGGATACTTAATGAATGACTTGATAGCAGCCTTCAGCAGTGTCCTGCATAAAGTGGCAACAGGGTGATGAAAGATTAATCTGTACCCTAACACACAACAGTTTTATGATACAGTATTTAGGTTGTGGAAGTAACACATGAAACTTAACTTTTACAAGCAGTCAAGAGGTTTTATTTGTCTAATGAGGCACTAAGGTGTTGCCATTCCTATACAGATCATCGCCTAGCCATATAGATCCACTTTCTTCCAGGCACGCTTTCAGTTTCTCAGTGAGATTTAATAACAGCTTCTCATGCACTTACTGTCAGCACACTTCTGAGCTTCTGTCTTCCTACAGATATTTGCAGGACCCACCATGGAACAGTGCAGCAGTATAAGCCCAAGTGCAGCGGTGCAGCCCGAGAGGCATTACTTTTTGCAAGGGAGTACATGAAAACACATTTCTGACATTTTCTGCTCTCATCAGTCTTGATCACCTTCTATTTCTTTAGGTTAACTAGACTTCTCAGATGATTGCAACACAATGGGTCTAAATAACGACCTTAATCTTCTGGATCATGGGAGAAAGGAAGGGGATGTACTTTGTGGTGGTTCTGTTCTTCATATCATGTGATTCTTGCCTTTTTGAGCTTGGTACAAAATCTACAGGGCTGAAGATATAGTGTACTTTCAAAAGAGTGGCAAAACCTTCCCCCAAACATTCCTTAATTACCAGTGTGATGGGTTGGCCTTCTCCAGCTGCCAGACATTGACCTAGCCCCTCTCTCACTCCTACTCCTCCTCCAAAAGGGCACAGGGAGAAAATAAGACTAAAAAAATCATGGGTCAAGGTAAATACGGGAGATGGCTTGCCAGTTACCATCATGGTCAAAACAGATTCAACCTGTGGAAAATTAGTTTGATTTATTGCCTATTAAAATAGTTTTGGATAGTGAGAAACAAAGAGAAATTAAAACAACATCTTAACCCGCCTTTTATTCCCCAGACTCAACTTCACTCCCTCACTCTCAACTTGTGTACCTCTCCTCTTGCCCTGAGTGGCACAGGGACACAGGGAATGGGGGTTTGGGTTCAGGCAATAATTGCTCCTCCTTACAGCTCCTTCCTCCTCACACATTTCCCATGCAACAGCGCAGGTTCTCCACAGGCTGCAGTTCCTTCCAGAAATATCTGCCTGCTCCAGAGTGGGATCCTCCATGGGCTGTAGGGTAGATGTCTGCTCCAGCATGGTCCTCTCCATGTGCTGCAGCGGAATCTATGCTTTTGCACCTGGAACAATTCTTCCTCCCACTCCTTCTTCACTGACCTTGGTGTTTTGCAGGGTTGCTCCCCACAATTTTTTTTTTTTTTTTTTTTTTTTTCTCCTCAGTCTGCTCTCTGGTATTTTGCTGTTTCTTAAATACATTTTCACAGAGATGCCACTTCTTTGTGCCATGTGGCTGATGGCCTCCTCAGCTGTGTCCTTTGGTGGGTCCATTCTGGAGCTGGCAAGAACTGGCTGGAATGTGCTGTGTCTGGCATGAAGCAGCCCCTGCCCTGTTCTCACAGAGGCCACCACTGCAACCCTACACTGCCAGCACCTGGACACAGACACCCAGCTCAGCCTGGACTGACTTTCTGTCTGTTGTGTGTTGCCCTACTTGTAGCAGATGTAACAGCAGTCTCTTGTTTTAAGACAACACTGGTATTCTCTTCCAGGAGACTGTATATTTCTAAAACCAAATACAGAGACATGCTTGTGAGCACTCAGAAATACTGACTATAAAAATAGAGATATTTTTGACAGAATTGTTTGAACAACTGAAGAACAGAAGCTGAACGTGAAAATGAAGTAAGGCAAATAAATAGGATGTGAGCCCTGAAAAGATGTAGCTAAAGGAGTCAGAGGATACACATATTCTGTGGCTCTAGAAAGAACCAGCAGAGTAAGCAAGAGCTTCTGTTGGCTGGTAGTGTTTCAGAGCTGCATGCAAGTCCTGTGTCTCTTGTTTTGTTTCTCCTGTTGGGTTTTGCGCATTTACTGTAAACATAAAACTTCAAATTCAAAAATAACTGGCTGTATTTTCAGTTTCCCTTTTAACCTAATTTCTTTTTATCTCCTTGATAATGACATTTCTCCTTTGTGAATTCATGCTAACTACTCCCGTCCATTTTCTTGTCCTTCATGTGTCTGGAAATGTTTTTCAAGACCACTTGCCCCTTCAGTTTCTCAGGGATTGTTGTGAAGTTGACTAGTCTGTAGCTCCCCAGATCCTTCTTCTTGTCCTGCTTGACAATAGGACTGATATTAGCTTTCTACCAGTACACAGGAACCTCCTCCATCTCCACAATCTGCCAAAGATCACCAAAAGTAGCCTCACAATTACATTGGACAGCTCCCTCAACATTCACATGTGCATCCTGTCAGGTCCCTGGATATGTGTAATTTCAGTTTCATTAAATGTTCCTTGACCTGATCACCATCCACTGATGGTAAGTCTTGATTGCTCTGGATCTTCCATGCATGTTAGTTCCAAATTAACCAAATATATTTCTAATCCAAACACTTCTTGCTGGTTTCTTCTAGCCAGTTCAAGAGATGTCTACTCAGCTGTTTGGGTTTTGTGGATTCCAATCTTAGGCATTTAAGTCTCACCCTATGGACTCAAGTCTGTAGGCAGGGCTTGAGCATCATAGGTTTCCATAGGCATGTTGTCACTTTTGCACCTCACTTGCATGACTGTTCTCTGCTGGATTCCCACAGCATAGGGAGCACAAAAGCCAATCCTATGGTACATTCCACTAGTGAAAGAAATAGAAATCTTCATGTCACCTGACTCACTTATGAATTGGATCCATTTCCACAGATAGTACAGTTTAAGAAAGGACACTGAGAAAGAAATCAATCATGTTGATCCATCTTTTTCCATTAATAAATATTATAAGTTAATTTGGGAGTTTTTTGCTAGCTACCCGTTTCATACCACAACTTCCCTGTTGCAGCCTGCTGTATCCAAGCTGTAGGTTACTACTCAGCAGCAGGAATTGCCTTTCAGCTTAACTTGAGAACTCTCAGCTCCTGGTGACAAGAGGCTGCATATAAACTGTCAGTGCTGGGGGAAGAGCTTTCTAATATAGGTATCTCACTTAACATCCCTCCTCTCTCTCTAAGAACAGCTGGCTAGTATGGTTTTTTATTCCTTCCCTTGAAACTTAAGGACAGCTAGACAGTTATTTCTTTCCTTTGAAAGACAGAAATAAAGACAAAGGCTGAAAAGAAGCAATGCCAATATATACATTTGGTGCACTAAATTAAGTCCATGCTAGGAATGCTACACCTACAAAATCTGGAAAACATCGAATCCACGTTGCTCTGGGAACTTGTTTGTCAGAAGCATTCAACAGTGAAAGAAAACAGTGCAGATGCTTTAATTAAGCAATGTAAGACTTCAGCTTGCATTAGTCTTGATTTTAGCCTCTGGACATGGCTTCAAATCAGGCAAATACAAAAAAACTATGGGTCTTCAACCAAGGCAAAAAATACACCTCTAAGGAAATTGCTTTCAATTTTCCCTCCCATCTGAACAGGCACAAAGCCAGACAATGGCCAAACAGCCACTGAACAAACTGCATCTAAAATTTCATTTTTCCTTGAAACCAAATAGCTTATGAGAACACAAATAGAAACATAAAAGGGAATGAGAGGGCTGAAGCATGTCCCACTTTCTCACATTCATGAGTGAAACACGAAATACTTTTTTCAGTCATAAAATTCTCTCTCCAGCTGGAAAATCATTTTAATGAGGATTTCTGGCAAGTAAAATTGAAAATTTTAGGCAGATGATGAGCTGCAAATTAGGAAAATAATTTCAGTCATATTTATAAAAAGATAATTAATCATTTATGCAAGAAATGTATACAGAAATGCTAATACTGGATTAATTTTCAGAGGTAAGAGTAAGACCATTATATAATTTGCTCTATGTTACCTGGCTCCACTAACTTCACTTTACAATTGAACCATTAAGGAAAATGTAAATGTCTTCTGAGAAAAGAAATTTGGGCAAGAGCTTGAGAAGACAAAAAATTTTGCTTTGTAAATATAATGCCTCCAAAAACCAAGGAAAAAGGATAAAGTAAAAGTTGTAGCTAAAAATGATGCCACTAAAATGTCCTGTTTAAACAGATCAAGTATCCAAAGAGGAAAACATGAATGATAAACATTTTTTGAAAATCTAACAAACCTAGTGCAAATGCAATCCTAATGCAAATGTTAAGAACCACTGTATTATGCTCATGTATACACACTAAGTATATCATGGAAGCATAGAATGGTTTGCGTTGAAGAGGACCTTAAAGATCATCTAGTTCCAACCCCCCTGCCATGGGAAGGGACACCAACCACTAGATCAGGTTACTCAAAACCCCGTGCAACCTGGCCTTGAACACTTTGAGGGATGGGGCATCCACAACTTCTCTTGGCAACCTGTTCCACTGTCTCGCCACCCTCACAGTAAAGAATTTTGTACAAATATCTATATCTAAATCCACCCTCTTTCAGGTTACCCTGAAAAAAACCATTACCCCTCATCCTATCGCTACACTCCCTGATACAGTCTTTCCTGCAGGCCCCCTTTAAGTACCAGGAGGCTGCTATAAGCAGAGCAGAGGGGCAGAATGACCTCCCTCGACCTGCTGGCCACAATTCTTTTGATGCAGTCTGGGATACAGTTGGCTTTCTGGGGTACAAGCACACATTACCAGGTCATTTTGAGCTTCTTATCCACCAAATCCCCCGAGTCCTTCTCCTCAGGGCTGCTCTCAATCCCTTCTCTGCCCAGCCTGTATTTGTGCTTGGCATTGCCCTGGCCCGCATGTGGGACCTTGCACTTGGCCTTGTTGAACTTCATGAGGTTTGCACAGGCCTATTTTCCATGTGCCTTAGTATGGTTTCCAGGAGGATCTGCTCCATGATCTTGCCAGGCACAGATGTGAGACACATTTGTGAGTTATATTTGTGTACATATACACATATGTATATATGAATGATGCTAGTTCAAAGGTTATTTCTTGAGAAACAGAAATGTATGTTTAACAAAAAATCCTTTGGTTTGTTTTCTTACTTTTGACACTGAAAATCTGAAAATGAAATTGAGTGAGATGAGAAACCTGGCCTTAGAGAAGTAACCTAAGATTCAACTGTGAATGCTAAATTTATGTCCCATACATAAATGGTTACAGTGGGAAGGGATGTCTGGAGGTCATCTAGTCCAACCCTATTGCTCATGCAGGGTCACCGAGAACAGATTGCCCAGTACTGTATTCAGACAGTTTTTGAATATCTCCATGAATGGCTACTCCACCACCTCTCTGGGCAACCTGTGCTAGGGCTCAGTCACCCTTATAGTGAAAAGTATTTCCTGATGTTCATAGGAAACCTCCCATGTTTCAGTTTGAGCCTGTTGCCCCTGATCTTGTCACTGGGCACCACTGAAAAGAGCCTGGCTCTGTTTTCTTTGCACCCCTCCCTTCAGAAATGTATATACTGTAGTAAGATCCTCCTGAACCTTACTTCCTCAGGCTGAAAAAGGTCCCGGGTCTTTTGGCCTTTCCTCACAACAGAGATGCTCCAGTCCTTCGTCATCTTAGCAGCCCCTTGCTAGGATCTCTCCAGTATGTCTGTGTCTCTCTTGTACTGAGCAGCCCAGAACTGGACAGAGTCCTCCAGGTATGGCCTCACCAGCGCTGAGGAGAGGGCAAGGATCACCTCCCTTGACCAGCTGGCCACACTTTGGCTGATGCAGCCTGGGATACTGTGGCAAGGGCACATTGCTGGTTCATGTTCAACTTGTTTTCCACCAGGACCCCCAGGGCCTTCTCTGCAAAGCTTCTCTCAAACTGAATGGCTGGGATTGTTCCTCCTCAAATGCAGGACTTTGCAGTTCCCCTTGTTGAACTTCAGAAGGTTCTTCTTGACCTGTTTCTCTGGTCTGTTGAGGTTCTTCTGATTGGTAGCACAATCCTCCTCACAATTTTGTGTCATCGGCAAGCTTGCTCAGGGTACACCCTGCCCCATCGTCTAGATCATTAACAAAGATATTAAACAGGATTTAACGCAGTGTTGACTGGGGTATATCATTAGTTACAGGCCTCCAAGTAGATTTCAGCATTCCTGCTGGAATCAAATTGAGTTACAATTTTAACAGGATGCAGCTCTTGATCACCTCAAGCTTAAATATCACTTGGGAAGAGCAAAGCACAATTTCTTGAGTGTCCTGACACTTGGTGTAATCCTTAGCCATGAATCTAGTACTTACAACTCCCCTAAAATACATGAGTTTAAAGCTAAACCATATCTACGTGGATGGGTGCAACTGAGTTGCTTTGCTGCTACCCTGGGTGGACAGCAGCTCTTGTATAGGAGCTGCATAAGCTCTGAGAGGAAAATTAAGATCTTACCACCACTCTGTGCTCCCAACTTCTGTGAGTCTGATAGGTTTTTCCCAAATTCATCTGACAACATGAGGTAGAAGATTTTTCTCTCTTTTTACCCTTTTGTAGAAAAACCCTTAGGTTGCTGCTAGGAAATGGCCTGCTAATTAGCATTGCCCTGACTTGGGCAAAGAGAAAGGCGGAAAAAGAGGTGAGATCTACCCCAGAATGCTTAAGAACCTACCAGTTTGCCACTGGGGATCTGTGTTGCTTGCCAAAGTCTGTACTCCGTCGCCCACTGCAAAATGTAGCTGGTTCTGGTAAATTTGCTCTGAACATACCTACAGTATGGGACAGAGATGGAAACCAGAACAGGGGAATAGCTACTTTGAGAATTATTTTACAGGAGTCCTGGTTTGAGTTAGAGCTGTACTTTTGTTGCATTAGATGTTAGATACATCATAATGTAAAATAGTCTTAGTGGCAGACATATACACAATTAGCTGACAATTGAGTATAGTCTTGGAGAAACTTAAATGTTGACTTTAATACTGAGTAGGCAAATCAGTATGAGCATAGATAAGCCAATACTGTACAGTTTGCGGGTACAACATATGAATAAAATCTCAGTATATCGTAGGATGGTTAGAGAAAGAGCCATTATGGACTGTGAGGTACAAAGATATAATATGGAAGAGGCTGAGAAGCTTGTCGTAACTCTATAATGATTGAAGCCTTGTGTTTATGAGATGCTCCAGCTCTGCCATGGAGAACAGATATACCATATCGTCCTGTTATGTCAGACTTTTGGTTCAGAAGTAGCCTCTTCAAACCTTCCTGACTCAAGGAACCTTTAAGTGATTCAGCAACCACTGTATACCACATACAGCATCAGAAAACATTCAGCTTCTTCTTCATGGGAAATGTTATAATGTCCATGCTTCTTTTTACACCTTTCGCCCTTTTGAATTTGGAAGAAGTTTCATGCCTCTTGGAAGAAGTTACCTATTTTGTTGTATGTTCATCCAGGTCAAAGGACAAAGCTTTCATCAACTTTTTGAAACAACTGCATGTTAAGCATTGCCATAAAGCCATCCAGCTGCCTGGTTCAAAGCTTCATTCTCACCCTGCTTTTCTCCCAGACACTGAAAGCCACTAATTCACTAGTGCCAAGCTGAAACAAAGTCACTATCTTCCCTCCTCCCCCCTCCCCCGCCTCCTCCCCGCCCCCCCCCCCCCCCCCCCCCCCCATCTGTTTAGTGTGGTCATGATAAGCATGTCTTTTGTTACTTATCTTTCTTGTCTCCTCTCTTTAACAAAATAACTTGGGCTCAAGAATAGTTTTAATGTCCTATTACATTGATGGAAGGAGGGAGGAGGGAGGAACTTCTGCTTGCAAAGCTTGTGTCTACATTAAATTTCACTGACCTTCCATTTCATAAGGATTTGTCTGAGCTTGTTGATCCTGAGTTTATATTGTTTGATTCTCCAGCATCCCCTGAAATAATAATTTTGTGCTATTTTATAGTGATCAATGTAACTGTGTGATTACAGGCAAGTAAAACCCTTGCCCAAAGGAAATTTATAGCTATTAAAATGGAGGCAAAGGCAAAATATAAACCATACTAGAATGATGTCAGCAGCTACCTAGAGTGCATGCCATCAACAGAGTTTATTTCATATATATCTCTTTCTTCCCTTGGGAAAAAAAAAAAAAAAAAACAACCCAAAAACAAAACGAAAAACATCCAGGTATGTAATTAAAGTATATGATGCTTCTATGAGCAAATTTACTTATAAGCAGGTTACCTTATAACATGACTGAACTTTTAACTTCCATTTGACAAAGCACTTCCAAAAACATGAAATGTAAAAGCAGATCTAACTTTTGTTTCTATAATATCTTGTGTAGAAGAACAGACTATGTGTATACAGAAGAACTAAATTCTCAGCATGTAATTAGCCTTTTAGTCCTTTCAGAATTTACTCCTAGCAATTATGAAATTAACACAATCACACAAAATATTCTTAACTTGTTTAAAAACAACAATTTTGTAATCAGGCAAAGGAGTATGTCCAGCTGGGTCCTCAGAAGATATTGGCAAGAAATAGTAACACAACAAAACCACTTCCAATGGCATATTATCTGTTTTTCTAATTCCAGTCAATCTCCACTTCAGTTTGAATACTCCTACTTTTTAGAGAGGAAAAATCCTGTCTACGCATGAAGCACCTATGTTCATTTTCCATTACTTCTAAAGAGTGTATGTATTAAGTACTATTAATTCAGACATAACAAAGCTACACAGATTTTTTTTTTTTCATGCATCCTTTAAAAAATTAGCAAATATCAGATATCTCTTTTTGGATATATTACTTACTTGATACTACTTAGCTAAAGTCCTATGAATAAGGAGCTAAAAATAGAAAAAAAAAAAATCTTTTCTATTGAAGTCAGAATTCTGTTTACTTCAAGATGATCCATTTTTAGCTGGTATTTAAGAAATAAATATTCATAATTTTAAACTTACTTACAAAAAGCCTTGAAATGCATTCTCTTATCTTAAATGCATTCGCATATACATTTGACCTAAGGAGTAGCATGCAGGAAGGATGGAAGACCTTTCAGTTCTTTCTAGAGAACTTTCACTTTAGATTACTTCTTTAACTATCCAGAGAGACTAGCTGGTGGTGCTTTCATGTGAGTAGCATGTGTAAGAGCGAGGTTTTAACTGAAGTTCCAATGGCATCATCTGTGAGGTGTGTTTGCAGACTTGTACTTTTTCTACAGAATTTGTAGAAATTGACTTTTAGTCAACGAATGTTGATAGTGTTTATGTATTTGTTGCACTGTTTATCCCTCACATCTCATTATCTACAGTTTCTAGACAGTAACGCTCCTTCCCATTTTGAAACTGATGGGCTTGACCATTGTATTCTTCCTCCTGCTCCTTCAATAGCCTGCAGAAAAAGCTTCTTTGCAATAGGCTTCCCAGGAGCATCAGTTACAATTCCTGGTTAATGTCAGCCTTGGAAGTAACAACTGACAAGAAAAATCAGTAACCAAATGTTGTGGGTTAACCCTGGCCAGCAGCTAAGCTCCACATAGCCATTTGCTCATTCCACTGCCAAGTGGGATGGGGAGAGAATCAGATAGGTAAAAGTGAGAAAAAAGGGTTGAGATAAAGACAGTTTAAGAGGTAAATTGGAAGCTGCATATGCAAGCAAAGTGAAATAAGGAATTCATTCAGTGCTTCTCACCAGCATGCAAATGTTTAGCCCTTTAGCCCTTTCCAGGAAAACAGGGTATCACTTGTAATGGTTACTTGGAAAGACAAACACCATTACTCTGAACTTCCCCCATTCCTCTTGTTTTCCCCCAGCTTTTATTGCTGAGCATGAGGTCATATCACATGGCATTTCCCTTTGGGCAGCTGTCCCAGCTGTGTCCCCTTCCAGCCTCTTGTGTGTCCCCAGCCTACTCGTTGGTGGGGCAGAGTGAGAAACAGAAATGGCCTTGACGCCGTGCAAGCAATGCTCAGCCATAACTGAAGGTTTGGTGTGTTATCAACGCTATTTGGGTCACAAATCTAAAACGTAGCACCATACAAGTTATTATGAAGAAAATAAACCCCATCCTAGCCAAAACCAGTAGACTAAAACCAAACACTCTTATTTGCATTGATTTTCAATAAAACCAAATACTGCCTGTGACAAAAAAAAAAAAAAAAAAAAAAAAAAAGGAAGAAAGAAAAGGAAGCAGCAACAAAACCCCACACAACCATCCAAACTCAAAACACACCAAAATACCACTTGGAATGTTATGTTATTTCCCATACCTATATTAGAGCTAAATACATTTTTCCTCTTTATCCAAGAGAGAGCTCTACTTCACCGTGCTGAAAGGCTGCTCTGCTGCCTACTCATTATGTAAGAGCTATTCTGCATCCACATTCTACAATGGTTAAGAATGATTTTGTAGACAAATATATTGCTCCCTCCAGGCTGAGTACATAAGTTTGGGTCTTACTCTACCGTTCCAGTTTTCGCATGGTGCTGTAAATTGTGTACCAATTCTCTAAAACTGTCAGGGATTAAGTTCTGAAGGAAACAGTCAAAGAACAAGTGTAAGCATTTGATGAAAAAGGAATAGCAAATTTTTCCAGAGGAAATGGAATAAAAGGAGTTCAAACACAAGGCATGAATATGTGAAGTGTTTGCAAAATATTCTTTGGAAGTGTAGACTATTGAGACAATATTGTATTAACTTGATAAGTATTTTATGTTATGGAGCAGAAGTACATAGTTTTACTGTTTTCAGTGAAAGATGGCCTTTTTGCCAAATATGTGTTCAACGGGTTGCTGTGTGCTCAATATTAGCCACCGATTTTTGCAGGTTTTGGTGTGCTTACTTTGAATAACCATGGTGTCTGAACAAGATGCCTTGTAGTGGTAGTGCTAGCTGGTTTGGCTTCAGAGTCAGTGATGACACTGATTTGCCTCATGAACTCAGAAATGGCAAGTTCAGCCTCTAGATGATGCTTTGTTTTCTTTTGCTGTATGGGTGAGAATTTGCTGTATGTTTGTAAAGTGCCTACCACAGTAGAATACCAGGCTTATTCAAGTCCTTTAGACCCTACCAGATTTCACAAGCAAACTGGATTTTCAAAGACCAGAAGTGCCTGGAGGAACTGTGGATGCCCCACCCCTGGAAGTGTTCAAGGCCAGGCTGGATGGGGCTTTGAGCAGCCTGGTCTAGTGGTTGCTGTCCCTGCCCATGGCAGGGGGTTGGAACTAGATGATCTTTCAAGGTCCTTTCCAACCCAAACCATTCTATGATTCTATAGTAATCCTAATGTATTTTCAAATAATTTCTTCCAATGAAGAAAAACTTACATTCTGTTCTCTTGTTTTTATGTATGAGAGAACGAAAGGCATTTCCAGGGAGTTTTTACTTTAAAGATTTACATTCTAGATCCAATAAGGCTTTTGAATATATAATGAACTGCTTTTATTGGCAAAGAAAGGTTGTTTGCTTGTTCCTGCTATAATAATAAAGACTTCTGCTGACAGAAACAAGCTGAATGCATTTTGGGTTCAAAAGCATCCTATTTATAGTTTAGATGCAAAATGATCTCTATTCACTACAGTGTCTCATTTGCAGGTTATCATTCTGCTTTCCTCTGAAAGCTAGTTGGCAGATGTTTCCTTCCATCTTGACTCATTGCATTAGTAATACAAAAATATTCTGCATCATACTGTGGTACCCTTCATAAGCAGAACTGAAGAATAGAACCAGCTTGTTTAAAACACACAGGACAGTGTAAAGAGAAAATACTCTTTTGAATATCAGTACAACCACATTATTAAAATCCTTCAGTTTTTGAATTAAATAACTTTCCAAATAGTTGCAGTCAGTAGCAAAGCATCAATATTCCCTCCTTAAAAATAAAATAAAAAAAATAGAATTAAATAAAATAAATTAAAAAAATAGAATAAAAATAAACAAACAAAAAAATATTAAATTAAAGTTTGCCACAGGTCTTAAGATAAAAATTTGCTACAGGTGCGTAGCCTCATTCCCCATCAGTACTTCATTTCCCCATGCACAGTGACAGAATGAAAAAAGTACCACGATTTCACACTTCAGAAACTACTTTAAAGATATTCTTTGACAGTAAAGTAATATTGATACCATTTGGCACCTTCTGTGGACATTTTTTACAATTTGATCGAGTGTTATTGTTGAAGTTTGATTGTCTGAAGATGTTAAATTTCAAGATTTCAAAATGCAAGGCTATTTCATGGAATTCAGCAGCTCCACAGGCAGGATTTTTTTTTGGTTTTTTTTTTTTTTTTTTTTTTTCATGTTACGTTTTATGGAAGAGGAAGTAATTTATTACTGACTGGTAGGTTGGCTTACACACCAGCAAATTTGTTGGTTATTTTCTTCAAAATTCCAGTCTGTGAAAAGTAATTAAAGATCATTCTGCTTATACAGCTGGTTACAAGGAAATAAAAAAAAAAGAGGCCATGTTCACATCTGAAGCAAAAAGGGACTCATCAATTTCTATGAACATTTTTCTGTCCCTTTGTTGACCAGTGATAACTAATGTTCTTTAGGTTTCACTGGGTACTGATCTGTTGAGTACTGACATGTTTTGGACACTCTGGTCCATGAACAATTTCTTTCTATATATTCCTCATCAGTACTTTTTCAATACTTATACCTCTATCAGTAGCTGACGTTTGTTTTAAGCTCACAATGACTGGGAGAAGTGGGCAATGGGAAAAGAAATACAAAGCACAGATGGAAATCATCTCTTGCTCTAGAATCAGGACTGACTGTCTCATTTTGAAGGATGCCAGAGTTAAAGAACACCAAAGTTTCTGGGAATCTGTGAATTTGTTTCAAGTGTTTGTATAATATTGAAACGATGCCAATGTTATCGTGTTTGAAAGTCTGTAGGTATTGTTTTGCTTTGAGATGGGTTAATTGCGTATCTCAACAGCATTTCTTAACTTTAATGATCTCAAAGTACATGACAAAAATATTTTTTTTATTTGTGAAGGAAGCATGAATTAGAACTGGTGCTATTAAAACTCATTAACTTAAAATGTATTAACCCATACATAGCCAAATCTTTTTGTCAATATTCATTTTCACACTTTATTTTGGCCCATGCTAGACGCACAGAACAGGAAAATCCAAAGAAGTCAATGCTGACATTAAAGGGCACCATCTAAAGCCACTCAGATAGTTAAAGAAACCCTTACATAACACAGCTTTAAACCACCTTGCACAGACTTTGTAAAAAAGGTTCAAGCCAATGGTAGCCTGCAAAGCAGTAAAATCCACAGAAGTCAGTGGAAAAACATTAGTAATACTCTCTAAGCATACCAAAGCTTCACATTCACACTATTACCACCATCTTAACGTGGAAATTAGGCTAAGAACAATACAAGTTCTTAGAAATCAGTCTAATATTTATGTCTTTGCACATCCTTCCAGCACAGAGAATTCTTTATTTACATGTACTTAATACTAATGGCTAATGGACTGTGTTCCCTTACTAACAAAGCAATCTTGGAGATAAAACCTGCCCTCTTTCAAAACAAGCAAACAGAGCAAGACTTTTTTTAAGTTTTCCTTGACTAGATTGCCATGCCCCTTGTAGCTTGCCTTAATACACATGGCATGTTCATTTAAAACTTTTTCAAAGTGTTTGAAAACACTTGCACAGTGTTTGGACAGCAGCTCCACAGACCCACATTTGCACTCACTGCACATGCAGTGCAGAGCAGAAACGAGTCAAAAATCTGTCATGACTGCTTGCCCCATTTTCTGTAACTGAATTCTGACTAGTGACTTTGGATTTACTCCAGAACCTGCCAAATCCACAGGACTGAAAAATTCACAATTTGACCCACTATGGGGATATTTTCCCCTCTTTGGGTGGGACAGAGGTCTACTTTTTCAATGTAATGATACATTTCTAAAGCACAAAGGGGAACTCCTGAGGCATGTAAAGTGTGATAATTTCAATTAAATTCATGAAGCTATGGGAATTCATGCCAAAGAGATTGCCTATGCTGGCTCAAAATTTGCTGCTAAAGATGATATATATTTGCTAACCTAAGAATGCATTTTCCACTGTCCAGCTGCTAGTTAAGAAGATTAATGACTGCTTTGTAGTTCCAATTAAACTCCTTTATCACCAAGAGGGACGAAACAAGTTTTGATTTCAAAAGTGTTCTTAAGAAAGAAGACCAGGGCTGCATAACACTGACATTTTATTAGAATTCATTTGTAACAAATGGAACTTGTGTCAGCAAAGAAATGATTTTCATACAGACTTTCTTTCGCCACCAATGTAACGAAGTAAGAAAATAAAAAGCACGCCTTTCATTCTGTAAAACATTTATGCGTACTACTAATTAGAGGTAATTGTATCTTTTTTAACAAGCCATTGTACAAGGTAATTTTTTAAATTTTTCAGTCTATGCATCCAAAACAAGAGCAAAGAACACAATTTTTATTATCTTTGTAAAGACACTCCAAGCTTGAATGTCAAAGCCACGTAACAGATGGTTATGATGAGACCTGCAGCCTTCTGATATCTGTGGAGTATCAGGGCACCAAGAAAAAAAAAAAAGAAAAACAAAAAAAAAAAGGAAAAAAAATAAGAAAAAAAAATTAAAGAAAAATAGGAGAGAATAAAAGGAAAAAAAAGCAGTTGCATTTTTTTTAGTCATTGCAAACTTTTTTTTTCCTTTTTACATGTTCTGTGTCATTTAAATACACACAAGTGGATTTTATAAGCAGTTTCTTACAGATGGGTTCAAGTTAAAATATTATTGGGTGTAGAATCAATAGGGCAGTGCATAGTACAAAGGTATACATAGAAAGTGCAAATCTCCCTAGAGGGCCGCTCCTTCCCCCAGCCATCCTCTCTACTATCTAACCACTCAAATAATTTTTTAAAAAACAGCTAAATTGAGCTTCTGTATAAATCATTTTTATATATTTTGTGGGGTTTTTTTTCCCATTGCAACTAATTACAAAATTAGACATAACTACACATATAAACATAAATAATAGCACCGTACTGGTTATGCTGATGAAACCAATTTTAAGCTTGGAAATGTATGATGTATGTAGACAAAGAAGCTCACAATTTAAATTAACTGTAGAATCACTGCATGTAAGAGTACAGAAAGTGGAATGCACATCAATGATGCTAGCAGTTATCTTAAGAAACATAAAAACTAAAAGGAATAGTTAGTTATACAACAGTTTTCCTCATAAATTGGTTCTGCTTTCCTTTTTTTTATTCCTTCACTTTCTTTGGAGCTTGCAAGATAGTCTGCTAGGAAGAATGCTCTGATTCTTTTACAGATCCAGTGTGCAAGAATATTCCCTAGTCTATGTTTCCAAAATGATGCTTTTTTTTTTTATTATAATGTTTTTCTGGTCCTCTACATTGGAGTTGAAGAACATGACCACACCACATAACCTGGCACTTCAATAATTATTTTAAAATACAAATCAAGAAAGAAGAAGAAAAAGAAACATAGTGCACATTCTTCTCTGGTTCAGATGTAAGTTATAGAATCTCATTCTGAGGTAGCCTTCATTCCATATATATATATATATATATTTATATTTTTGTGTTTTGTTTTTTTTTTTTTTTTTTTGTATTTTTTTTTTTCTTTACAAAAGTGCTCAAATACAATGCTTGCTAGGGTTTGGTCTTTCATATTTTGCTTTCTGCTAGTAGTGGGTAAACTGGAAGAAGAAAAAAAGTTGAGGTCACATTGACAGGCCATACCAATACTCCTATTTGAAACCCCAATGAAAGAATTCCTTTGATACTCATGTATTGAAAATGGTAGAAGGCATGATGGAAACCAGGGTCAATGTAAATGGCATCTTATCAAGAGTCTCAAAAAGTACTTTGTGCTGTTTACATAATCTTCTTTGTTCTTGGGAAGAAAATCTAGTGTCACTCTCAAGTATATCCTGTGGGCTCAGTCTTGCCAGCCTTACATGAACCCTCCCACTGAAAGCAATGATTTGACTTTAGTACTCTGTTGACACAATTGAATGACCAGGACTTGGCCCAAAAAAGATAAAAAAAAGATGCATGAACACTGCCAGTGTTAACTACTGCTAGTGTACTGCTACATCTCTGCAATGATAACACGATAACCAGCGACACAGTGGGTTTTAAAAGACAACGAGGAATAGATTTTTACTTTGTGGGCTGGTCTGTTACTGGAAATATGGAAAGATAAAGGGCCTTGACTACCTACATGTTTTGGGTTATCATTTATTACCATCCATACTTCATTAGAAACTGGAAATGCATATTTTTCAAAATTGTCTGATACATGTATTAAAATGTTTGAAAAGAATAACAGAGACATGAACAAACTGAACTAAATACAAATGAAGGCTAACTTAAAGAAATGCTATTCAAAATAGGCATCAAATATAAGGCACTCTAAATGTAAAATTAAAATAAAACCCAGCATCCCAAAACAATGCTGTATGCCACAAAACATTTGATTTCACAGAGCAATGTGTGTTTGGCTTTGCCCTGTTACATACGGTAAATGTAAATTATATAGCGCACACTATAGACAGTATACTATAGAATACAATTTTAAAACATCTTAATACCTAGTATATTACAACATTCTCCCCTCCTAAAGGGATATGCACTGACCTTTCCCACATGCACACCTCCTACATTTAATAATATGATTTCTTATTGCACTATAGTGTTACAAATATTGAACTTCACTGGAAGCCTAAATCACATACTCTGTGCGTGTGTGCTTGTGTGTGTGTGTGCGTGTGTGTGTTCAAGTGTCAATGTGGATAGAAATATTATTTGGGATAGAGAAAACGTTCAAATATCAATGATGTGCATTCCTCACTTCCCTTTGAAACAGAAGTTTATGGACCTTGGAAATGCAGAGATGATCAAATAGTAGTTTAATGTAATTGTAGTATGCTGAAAAACTTTCCCAATGCTTTGATAAATCCAGATAATGGGAGAATTGATATGTTTGTGTGTGTGTGAATATCTACCTATCTGTATCTCTGTAACTATACAGAGATTAGACAAGGGTAGACAGTAATACATACATATACTTATATATATAGAGAGAGCGAGGGTGTGGGTGTGCATTGTGCATATGTGTGCATGCGTGTGTGTGTTAGCAGCATCTTTATACTTTGCGCCTCCCTGTTGATTCCAAAAGAAACCAAAAAGCCCCATTTTGATTTAACTGATTACAATGAATGTTTTCTTAAAGAAAAATAAAACAAACAAAACTGTAAAAGTAATATCTAACAAGACTGTGGTACTGTAGATAAATATAGTACTGCACAAAAATGTGCAAATTTTCAAATTATTTAACATTTCTACAGCACGATATTACAGATAACAATTCTACAGCTTAAAAAAATCTACAGTTTTTAAACAAAAAGATTAACAGTTATGCAATCTTTTCTTTAATTCACCTCAATGAATGATAAACTCTTGTTAAAAAAAGGAAAAAGTTTACACAGTTAAAAATGAAGCACAGGTCAGCAGTATCTTTACAATACTAAAAAACTAAATCGAGGACTTCCTTTTTAATCATTCCCACATTTTCCCTAAAGTGTTATGATGCGCAGTATGATGGGAAGGGGTGATGTTGAAGTCAAGAGTCTGCTTTATTTGAGAAGCCAGGACCCAATCTTTTAATAAACATCTTGCACTGAACTGCAGTTCTCCCAAAATTCTTCTTTGCAAAGCATGAAATCCTGAACAAGGTGATCGTTCTCTCTGATCATTTTCCTCTTTCCTTTAACTTCAACCGATGTCGAACCCTTGAGGTATCTGTAAATGAGATCCTTCAGATGCCTCAGTGGTCAGGATTCTTTTATTATGGTTAGGTTATTAAACTGTGAATTCTTGGTCCACATGGAATAGTTTGTTGTTGTTGTTGTTGTTGTTGTTGTTGTTGTTGTTGTTTTTGTTTTAAATATCCCCATTATTTTTGTTCATTTGTTTTTTATTTTATATATCCCCAATAATTGCTCCTTAGCGAAGAGTTAAGAAGTACTTCTAAAGCACATCGTATGGCTCAGAAGCGGCTCTCTGGATCTTAAAGGGCCTCCAATAAAAATCCACGACGGGTTTTTATGTTGCATAGTGATCAAAGCTGCCCAGATATTCCAGTGCGGCTCGATAGCAGAATTGGTATTGATCCTGAAGAAAGAAAGATAGAAAACAGAAGCATCAAAAAGCCAGCTTGTTGGTTGCTTTCTATTTTCTTTCAACTAAGAGTGAATACTTTTTGGCTACAGACAAATACAACACAGAGGCATCTGCAGTTCAGCAATATTCTTTTGCTGACATAACAGAAATCCAGTCTGAAATACAACACATGAAGATAGACACTCATTTAATGCAATAACATTTTCCACAGAATGCAGCTTCTTTTTTTGTGCAGAGACCATATACCCACCTATTGACCGTTTGTTATTCTGGATTAATACAATATCAGCATAAAGCTTTCTTCTTACTGGAGCATGCTAAGACGCTTTCCCCCCAATGTATTTGAAAATAAGTAGTAAAATGTCCAATTAACTCTACAGCAAATACAACAAACTAAGTGTCAAAATCCATTATAGCCTTAATATTGAATGCTGTACATAAAACCACGAGGTTAGAAATCATGTTAAGGAAGCAAAGGGAATCCCAACCTTTCAGTACTACAGGCTTTGATAAAGATGTGAAGATATCTCAGCCTGTGGCAAGAAAAGGGCCTAAGAGGGAAATATGCAGCTAAAGCACCTTATGAACATTAAAGAGGTTTGCATTTCAACCTACACCTGGAAGCAGAGAAAAGTTCATTGTGGTGGGAGATTTGCTTATACCTCTGGTCACTCCAAGATTACATGTTATCTTCGCCCCCACACAGCAGTCCTTTTGCACATTTATGTGATATTGCGCATTTATACTAAAATAGGCACATCTGTGTACCCATTTGCAACTGCCACTCAGGGTTTAAAATTTAAAAAAGAAAAAGAAAAAAAAAAAAAGAGAGAAATTGCTTCTGAAAGCCATCTAAAATATCAAGGTCTGCTTATTTATCTGATAGTGCTATTTGTTTTGGAGACCAGGAAACTCATCAGATATTTGCCTCAATGTAGAAGTGTGATCATTAACAGTTCTTTTCTGCTTCCTGTTGGAACAGTGGGAGAATGCAGTAGACATATGCGTAAATTTTAAGTGCACGTGTGGTCTACATGAAGTTGAAGTGCTTTGTTGAATAAGGATTAGATTTCCTGGCAGTTTGTACTACTAAATGAGAGATTTGTTTTCCACAGGATCCTGAAAGAAATGAGTACACAACACTTCGACTTTCAGCAGGGGGGATGAAGGGTAGCATACAGAAATAAGTCAAAGTAGGAGGAGGGAGAATATATTGCATAGCTGAACTCTGTATTTGTCAGGTAGGCTCCAGGAAACATAGTTTTTCTGTATACTGTAGTTATTTCTTGGAACCAAAACGACAGAAAGCAGTCATTTTTCATTTTGCTTATCCAGAAGAATGATGGTAATGGAAAAGAAATGGAATTAACTCTTCAGTTTGGTCACAGTGATTTACTTGGCTAACTGACAAGATTAAAAATAAGTATCTTTATTTTTCATATAAGTTTTTATGAGGTTGTCTTCTTAAAAATAAGACTATCCAGCTTTTATTGAACAAGTTTAATTTTCTTGTGCTAAATGGCAAACTCTGGGGAACCATTTCAGAGTTCACAGACTTTAATTTAAAGGCCAGTGTCAATCAAATTATACAAAATAAATGTATGACCTAAAATGTTTCTCTTCTCTTGTCTTTTGCTTGGTTCTCCTACCCTATTGGCTCTGGCTTAGTTCAAGTCTCCTGTTCAGAAATGTAAGTAGAAATTAAGCACAACATATTCTTTATGACATGACACAGTTCCAAGTATCCAGGCCCAGGAAATCAGTTGATATCGCTTATCCCTTTCCTTATTTCTCTATGGCACTCTAGATAACACAGAAAATATTTACACTATAGTTTTCCTGAATGCTGAATTTGCCATTATGATTTTCAGATCAAACAGCCACTTGCTTGGTGACACAAAGTCAAGAAAACTGTATAAATAACATAGTCTCAGTCTGAAGCCAGGAACAACACCTTGCTCCTGGAACAAAAAAAATCAGTGGATTCACCTGCAGAAACAACTTCCCTCCTTCTTTATTGCCAGACATTTCTGCCAGGAAACAAAGTTTCAATTAAAAATTAGTAACGCTTCTTGGAAAATGGTTTTCCTCAACTACCATAATTTAGGATCCACTACTGAAATATTTTTTTTATTCCCCAGCCTGCAGTATCTTCTGCTGTAACAGGCAATAGTCCTTGCAGTACCTTTTTGGCAGAGTTTACGCTGTAGTCATATAGTCATTATATAAGTTAAGATATAAATGTAAGCACATTTTATACAGTCTCTTTCTGTGCATTTTTTGGCTGTGGAAATACCTCTTATTTTCCATCACCGTTGTACATGGATACTGTTTTGCTCACCTCTGTCTGTACCATGGCTGGCCGCTGTGTCCTTAACATTTTGACAGTCTGGAAGATATCTACAACACCTTCATATCTCATTCTTTCTAACACAATGCTCAGAGTTATGAATACTCCAGTCCTTCCAACACCCGCACTGTTGCAATAAAAGAAAAAAAAAATCAGAAAGGAAAAAAGGAATGTTAATTGACAGTTAATGCTGAAAGAACTGGCTGACAAATTATCTGTGGTTACAACACACCATATGTGTACAGGCTTCTATATGGGGAAAGGCTCACTAAACAAAATTCCACAGGAAACTACTGCATTCAGAAGAATAATTAAGTTCAAGCAAACTTCATATGCCGCTAAGTACTTCCTGATTCTCCAGTCTTCATTGCAAAGTGACTTGGTTTGTTCATCCAGATATACAGTAATCAGTGCATGGTGAAGGAAAATGAGAATGTTTGTTGCCAATGATCTATGCTGGAATTGACAAGAGAAAAAGGTGCCAAACCGTATTTTACTGCTTGCTTTACTTTAGCTTGTCTATGTACATGCCCTGTTTCGCACATGTTCAGTGTGTTAGTTCACCTTCTACTTTGAGTTAGAGACAGTCAGTGGATTTTCGATTAATATTGAAATTGTTCATACACACTACATTTTAAGTAATGAATACACAAAGACCTTAAGACACAGATTTTATTCAAGTCTGTCAGTCTGGATGTTTAGCTTTACTGATATATGTGCACCATGTCTCTCTACATTAGTCTGAAATGTCATCTTTGAATATATAGCTTGGTTGCTCTCGGTTCTGTCTTGGGTTTCTGCTATTAGCTAAAACTCACAAGAAGTCATAGAAGTTCCTGTAATCAATAGAGGCAGTAGTTGTCAGTTATTAAAATTAAGCAATCACTTATTCATGAAGATGACTCTTGGACAAAGAGAGAGGTAACTACAAATTAAAAAATGATTTTCCAAGTCTGAACTTGTACGGGTGGAGATTAAGCACCCCGTCACCTCACTATGGATGTCAGTAATTTCACCAGGTTTTGTCCAGTCAGATAGACTTAGGAAGATGGAGATTTATGACGCCTATTCACCAGACAAAAGGGTGGAAGAAAATGAACAGCAGGGAAAAACTGAAGAACTCCGAATGTTGATATGGACTGTGACAGAGATCCAGTGAATTCACAAAGACTAGTGCGAAAATCAAATGTCCAAATTGTATGATGGTATTGTAGTGTTTGGTCTAGATCAGTGCACTTCTAGGGCTATTAAATATATGTGATTTGTTTTAGCATTTTTTTTGTATAACCTGTGTGCCTTTGGAGAGCTGAAGCAAAAGAAATTGAGAAACAACTTGACAAAACATCGTGATCTCAGTGCTGGTTTACCTATATGTGATGAGGAGCGTAAGGTCTCCTTTCCATGATGAGGCAATTAGAAGGCTAAAGTTTAAGAAACATGCTGAAAAAATGCTCAAAAAATAGCACCGGAGCCTGCTTGGACTTTATAGAGCTGACAACAGTGTGATCTAAATCAAGCAGCCCAGAAAGTGACCAGCAGAGTGAAGGCAGATTACCATTTTCCATTCTCCTTGCTCCTGCTCCTGCTCAACTGTTTAAATTTATCTGACAAAAAAGGTATGATTTTCTAAATACATGTGAGGACTTCTAGCCTCACACATTAACCAAATTTTTATTACTTAAAAAAAAACAAAAACCAAACCCTACTGAGAACTCTTCAATTTAGCAAAAGGAGGGAATTAATTTGTTGCATTGTGTTGTTAAGAAATGAAAAAGTATCTGGAGAAGCTACTTAAGAGGAAGACAGACTAATAGGGAACAATCTTGATGCTTGCAAAAAACTAGCTATCAAGTGTAATATTTTGGTACAGTCTATAGGAAACTGACCCTGTTCCCCTGAAAGTCACAAGCATATTTTAACATTGTATCAATTCATATTAGAAGATGCTTAGGATTTCTAAAGAGTGATGAAAGTCCACATCAGTACTAGTAGCATTTTAATCTTCAGCTCATGCCACGACATTTAACGAAGCAATGCAACAGGTTTTAAAGAATTCTGAATTAAGGAAATTGTGAGGGCACTACTTCATAATGTAGTACGATTCACCAAAGTTTAAACAGCTAGAAACCAAAGCTAGGATGCTTTAATGAGTCATGAGGAAGTACTGATATTTTTGTAAGAAAGAAAAGTTTATTGTTAAATATTCATCTTGAATGCAGTCTGGGTAAGGGTGGTCTTCCTTATTGTCCAGCTAAAAGCTAGAATAACAAGACTATAAATATGTAAAATTTGTTGAGGTGAAAATTTTTCTTCAAGGTGAACAGCCCTTTGCTCTTTTAACTATTTTTTAATTAACTGACTGATTGAGTTAGAAGTTTTTAAATTTTAACATGCTGATCTATTTGTAAAAAAGCCAGAGAAGGAGAATGTTTTAAAATTGTGGGTGGCAGGGGTTTACTGTGTAACAGAAAAAGCAAACCTGTGAAAAATGTGTAGAGTGGGAAGGAAACCACAAAGATGTGGTTTCCTTCCACTAGGGGAGTTTGTCAGTTGAAGAATTTCTTTGTACAAGAGAAATCCTTAAAAACTCATCATGGTATGAACTGGAGGCATTATTACAGTAATTCCACAAAGACTGGGAAAGTGCAGGTACCCAGGATCTTGTCCTTCCTGAAAGAAACAAATAAACTTGCCAGGGAAGTTTCCTATTCTTGTAAATTGACTAACATTGATAATGATGATTAGCATTACCAATGTCTAAATTGTCATTACAATGATGGTAAGACCTTTAAAGACCTAACCATGATGAATTATACCAGATTTGACTTTGCTTCTACCAAATTCAGTGGTAGAAATCTCTATAATTTCACCATGAAAGATCACACCCATTTGGAGGGATGCATAACCTACTGCAAGCAGTATTTCATTGCAGTCACAAGTGGACAAGTTTGCATGGTACAAAGAACTTAGAAGAAAAAACATCACTTTGCTTTCTTATGTATGTCTGCATAAAGGCATAAATATTGCTTATTACTCCTCTGCTCTCAAAACTCATTAATGTCAGGAAGAATAAGACTTGTTTTTGTCGTGGTTGTCCTTCATTTTCCCTTGCCAAATGAATCCCAAACACTGCTCTGCAGTGCTGTTCTCCTTAGCAGGCCATAAAAATTTTTAGGCACACAAAAAAAGTAGGATTCAAGTAGTCCACCACGTTTATTTTGTCAGTCTTTCAGATTAGGGGAGCATAAAGAACTCTGTGAAAACACACTAGTAGTTTAACTACTTCTGGTTGCTCCTGGATTAGGAAGGACAAGAATCTCTTGCACTCTCTACCTTTATATGCTCTAGTAAACTTGTTCATTTTGTCTTCATGCTAGTATTGGGACATTACGTGGCTTGCGGGAAGGACTTGTAACCTGTATCAGTATTTTGCATCTCTGTTATATAAATAATAACATTTAATCTACCAAAAATAATTTAATGTTGCAAAAATCAGTATCTAAAATCCTAATGGAATTTATAGAAAACAATTTATTAAATAAGAGATAGAAGATAAAGATATTTTTGGCCATCTGCTAGAGACTCTAGAATACTGTAAGGAAAATAAATAAAAAATGCAAGAATATTAAAAAAGCCCACCATGGATTATTCCTACACACCCTGCAAGCTGTTTTCATCTGCATATCAATTGTAAAAGAATTGAGGGAAGTCATCCCATCAAAAAATAGGCATAACATTCTGAAGGTAGAACTCACCAACCCAAACCTCAATGATTTTTTGACTGGCAAAGTTTCTAAACACTGCTTTCTACTCTGTACCCTTTCTTGAGATAGCTACCATTTTTATTTGTCTCATCTTGATTAATACTAATGTACTACTGAGGTGTAACTAGCTTGTTTACAGCAGCTAATTCCCACCAAAGTAAGAGCCTCACTTCTAATTACCAGTGGAAAAAATATATCAGATATAGCAGCCTGTGATAAGGCTCTTCCTGCTGCTTTCTGTGTGTAGCATTGACCAGATTGCACTAGAGACATTTTTAAGTGAAACAGAAATCATGCGCCTCCATGTGTTTCAGAAGAATCTTTTCTGTATAACTGGGATATCACAGAACAGTTTCTGTTTTGTAAAGCAGTCCTATGTGTTCCTTTTTAGATCTTCTATTTGATTACATTTTCTGATAGTTCACCTATGAAATTCCATTTACGTATACACCTTCATTGCAATCAGCAATCAACTTCAGAAAAAATCAAATCTGCGCATAAGTTGTTTCGAGGCTTTGCTTACTCACCTGCAATGAACAGATATTGGTCCATCCTGACCAAACTGCTCTTTTGTTTTATGCACTTGGCCTATGAAGTCAATAAATCCTTCTCCAGACTTTGGCACTCCTTGTTCTGGCCAGTCAGTGAACTGGAACTGCCTCACTGTTCGGGACTGGCCATCCTTTAACAAAAGACACAAATAATGTATCCCAAAAGCATGTTCCAGTGGCTGGAAGTCAGTCAGCCAACAACCAGAAAGACAATCACAAAACAAGGACATTGAGAAGAGGTGGGCTAAGATCACGTTTATGAAGACTCTTTCAATCGCAGTACTGGCTGGTGCTTTTGGACATTGGCCCAGAAGTGCAGTTTCGTTAACAACATTGCATAGATTCCCTTCTGCACGGGATACAAGAGTTGTCTGACATTCTGCCTGTGTAAAAAGCGTATATGAGGCTAAAGACATAACAATCTCACCAGGTTATACAATTTTTTGATAAGTTATGTTTTGAATCCTGCAGACTGTAAATTCCTTTAACTATAGAACAGGTAGAATAAGGCCATCCAATCTGACTTTCCATTTCATAGATACACTCATCTGCTGCATGGCAGGAATATCTTCACTGATAAAAATTGTTCAGTCATTGCCCTCTTTGCAGATGATACCTTTCTATGGTGCTTTCTATGAGGTGGACATTTGCCTGGAAGAAGATGGGTCAAGACAAGCCAGTTGTTTAACAAACCATAAATTTCTCTTCAATCATCATAATTTCATTCACTAATAGCTTGGACTCAGTCAAAAATTGAGAAGAAAGGTTTCCTCTCTCAAAACAAGGTGGCTGAAGCTGTTCCTTCCCTTTGGTTAGAAATGCTAACAGGATGGTTTAAAACTGCAGAACACCACAGCATGGTTATTTTTAGAAGGAAGCCACTGAAAATACTAAAGACCAACTTCTGCTGATGCCTATTTAATGTATAAATGGTCAGGACACATAAATAGAAAAAATACAAATGGATGAAGTAAATTTATTTGGGATTTTCAAACATTGTTCTTGATGATTTTGACACTGTCAGTCTGCACAGGTGAAATGTTTAAAAACATGGGCATAAAAGCATGGGTACATGAGCTACTGATGTGAACTAGTGTCTCTGGACATGTTGTTTCCTAAGCACCCACTGTGCCATGTCTTCAAAATGGTCTTCTACTAAGTGAAACTCATGAAAAATAGAAAAGATTATAGGAGATCCCCCCAAAAAGCAACTAGTTAAGCTGGAGGGCAAGAAAATTATTTTTTTTTTTTTGTTTTGTCCCTCTGCCACAAGCACTCATCTATTACAGACCTTTGAAATTGAATGGAAGCGATTTTAAAAATAACCAAAGGAAAAGCCAATACTTTGCTTTTATGTTTCCTCTAGTACTGTGGGGTTTTGCCTCCCATATCTCAGATGAGTAAGGAAAACAGAAGATGGGGGTGTGTGCCAGCCACTTCTCCATGAGAGGACACACATACACTTCTTTGACTTACTAACTGTTATATTCCCACTAGACAACTGTGACAATTTTGTAGTCTATTTCTGTGGAATGTTTTTACCCACTTGTAAAAAAAAAAAAATCTGTTGGAAAACATTTACCCTATTTTATTTCTTGTGGGCATCAACACAAAGAACTAAATATTTCCTACCAAAATGGCATTTTGTTAATGCAGACTTCTCTCATAATGTCTCTGTGATCCCATTTTCCCCCAAGAAGATATAATGAAATTGCATCCTTCAGACAGCCTTAGGCACATGGAATTAATTAATCAAGAAGAGAAAACAATAGGTTGATTCCCTCCAAAATAACCTCCCATTCTTCTAAATTAAAGAAAGAAAACCGTAAGTCTGACTCACTTGCAACATGTTGGTTAAGGAGATGGAAGCTCTTCAGCAACTTCTGACCCTGATAGGAATTATGCTAGAATAACAGTAACTTTTTAGGGGTAGATAAGATAAGAAAGATGATGCTTCACTTGAATCTAGGCTGTCATTGGAAAGACCACAAATTTCTATGTGCAGAATAGATTTGATGGTAAATATTTGGTTTTCAAGTGTGTCTAAAGCAACCGTATTGGTGTATTTCATGACTGTAATAACTCAGTAATCCAGTGCAAACCTGTGAAAACTCTTCTTATTTAGTTTTAATGGCAGTAACTTCTGTTGTTTAATGCTATTTAATAAGCATAGAAGTAAAATTAGTTAGTCTCATGTTAGACTAGCATTCAAACATATTGGGAACTGATCTGCAATTTCTTACACAGTTCCCTCTGCTACCGACATTATAAGTAGTGTTGTTTTCTTTTAAGCAGGTGCTTGCCAATAGCAGTCCAAATACAAATGCCAAATTTTATTAAAATCTTTACTTTCAAATATTGTGACAGTTTGCACAGTTAGTTATCAAAATATGAACTTTCAGATCCCTACGTGGAGCAGAAAGCTTTTAATGTATCATCTTATTGACTGGCTGACCGTTTGGATTTCTTGCTCCTCACAGGGGATATTCAATTGTCTTTTGATAAGGCTGTAGAATTTATAATACACTCTTACAGTCGTCACTAATAGTTTAGCCTTAAATGACACTGCCCCATCATATTGACCTCTGGAGTTTACAGAGAAAGTGAGTATAAAGCAGTCAGAAGTAGTAGATTGAAAGACTTACAGAGGTCAATTTCACCTTACAACAATTCACAGCTCAGTTTCAGAAATAACAGAGAGTTCTACACCAGACACTTGCTGCTGACACCTATAAAGGCAGTGTGCTTCTTTTCTTGTCTCTGGGGAATAATTGGCTGGCTTGGGTCTGCCAGACCACGGATGGTATTCTAACATTACACATCGTTTTGGAGATAGGAGGGAGAGAGGCTGGTTACAACCACTGCATCATTTACTCTTCTTTGACTACAACAATTTATTTAGATGATCTCAATTACTGGGTGGGACAGCCATAAAAGCCTAACTACAGGAAAACTATAATGTACATTTTGGTAAGTAGTACCCATCACTTCTAGTAAATTTGGAAGGAGCTGTAGATTCCCAGCACATCTAGAAAATTTAAGATGGCCCTGTGAGCTTGCCAGTGCATTTTTCAACAAAATTTGGACCATCAAGGTAAAGAGATTTTCAAAATTGGAGAAGCAATGATGTGTGATGGTAAAATGTCACAACAGGAATGCCAAGGTGCACGTAATGCTTGGCACGTTTTGAAACAGACAAAATTATATCAGGCCTAATAAAACTACTTTTGCAAATTAAGTTATTTGACATTTTCAGACTTTTTACTTGTTTGTTAGCTATAAGTAAAGAGAACCTTCATAAATATCCTAGTTCATTATAAACTCTCGACAAAACTTTTTGGAAATATATACTGTTTGCAGACACTTCACTTCAACTACATCTGTGGCTCTTTTGTCATCCTTGTTGTTTTGTGATCTGAGCTTGGTGGACTATGTCACATAAGACCTCTTCCAGTTTGAGATGGAAGGGATCTTTAGTAGATGATCTAGGAAAACTACCAGCACAGTTGTGGTGAAATTGGCTTTGACTGTCTATGCTTACAAGTGTGGCTAAAGACTGAATTTAGGAGCCTCTTATTCTCCACTTTTGTTAAGCACAAATAGGTTAGAGAAGCTATGAGTCATGTGGTCCTTACTAGATTTCAAATAGAATGAAAATCAGATCCAGTGTGTCTACAGTTTCTTTTCAAAAACACACACCTAAGTCTCATTTGCGAAATTACAATGTTCGTATGCTGACTTGGGTCAGTGACAATACTGTCCATCTAATTACCAGTATTACCTAATTTTACTTGAAGCTACCATTAAAAGAAGCAGTCTGTCTAACTATGAGAAAGCCTAATATTTTGTATGCTGACTGGTAACTCTGAGTAATCACTCATGTTATTCCTGGAGAGTACATCCTGCTATTTTGCCTGAACAAACAGTATTCTACAGTGCTTACAGAAATGGAGGCTGTCAGTAATTTTTCTTGCCATGCAGAACTAAAGTGCTAGAAATCAAAAGTCTGAGAAATGCCACATATATGTTTAAAGTTTATGTACATTTGATCTTATATCACTGCTCAATTTTGGACTCAGGAATTCAAATAAGAAATGCAGTATGAAAATGAGGATGCTAGGGTCACAGCTGCATGTATCTACTCTGCAGATATACAAGAGTGCTGAAAATATGCTATGCCAAAAATCAAATTATAATGTGCAAAGCTTGTCAAGCTTTTCTTATGAATGCTATTTGCTTTGCAGTTTTTAAATCTCAACGTATTAACCTTCATACTCACTCAGCCTAGAGGGTGGTGGAAAAAACATAGTTACAGCTGTAAGTGAAAATGCCCCCAAAAATGATCAAGGGGCAAATGAGGAAAAAAGGGAGAATGGTCCTCAAAACATCTAATGTACTGTGGTACAAACAGTTATTCAGAACTTTACAAAGTTGTGCTGCCCAGATGTTAGATCTGAATAAAGTCAATTGTTCTTACACACAGATCCCATTTGCTTAATAATAACTCTATCTGTTTTTTGTTTATTACTTGTAGAAAGTACACCCCTCGGGTTTTTCTAATAATAACAAAAATTAAAAAAAAAGAAAAAAGAGGAAAAGAAAGAAACTGACATTTTCTTTTAAACTTATGTGGACTAGTGTAATGCTATGTTAACTTACCCTTGCATCTGTAACCTTGAATTCCCTCAGAATATACTGTGGCATGTTGTATTCTGCCATTGGATCTACCACAAAATACTGATATCTGGCTGAGCGCTCTGCAGGCCAGTACTGGTGGCATTTTTCCTACAAAACAACAAAGCAAAATACATTTCCTGCTACTCAAGACCACTACCACAAACTGGTATAAAACCATTTTTACTCAGATAAGTGTAATACTCATGGAAAGTGCCATTAGTGACAGGAAAATGAACTGTTTGTCTTGCTGTGAACATGAAGTTCCATACCTAGAATAAAAAATGATCTTCAGTATTGCATTGGAAAGAGGTTCTCTCTGGTCGTTGTATGTCTGAACTTGTTTATATTTCTGGTCAGTTTTATTGTTTATCAGTGACAAGAGCTATCCCAAGCGTAATTTTCAATACAGAATGGCATTTAAAACTTGAGGCCACCTTCAGTTTTCTTTCTTCTTCCCTGCTGAAGCAAGTCCTCCTGGCCTCAGTCAAGACTCTACTTCTGCATCCACTGGCCATATCCTGAATCATTTCTGTTCCCTAGATACGTGGCCTGACTCAGATTTCACTTATCACATACCAGCTTTATTTTGATGTAATCCTGTCCAAATAGTAAACTGCTTTGTTCTTTCCATTACACAAAGCAGCACTTGAATGAGTTTAGGATTGTAAACTGGATGCTGGAACTTTAAAATTCAGCACTATGAACACACAGAAGACATTCAGATCTCAAAATTACCACATCTTCTTTTAACATTGTTAAAAGGGGTGCTGCAAAAGTGAAGTTTCCAAATAAGAAATCTTTGTTTTTTAATAGATATGAGTGTTCTCTCTGCATATTTTGGAACATCAACATGCAAACTCAGTTGCTGAATCTCAATAATCGCAACAAAATGCCATGACTAGCTTGTCTATTGCAACACACCTACAGACTGGAAAACCTTACAAATGGTGATGAACTATGCCACCAACATTTCAAAAGGAGAAGGAACCTAAATCCTCACCTTTACCTTTAGACATCCCCATAACAATTAAATATTTTAATAAAAAATGATTATAACAAACATTTCAACAAAGGAATGTTACAGCAGTACTTACTCTGCCCATTTCTCGTAGCTTAGTGAGCATGACCACAATTGTAGAATTGTGCTCCCAGAGCATTCTCCAGAAGTCTTCAGTTGTTTCTGCTAAAGGACCCTGTGTAGCTATGTAAGCTTTTTGTTGTCTATGTTGAAAAAAAAGTAAATTAAGAAAAATATTTTAATCAAAAAAGTGAATTGATACAAATGTCTCTGTTTATATGTAAACATTATCTAGAGGAAAAAAGTTATATACTATTAATAATAAGCACATTAAAACCTTATTATGATTATTTAATCAAACTATGGCTTTTTATTTTTAGAACTTTGAAAGGGAAATTACTCTGTTAATATTATGATGTATGACTTTATCATTATTATTTAAATTTTAATGCAACTCTAATAGATCAATCTTGTGTGCTGTAAAAAGCACTTTAGAAACACTTAGTTGTGCTGGTTCATTTTGTAGAAATAACTGTCTAACAATCTATTAAGTTTAGGAATTATAGCATCCAGCAATTTCTTTATTAACTCCTTTTCAACAGTCTGATGCCTCCAGCAAAAGTAAGGCAGGAAGAACATTCAGGAATGGAGTGCACTGCATTTCCAGGCCTAAATATCCTACTAATGGAAGCTACCACCAAGCTGTTAAAAGCTTCTGGATCAGCAGCTTTATAAGATGATGTCCAGTTCATGTTGTTTTTGCTTCTTTCAATCAACAGAAACACCCTTCTGGGTGACAGAGGAGATAGAGGTTGTTTCCAATTATGAGCAGAGGCTCAGAAAATTATCTCTGTGGATATGGATACTCAGGTACAGCTAAACCGCCTTAGGGAAACTATACCACTTGTCCTTCATGCCTTTTTCTACCAGCTGCTTAATTCAGCTGAGGGCATATTGCCCCGTGTTGTCATGAAGATGCTGGTGGGCTACACAACTTTTTATGTATAAAATGCTTTTGGCAGCTAGGTCTAGTCTTAATCAGTGTTCCAAGATCATAGGTTATCACCTTGACACAGAGAGTGTATCTCCTGTATGTTATTTCTCTGTATCTTTTTAAGAAGAATAGTTGTGAATCATGAATGTGCTTAAAATCTCAGGACCTTTCAGCATGTAAAACATACTGGGAGTTCTCAGTGGTTTAAAGGTAGGTAAAAATAAAATGTTTACAACTTTATGTCATTTACAAAATTTTCCTGTATTGATCATTGTAGCTGAAAATCTAAACCTTTTATTAGTATTTTAAAAACCACACAATTGAATGTGGCATGCACACATAATAAACAATACTAAATTTCAATACTAAATTTTGTTATTTTTAATATAATTACATAAATAATTTTGTAAACTTTTAAAACAGTCTAGATGAGAACACATTAACATTAGTACCTGTATCCATCAATGAAACTAGCATTAATGTAATCAGAGCCTTCTACTCCTCGGATTGGCTGCAAGCATACCCTTGTAGACTCATATGGCATAATATTGACAAGGCGATTTTTGAATTTATTACATGGAAGATTGGCACTGATGAATCTTGAAGTGTGAGCCTTAGAGCTAGCAAGACGCTGTTGAAAATAAATTAAAAGAATTAAGCGCGGGTATAACAAAAATGACACTATCAGATTTTATGATCTCTGCTCATTATCCGTTAACGAATTATTTCAATTTCAGATGCTTACTTTTCAATATTCTATTGCATTTCCCAAATATTTGTAAAGCTTCCTTTAATATCTTATAAAAGTTTAATGTCTGCTCCATTAATGTATATGGACAAATTTGAGTATTAGAGTATTAAACAGTTACACAAATACACATTTCAAGCTATTGAAACAATAAAGGAACAGCAGGTTTAAACCACCCTCAGTGAATAGTTCTTGTCTGGTCACCAACTGAAGACAGAATTGTACATTTTTCAAAGGGTCATCTTCCTAATTTAAAATTTTTGCCTGCCAGTGTCTTATCTTTTGATTGCTAGAAACAACCGTTGGAGGACAGAGCAGCATTAAGTGTTACAGCATTTGCGTTTGGTTCCCCACAACATAAAATCGAAGTACCTTAAATTCCAGTTCCATTCCTGTGACATTCTCGCCTGTTTCTATCTGTGTCAGCTTCTGGATATATGCATACAGGTTTCTGGCTGGCACTTCGGTATTTCCACATGTCACTGCTTCCAGCAGTGCATCGTGGATAAAGATGTATTGGTCCTCAGTTTGAACCATGTAATTCCTCTGCGCTCTCATTAGAGTTACGTGGCCATAAATATCTACAGTCTTTTCATGCTTTATTCTCTCTAACATGGCATCTATCACAATGAAACAGCCAGTCCTGCCGACTCCAGCACTAAAAGAAATGAACACAGGAGGGAAAACATGAAGGACTATTTCATGCATTGTACTTACTTTTATGGAATTCAAGTTTTAAAGTTTCATGACACTGATTTGAACAGCGCATTTTTCTGAATTTGAACATCAGTTTTTATGAAAGAGATTGGTGCCCTGAAATAAGTAAACTACTTTAACACCTATTAAAAGCAACTGAGAACGTGGAATGCTTTTATACAAGATCTTTGCGTCTTGCAGTTTCAGAATTGACTATAATAGAAATAAAACATATTGTAACATGTTCTAGAAACACACGTTCTTAAAAATGGAAATTACTGGAGATGATGAATCCTCTAAGAAGTCAAGCTTTATTTGTAGCATGATTTCTAACTCATTAAATGCTGTTGTTGCTATTATGTTTACAGAGGTGAGTTTATTGGCAAACAATAATGTTACAGAAAATAAGCCTTACATATTTCTATCACGCTTTGGAGGTAAACTTTCTATTCCTCCCACAACTCTGTCAATGGGGCTCCTATTAATACAGTTTTTCTGTCCTTTGCTTTTTCATTTTGCCTGGCCATACTGTTATTCTTTGCAATGCAGAACCATGCCTAGTTAGATGCCTAGTTAGCTGCAGGCTGGGAAAATCCCCTGCTACGCACTTCAATGTCTGTCTTGCATCTCTAGGAAAATGTAAGAAAGATCTGGAATGGCCAGATCCTGGACCAGGATGCTCAGTTATCACATTATTTCAAAGGACAGATGACAAAAGTACTAAAATATGCTTAAAGACAAAGCTTGAAATCATGGCATTGAATAATGTCCAGACTGGGTGAGTAATATTTTTCACGCAAAGGTAAAGTTAGTGCTTCCTCACAGGTTCTCAGTGAAGTCAGTTGTCAGTTTTAGGCAGGAGCTGAGGCGAAGTCACATCAGTCCTGTTGCAGCCAAAGAAACTACTACTTCTCAGTACTGCACAGTAAGGGATACCTCAGGAACAACTCTGAGCTAGAGTTGCTTTCCCCTCATTGGTGTGACTTGAGGGTAGAAGAAGACATAGGTCAGCTACTGTGAGATTGGCACAGGAATAAACCTTGATCATGAAATATTCAGTTGGATCTAAGAGAATTAAACCTGTCTCAAGAATAGACCTACTTAACAGCAGTTTATTTTTATGATACCTGCTGTTGAAATGTGCCAGACTTCCAAGGATTTTCAGTCATTCCCTCCCTGTCTTGAAGGTGGTGTCTGTTACATGCATGGACTACCTTTAATAGCTCCTGAGGACAATGTTAATGCAATCAGGAGAGGAAAAAGACTAACAGTTCTCACCTTGATGTGATTACCATTAGTCATACATGATCCTTTATTACAGATTTGGCATAACTGAACAGGAAGGATGTAGAAGGAATATGACAAAGACTACAGAATACAGAAGACCATAAAATATACTGAAGGTCTGAATATGCAACTTGTATGCCAAATGAAGCCCTGTTTCCTCAAATCTCTATAGGAATTCTTTTATGGAGATGTTTGGACATCACCCGTACTCAATCAAATCTTCAGATGCATGATTGTCTTTTTACAGCCATGCATATGACCGTACTTGGTGAAGTTTTGTTTCAACTATTTGCATACATGTAGCTGTATAAAGCACAAGTGTAAAATATAATGGGTTTTTTTGTATCATTTTTATATCCAGGATGACATCATGTCTGTGACAATCAATGATAGTTTCTGGCCTTCTAAATGCTTAACTGTTTTCAGTTAGTGACAGAAAATGCAGTAGGTAGTGTAGTAAGCAACAAACAGTTTATAAACCTTCAAGACCCTGACATTATCTAAGTTAAGGATATTTAAGAACACCACAAACTGCCATTTTTTGGAGAGATATAGAAAGGAAAAAAATTACAACCTGGCTTCTAGAGGATCTTCTCACAGTTCCTGTATTTTCATGAGATATTAAATATCATAAGTCCATCCTGAAATCAATAATTAAGGCTAAGCCTTTATTTCTTACATGACACTTTAGGAATCTTTGCCAGTTACCAGCAACCTACATTTACGTATAACCAAATCAGAAAGAAGTACAGAGCAGAAAGATGTTTTAATCTCACATGAGGTAAGTTTTGTTTCTAAGATTACATATTTACATATTGTTAATCATGTGTTCCTGCCACCAGTTACTCTTCCCAGAAGTAGATCCCCTTCAAGCAGCTGAGGACTTCTGCTAGCGGACCAAATGCATCAATCTCAACTTTCTTAGATGCCACTCTGACAAGAATTAATCAATATTCAGAGCTTAAGAAAATTTACCAGTCAATGATATTGATTAATGGGAGTTGTAGAGAAAGAAAATATACAGACAAATGAAATGATGGCTATCGTAGCTAAATGGGAGTTCATTTACCTTGTATAACATAAGCTCCTTAGTAACCGTAACGTTGGTAATAATGATGGAGAAAAACTCAAAAAATTGTCTCACTATTGCTTTTTTTTTGATTGCAAAGAAACCTTATGACCTCATGAAGTTCAACAAGGCCAAGTGCAAAGTCCTGCACTTGCGTCAGGACAATCGTCATTGTCAATACAGGCTGGGGGATGATGTCATAGAGAGCAGACCTGCGGAAAAGGACTTGGGGGTACTCGTGGATGAAAAGCTGGCCACGAGACAACAATGTGTGCTTGCAGCCCAGAAGACCAATTGCATCCTGGGTTGCATCAAAAGAACTGTGGCCAACAGATCCAGAGAGGTGATTCTCCCCCTCTACTCTGCTCTCGTGAGACCCCACCTGGAGTAACGTGTCCAGCTCTGGAGCCCTCAGCACAAGAAGGACAGGGACCTGTTGGACTGGGTCCAGAGGAGGGCAACGAGGATGATCAGAGGGTTGGAGCACCTCTCCTATGAAGACAGGCTCAGAGAGTTGACATTGTTCAGCCTGGAGAAGAGAAGGCTCTGGGGACACCTTATAGCAGCCTTCCAGTGCCTGAAGGGGGCCTATAAGAAAGCTGGGGAGGGGCCGTTTGCAAGGGCATGTAGCGATAGGACAAGGGGCAATGGTTTTAAACTAGAGCAGGGTGGGTTTAGATTAGACATTAGGAAGAAGTTCTTTACAATGAGGGTGGTGAGACACTGGAACAGGTTGCCCAGAGAGGTGGTGGAGGCCCCATCCCTGGAGACATTCAAGGCCAGGCTTGATGAGGCTCTGAGCAATCTGATCTAGTTGAAGATGTCCCTGCTTACTGCAGGGGGGTTGGACGAGATGACCTTTAAAGGTCCCTTCCAACCCAACACATTCTATAATTCTATGAAATCACTACAAGTAGCACATATTTGTATGTCAGACTGGTTTATAAAAAGTTTTAAAACATTCCTTAAACAATGCCTCTTCACATTCAGTTTTTGTCAGCCTAACAAGTGCTGACCAAGCGAGAAATAAGCAGGTTTGACACTGTAGGTGTTCTCAGAAGCTTAGAATATGGTTCTCTTTCCTATTATGTATTAATAAATAAATGTTCCAGCACCGTGTTTATAACTGGATGTGCCATTTTCCAGGTCAAACATTAAAAGGTTCACTGATACCTACATACCACAACTGCAAAACTCCAACCGGGTAAAAAGCTTGCACTTTCAGCTGGAATGAGCAGTTTTCATTTCCTCTCTTCATGTCTTATATTATCATTTATACTTAGTCTTCCTATGAGCAAACTCAAAGAGGAATAGCTATTAGCATACTGTACCACAGAAGATATTTGCTAGTTTACAGGTTTATGCAGAGGTTGTGAAGATCATGACACCAATGCAATGCACCATGTTTTCATGATAAGGATAGAAGGGCTAAATTTATTCAGGCATTTGGCTCCACTGGGCTCCTGAGACACTCCTCTCTGGATCATTTTATCCAGCAAGATATTTTACTACCTTAAGGTGCCCAGGACATTCCAGCTCTGCCAATTATAAATGGGCCGTGTTTCTACCAGGCTACCCGTTTTGGTTTCCAGGTAAAAATGAAACCAATGCTATGAATATTTTAACTTCCTTCCTCTTTGCCCCTACAAAGCTTCTATCTACAAAATCCAATAGCTTCCTATAAAAGATCAAGAAACTATCCTATATTTATCCCCTGTTTCTCTTTCTCTTCTGCACTCATACAGACTTCTTAATATGGTACTGATACACTGCTGGGAAGCCATGCAGTTTGAATCCTCACTAATATGCCACTGAAACATCAAAAAAAAATTCCTGTCTACTTTCTTCTAAAGATCATAATTCAGCTAATGAGAATAATTTCACAACTTAATTCTACACTTGTTATTGACTTTCTTGCCCTTTTGGTTTGCATCTTTTAGTATTACTGTCAAACGTAGAATTTAAAAAAAATTTCTATCACTTCAGCTAGTGAAAGATAGCGTTACGTTTAGAAGCTGAAAACCGAAGCAATCTCTTAAATAGGCATGCCTACTAGGAAACTGTTATTGCTTCAAATATTATCATTTATCCTATTATAACATTTGTTTTCAATTTCTAAAAACATGGCTGACTCAGTCCCATGAGCTGAAACATGTTTAATGTCCTGTGATGCAATACAGCTGCAATTCACAAAAAGAAAAATTAAGAGGCATAAGAGGGCCATTTTACATTAAAATCACTGTATGGATGTGTTAAAGGTTGGCTTTTGTGATTAATTTGTAGCTGTTTAAATGATGACCCTTTACTGATACTTCAGTGATTTGGCAAAGGAAGGCAGTGTAATTGCCAGTATTCACAGATCATTTAATTGGAAGCAAAGACAGTAAAATATGGACCAAAAATCATTTAGGACATTTTGGACTCATATCAGGGGAAAATTTTATTGAATATTACAGTTCCAGATTGAATGAAGCTTGCATTTATGAACTGAAAGTACATAAAATTGCTTGTGATATGGCAAACATATAAAAATGCCTATATTTTACTGAGGAACTTTATGTGATTAGTAAGATTCCAATCCTACAGAGATCCTTTAGTAGTCCTGACAAGGATAATATCTAGATTATTTTCTTCTTTTCCTGTTAGGAAATTAGAACTCAGTTGAAAATCACCCCTCCACCCAAGAAGCAGCAAAGAGCTCCTTACGAAATCACTGAACATTCTTTTGGAGGGATACATCTGACTGAAACAGCATAAAGACTTTGTGCAAAGAGGTAAACTTAAATTTCATTTCAGAAGAGATACCGGACTGCTTCAGGAATTCTGGTACCAGCTTATAAGAGTCCTTTGAGAATTGACCTGCAAGTGCACAATGAGTTTCTTTTCTTCTCACTGTGCTTATGGTCAGATACCAGTAATCAAGTATGGTATACGACATATTTTTAGGTATAATGCTTCACCAAACAAAAGACTTTGGCCATTGCGTATTCTTTATCTCTATGATATGCATGGATGCAACCATATTTGTCATTGAGGTCATATAAAGCTTCTTAAAATGACCAAGAGAAAAAAAATCAGAAAACAGGAGATTTCACTACAAGTAGACAAAGCTCAGTCTAGAGCTCCCCAGAGTTTTCACAGATAGCTGGCAAAAGCATAGAAGGCTCATAAATCAAAAGTCAGCCTTAGATCTTCCTTCCTTTACTGAGCTTTCAGTCTGTACGTTCTCAGAATTCTACCATTACCATAAATTCTTCAAAAATAGCTGCCCCAGATTTAAGCCATTTTTTTTGTAATATGTGATTGCAGAAGTGTAATAATGTTCAGGAAGAAAATCTGTTCTTAATCTAATCCTAAATTCAGCTCTGGAGAGATCAAGCACAAGAAATTGTTTTACCAGATTGTATCATGAACACAAACACACAAACTCTCAAATATTAAAACATACAGAATCAAAACTCCACAAAATTTCTTTAACAACTCCCATGTACAGGGAATAATTGTTTTTTAAAATAATTTTAAAAGCTGAGTTTTCCATGCAGGATAAAAACGTAGCATTAATAATATTCAACCAAACAAAAGAAACACATTTTAAGAGACACTTCTAACAAGGACATTCCATTGCAGCAGTTCAAATCCTCTCACCAGACTTTAAATCTAGGTCTGTCATGAGCCAACACTGTACAGAAATGCAGAAGGACTCCTATACAGCTTCAAAGCAATACAGAAATGTAGTTGTGGAAGTGCACAATGTAAAGAGCAACTCCACTAACTGATAGCTCACAAGTAGCAGAAATAATTTAAGTGTCATCAGTAGAGGAAGATGTACCACGTTGCACGACGAAAGTTAAAGATGCATAAATAGTTCAGTAAAGTAATGCAGTGAAGGAAAGTAAGATCTGAAATCACAAATATTACAGCCACAGGTAATTTCTGAGCATACTTTTAAAATGTGACAGCCATTTACCTGAAGTTACATTTTTGCACTGCAATTGGATTTAGGAGGTTTCTGTAGGATTGGAAGGATTTTGTGTGATATCTTTACTCACTCTCACACTCATTCATTCGTTTACCACCCTGAGAATCACCTATTTACTGAAAGTTTCTGTAAATTTTCCCATGAATGCCATTATGAGACCATTTTGCAGGCCAAAGGGCTGCCCTTGCATTCACCTCCATGACAAGCAGTGTGTCCCTCCTCAAGAAGGGTAGAGATATCATAAGGTTGAAGGAACAACCTTATCTTGTCAAAGAGGATGGCAACGTATGAAGGGGAGGCTAACGAAACTGGATAACTCAGGAGACTCAAGAGAAAAGGAGATATGAAAGAAGGGCATAAAACTATGCATTATGGGGAGAACGTGAAAAGAAAATGACTATTTCTGTTTTGCTTGTAACACAAGAAATATGATCATGAAATGAAATGATGAGACAGAGAATTCAAAACAAACAGGAAGCAGTTTTTCATGTAGTACATAATTACATTGTGAAACTCATTGTTGCAGAATACCATGGATGCCGAAAAGAAATTAATGGATGAAAGGATCCATTAAGGGTTATTAACCAACAAGTTACAGACACAACTTGTCCTACAGAAATCCTTTTATTAGACTTTGCTGGATAGGCATTCTAAGAAAACAACATTCTAGACATGTCCTGGGAGAGAGGCTTAAATTGGTCTCATGGTCCCACATACTTAAAGAAAGTACAAGCATTCCACACCCTGCATCTGTTAATTAGATCATCTAGACCTCTTCCTTTCAATCAACACTTCTGCCTTTGAGTACCTGACACTTTTAGGAACTATGCCATTGAAAAGGGACAGTACTATTTCTGATCCTTGCTTTTTCTTCCTTAAAAGAGACAGGATATCACAGAGTACTTCTGCTTGTTTCTTTCCTGAGATCATTAATTGTTGGTGAAAAAAAGATCTCTTGTTGTTCTGCTTGTGAGATGGAATATAGCAGAAATCACATAATATGACAACTGAAAAGTTCATCGACCCTTTTTTATACTACTTCTTTTTCTTATCTCGGTTTCCCTTCAGAGTAGATTGTTGATGTTATATAGCAATACATGCCATAATCCTGCTTTTCATAGAGGATTTATATATATACACCTTACTATAAATCACTATATCACCTGATTTCTTCAATTACTCAGATACATAAGGAAAAAAAAATTAGAATTAAATATTTGTCTGTACTGTTTTATCTGTGCACAAGGATTTACTGTGATTTTTTATTTCAAAATTAATCCCGTTCTCAAGATATCCTCCTTCTTATTTTCCTGCTTCTCTAAATACAATCTTACATATTCAGTGTACTGCTTTCTGGATTTGCCATCAAAGACTAACTATCCTAAATATATCTTCTCTGTGAGATTTGTTGAGGTTCAGTGTATATTTGTCCTTTGCACTGTACAATGCATTCACAAAGCATTCTTGTCGTTATGCATTTCAATAAACAAAGAAAGATCTAAAATTTACTAAAATAGAATTTAGTGAAATACAGTTTAGAAAGAGAATGTATTTTGAGGTTAATTTTAAAAACACATCTTACTGTGACTCGTTAACTTCAATTAAAGATAGATTTATGCATGAACAGCTGTAGTAAATACAGAAAATGATACTTCTGAGTAATCTATGAGAGGAAGTACACTGCGATCCTATCATCAATAAATAGAAGTGAAGATTACAGTACAGCAAAGAAGTCAATGACCAGAAACTATGCTGCTTACTGCTAACAACTATTCCTTGCTTTCTTTGCATTTCAACCTGTTTTGCATTCGTTGGAACATTTTGAGGAGTTGTTTTGTACTTTTGCATATTTCTGTGCTTTGATTACACTTTCATGTGGAACATGTAGAAGAGCTATTACCCTGTCTGTGTCAGAAACAGGAAGGTGAACTGATGCTATCTGAAAATGAATTAAAGAAGGTGGGAAGAAATGTTCTGCTTTTCTGGATTGGGAAGTGGGAAGAATGGGAAGAATGTTCTGCAGTACTGAATAACAGGATGACTTTGAAAGTACTTGCTAAACACTAAGGTGCTTTCTAGTTTCAGAGTCCTTCTGGACCCCTCCCTGATTCTAGGTGTTTGTACATCTGTTGTGGTCAACACTTGTTTCTTTTTCTTAACACCAACTGTCCTCAGGATCCCTGTTTTCTAGTCAGAACACTACCACTTGCCGTTTGTTATGCTTGGGTTTTAAACTGACAGAACAGTGGTGATGTCCTAGATTATCAGCTGGACACAGTATTTCATCTGGCAAGCACAATGCAAAAAAGAAAACAGTACCAGCCCTCCTCAGACTTCATTGGCTTTTTTTTTTTTTTTTTGCACCAATCACAGTTCAAAGCCCTAAATGAAATTAAGTAGAGTGTATACAAATGCTTTTTTTTTTTCTTTTATTTTTTTTCCCCTACTTTGAAAACTTGGAAATTACCAGAAATTAGTCCTCAAGCTTTAAGCTGGTGGGACTTTAGTAGCAGACCTCGTGTTTTGGATCTCCACCTCAAGATGTCTTTTCCTTTTCTGTGAAGAACTGATATATCTAGAAGATACATTCGGAGGATGAGACAAACATGATCTTGCCATCTTAGATTTGGTTTGAACTGAAATGGTCACAATACAGTAATAACGCAGTGAGATGTTACACAGCAGAAAACAGAGGATAAAAAACTATCAGGCTTCTCTGATGAGCTCATATCAAGGCTCTTGCTAGGCCTCTGTTTTCTTAGACCTAGTAGTGAAAAGAATAAACACCCTTTTCAATATCTCTGACAATACTCCACCGGCAGCTGAAGAGCTTGGTTACTGGTGCTATTTCTGATGTTTCTTTCCTTTAACCTCAGCAGCTTTTATACAAGCATAAATTCCATGCAATGTAGGAGAAAATCGGGTTGTGAGAGGTTAATACCACTAAGCATTTCACATTTTTTAATCACAGTTTGTCATTTAGAGGTTGGACACTAACCTCTCTCTTTTTTGCAGGAGTTTTGAACCTTAGGAGCAAATACTGTGGACAAGCTATTATGAAAATCATGGGGTTTTGGTGTAGAAGTTTGAAAGTAGCTGTAAAATGAGCTTGTATTGTATTATGATAATTTTTCAAAAATTAAAACTATTTTTAAAATTCAGGTGACAGAAAAAAAAAATAGGCACCACAATGCAGGATTCACTTGGAACAGCAGTCATTCACAAAATCTGATAACAAGTGATGAGACCCTGAAATAAGTCTATAAAAGAATGAAAAATGAAGAAAGATTAATATTCAGGGCAGAATACTGATTGGAAAGCCTCCACAAAAAGATAACAGGACTATTTTTAAAGCTGCATTTTACTTCTAGAGACACAGGGAGATGATTTAAAGAGGCTTTCATGCTGATTACTTTAGATAAAAATACAGCCTGTTCGAAGTTAGCCAAATATGCTGGGTAGCCAAGTTGATGCAATGTGTTCCAGTATACTGTGTGTCCATGGATATTCCGGAATTTACTGTAGGTACAGCTGGGAAATCTCAGAGATACCCCTTTCCAGAATTCAGCTATTGGGTTATAAAAATATTTTCACATTTCCTGCAGATGGCTGGATTCTTTTCTTCACTCATAATTTTAATTCAGAATTCATTACAGACAGCTGCTGGCTCTGATAGAACCTAATTGCTCTTTTACTAGACTCAGCTGCAAGCAGTCAGATTTCCTTTTCCTTTGTAGAGTATATTATATATAAACATGGGCGGGGAGAAAAATAACCAATTAACTAAATACATATGGATAAAATGACTCACTAAGAGCGCTGATCAAATAATGTATCAAACTACAGCTTAGGTCAAAGGAAATTACAGGCCTTGTAGGACATGATAATATATATATGGAAATAATTATCAGCACCAATATATTTGTAATTTGAGATAACACATGGAAAAGGCATTGCTTCTGTTAAAAAAATCTTACAGAAAATTATTACATTTTAATAAGGGGCAGGTTATTTCACTGAGTGAAAAGTCATCAGTCTCCAGGAGACCTGCTCAATTGGCGCCATTTGTTGGCTGAATCCAAGTCTGGCCTCAGTGCCTCCACTGACATAATTCTGGAACTATTTTTGCTGCCTTACCTCTTCTTAAAAAAAAAGCAAAAAAAAAAAAGCCTGGGGAATAGTTACTGTTACTAAGGCTACAAAAAAAGGGTACGTCACTAACAAGTGAGCAAAGACAGCCAGCAAAAAGACTACGGATGTGAAGATCCTCTGCCGTCTCCCTCCATATGACAAGTACTGAAGCTGGTTAGGATACTTTGCTGTCCTAGTTTGGTACAATGGATGAACATGAGGGAAAGCTGTAGACATGTAAAACAAGAAACAGTGTTAAAGAATGTTCTTTTCTACTGTCTTTACCCAAAAACATTTAGTGAAATGAAGAGGCACATGTTTAAAATAACAGTAAATAGATATCTTCCAACATGATGTGTGAAACTACTTGTCAGAGAATAATACTTAGACAAGGAAAAAAGTGAAAGACTGGCTGGTTTTGTTGCTTGTACAATCATCAATATGAACAATAAAGTATCCATCAGTTTCTTTAGGTAGCTAAAGGAATAACTGGGGAAAAGAACTGAAATCCTCATGAAGTATGCCTAAACTAGTCACTAACTGCTTGCCGCTGGGGAGGAAACTTGGCTGAAATATTGTTGACATCGAAGTTTTATACCTTCCCCTGGAAGTTCTGATATTTGCCATTGACAGAGACGGGATGCTGGCCTAGAGAGACCGCTGATTCTATCTAGTAATAGCATTCACCACGTTCTTTTACAGATTTCTGACTTCTACCAGAAACAAAATCTTGCCCTATGCAGTCATAGCAGCTTTTTAGGATTTCAAAAGATAATCCAGCCATGAGTCACAGCAGTCAGGGTATAATCCCCTGAACCACAGGCGAAGTGCCAACCAAAGATGACTTTACACACGTAGGACTGATTTAATCAAAAAGACCACAAGTAGGCATTTTCCATTATTTGGACCTTGATGAAGAAATACTGCTATTATTTGTTACTTTTTTGCTTTTGAATTTCAATAATGACTCCAATGATGCTTACTGAGTTTTTGTACTTATAAGCAATGGAAGCGTACACTGTACACACAGCAACTTCAATTCAGGTTTTAGGAAAGGCTGATTTGCTGTGCAGAACTGGTTTCCAAACTAAGACAAAACTTGAAAGTGGATCAGTTAGCTGGTGTTCAACACCTCAAGGAGGATTTCTGCATAACATAGCCTAGCATTTTCCTATTCAAACTGAAAATATCAAGGTACCCTAGCCAATCTCTAAGGACCCTGCACACTGTCACATTAACTACTGCATGGTAATCCTTGTCATGTTCATACTTCCAGGTTTTCATATATGGGCACCTAAATTTAAGGAAACAAATCAGACATCTAAGCTAATAAGACCCAGACTGCCCATAAGTTGAAGAGAGATCAGTTGGGGAAGGTAACTGGCATTATTGGAATCAAGATGATCCTAACTAATGACATTCAAATTCGAAACAGAGAAAAAAAATTCCAGCATCATCCCTCCATCACTGGCTCTATCAGCATGCAGATGGAGACTCTGCTTTTTGTCTGTATAATTGCATGAACATAGCAGAGTAATTAGGTGAAAACTCCTGTATGTTCTGCATAAAATAGCCAGTCTTCAACTTCAATAGCCAGATTCAACTGAAGCTTTTGGAATCTAAATTTTCACAACCTTTTAAGTTTTTATGGTGCAAATATGAAGGCAAGTCCCAACTCCTGTCCCTCTGTGACGCCACTCATTACACAAGTGATTATCAAGTAGTGTCTTGCTATACTGATGACCCCTCAATCAGGGTGCTGAGGGGTCATCAACCTCTCAAACATCAGGCTTGCTTTCTGTCAACAAGCATTTATCAACCTTCTTTCTAGACTCTTGCTCATTTTCCAGTAGATTCTACAATTCCAATTAAGACAGAACAACTATCCAAACATTTCTAAATGAAGAAAATCCAGTTCCAGTTCCTTAAAAAGAGATCAAGTTCCTAAAGTATCAAACTCTGCAAGCCTTGGTGTATTTTGTATAAGGTACATGTAGAAATGAAGTATGTCCCAAGAAGAAAGGTGTGTGTAGAAGTGAAGTGACTCTCAGTCAGTTACTCTGACTGTATAGCCAGAGTAACGGAGACCACCAATACAAATGGAATACAACGAAAAACACAGACATTTACTCATTGTTATATTTTCATATTAAGAGGAGCTAAACATCCTAAGCAGGGTCACCAAATATACATTGTTTTAAGAAGAGAATCTAACAACAGCCTTATCCCTCTCTCTTTGCTTTTTATTTGTAAACGAAGACTTTGAGAAAAAAGCTGTCCTAATGAGATATATGGTGACCTACAACCAACAGCTGGAAAGGAGACAGTAATAGTGTTTTCATATATGGATTATACCCAGCACAGTCTAAAATATAGTAGCAACCAGTAGCTGCTGCGGAAAGCAGAGAAAGTTTAGAATATTTGTGATACTAAAATACTTGTCATACTAAAATGCCCTTACTATCTTTTCCTCTCCAGAGCTTTCAGCTATCCAGGGAACTCAGGAGAGATCCTGAGTTGTTCTTAGGGTAGGGAGAGGGAAGGGATGAGGAAGCTTTTAGTATTTTTCAATCTCCTTTGAGAGACTTCTGAATATGTACTGGGGGGATTTTTTTCCCTCACCGTGAAAAAGGATAGGAAGTCATCTGCAACCTGCTCACTGCCAGGATTAGAAAATGAGCACTTGTGAGGCATGTGGCAAAAGTGCAAGGGAGGTTCAAAAGACATAGAGGTGAAGTAAAACAAACAATCCACTGGAAAATCATTGCCTTAGATAGATATATATATATATAGATAGATTAAAAAAAAAAAATATATAATATTTTTTATTCTGAAACATTGAACAAAAATTAGGTAAGTATTCTACTTTAAGAAACACAAGATCACATTCTGTTCTGTTATTTTTTGAAAATTAACTTGTTTTTACTGTGCTAACTGGTTATGTTAGTATGCTCAGACACGGATTTACTTAATACAGTCACATTCTTCCAAACATCCAAGTTTTTCTCTTTGCAAGAGCAGCATTAACAGTATCTGCCAAAACTTCACAAAGTATCTTAAAAATGTGCCCCTTGGTGCCGGTATTAAGAAGAGAGATTCAAACATAAGGGACTGCACTTACATGTTAAGCTTTCATGTAGTGTTACTGAACCAACTACTAAAGTTTCTGTGATGTTTTGAAAACATAGTGGCATAAAGCTCCAAACACCCTTTGGTGCTATTTTATTGTGATCTGATTAGCACCTGTTTGCCTGCACTAATCCAACTTCAAACAAAAACGTGTGCTTTCCACACTATCAATAGACCACATATTACAGCCTCACCAATGCAGAATCCCAGGGTTTAAGCCTGCATTTTTTCATTAAAGAAACCCTTTTTTCTAGATCAGCTCTGCAAATTAGGGCAACTCAAGCAGAGACACCAGTTAGATTGTGATATCACTCAACTTCTGGGCAAAGGGACTGAGAGGATACAGTCTTAAAATATAACAGTCTACAAATGAGAAAGCATCTATCTGCATCAAGTATTTCAACGACCATGGCAAAATCTTCAGACAAGTTATTCTAAATAAGCCAAGTCAAGATTTGAACACACATTAGGAAAAGTATCTACAAACAGGATGGGACTGCTAAATTTCTTTTGTGCTTTTTTTTTTTTTTTTTTGCATCCAGTTTAACCTTTCATTTAGCCATTTTCCTCTACCAAATCTCACACTGAAAATAATGATACGGCTGCCTTTGGGAGAATGCAACTTAAGCAAGGATCACAGAACATTGCAGTTTATAACAAATATAAAAAAATATAAAATAAAAATTTCTAAATTTAACTTTACCTTGATTTGGGTTTTGCTAACCTGTTTTTCCTGCTGGATATAGACGGGAAAGTATAGAAAAGACTATAGATAGCGTACATTTTTTTAACTGGAAAAAGAGTGCAATGGCATTATGTATTTGCATTATTACCACTGCACCTTTTTCAAACAGGTAGTCCTACTAGAACATCTGATTACATAAATTAAAACAATCTGCATTTAGATTAGGCCTTGATGTTACCTTTGGTGCTTCACAACCCTTTCAGCAATGATCTGTTTTCTCCTTAAAAATAACATACCTTTAATTATATTCTAATTACCTTTTCAGCTTAAAAATCTGTCGACTTTTCTGCACAAGAGCTGACTGGTGGAATGTACATATGACATTTCTCAACTTGTTTTTGACTTCTATATTAGATTAAAATTCAATACTGCATGGCCAATGAAACTGCTATCAAAAGTAGATGTGTAAACGACATGCAAAGATATCTGTTGTATGGACATTGGTAACAAATAATGACTAATGTTATCATAAGTTCTGATCAAACAATTCTGTATTTGTCTTTGCTTTTATCACACAAAATATGTTATGAAGGGTTCTGCTTGCATTTGTTTGATATGCATTTATCAGAACGTCTTATAAAGTCTAGTAATTTTTCATGGTAAGACTTACATTATATTCGCAGTTAATTTCACCAATTAAGACTGCATTTTTTTTCTGGTCACTGCTATGTGAATGGAATGCATTCAAATGTTTATAGGGTGGGATCTTCAGTTGTCACTTGTTTTCACCTCAGACTTTTTCCCACTAAGCACAATGTAAGTTATTAAATAAATTCTTCATATACTCAACAACATTTCCTCGGAACAGGATATTAAACTAGCTTGTCAGCTACTGAAGCTGTGATACAAACCGGTCTGGGGCCACAATCGTGAATAGGATCTCCAACTACTTTGGTTCTCTGTAGGACATATAGCCATATCCCAAAACCACCAAACAAATTGGAAAAACCTCTTAATCTCTTAACATGAAGTGGATTGAAAGACAACTGTTGGTCAATATTAAGGCAAATGTGGAGAATGCAGCACGGAAAAGCTTGGGTTAAACATTTAACTTACAATACCTACTTATAAATACAGAATAAATAGAGGGTTACTCTCCACAGATCAAAATGCAGATAGCTGGGTCTATTATTTATTCCTCACCCAGGCATGCTCCTGTTGCTTTTACTGGATGTTGACCTGAATCAAAAGTGAAAAGGAGCTGAGCTTTTGGGCAGTAAGCAACTCTGAGCTAAAATTATAGACAAATAGCTTCTCCCTGTACTTAGTTGCCTCCTAGCTTTTATTTTCATTTTTTTATGGGTTAAAGGCTTTGCAGAAAATGCTTCCACAGCTTATTCATACCTACTCTTTCTTTTTACCAAATATGTTCTGAAAGGTAAACCCCCTTGTACTTATACTTCTATAACATGTCATTATTATAATTTCCTGAGCTCTAACAGTTTGGTAGGTACTGGAAGAAAGACAGAAGAAGGTATCAGTGCTATCTCAGATGTCTTCCACTCCCCACTATATATCCCATGTTCCCACTGGGGAGTAAACTCAGATTACTTCTTCAGTGGGATAACTTGGAAAAGCACTGTCTGCCATAGGCAAAGGATGCAAGACATGGTCTTATATTACATTGTTTTGCTATAGTGGAGAAAGTCTGAAATACTTTTTAATATCTGAATGATGGTAGTACATGAGCTTTAATGAAAAGGGACTTACAGAGTCCTGAACACAAAATGGGAGACAGCGACAGATAAGATACAGAACAAGGAAAAGAGGACATTTTAAAAGGCTGCAGAGGCATACTAGGGGCCAGCAAATGAAGAAATGAAAAAATAGGAAAAAAGTCTCTTAACAGGCATCAAATCATACTACCTGACCATCACTTTCACTGAAATTTGCATGCATAATCAAGGACAATGAGAAAATAATGACCTTGCAGTTCATCAATACCACTGAGTGATATTGAGTTCAATGACTTGCTGTATGACTCAACAATTAATTTAATTTGTCTATTTTCACATTGAGAGAATTTAGGTAATTATACTAACTTAACAGCCTTCCCAGAGTGGGAGGATTCATTTTGGTTTTGATTTAGAGTATAACATATTAAGTGCTGATCACCTTTGGAGGTATGCTCTATATGGATCAAGCTGATGAAATCATAGCTGAGGTATTCTATAATTCTAGGTAATATTCAAAATGGTTTAAGATCCTGTAAATACAGGTACAAAAAGATTTGTCTCCATTCAGGAAATACTCAGCAAACTGTATAAATAAATTTGTGTTATTATTTATATTTATTCCACATTCCTAACCCCGGTGTTCCAATACACTTTAAATGTCTATCTTCCATGTTCTCTGATGTTTTCTAAACAGTCTATCCCTTTCAACATTGAAGCCCTGCTTATTTTGTTTTCCTGTTGACTGTATTTTCTTGTCTCATTTACAAGAGCTTCTTTTAATCACTTTAAAAATGTTCAAATAACCAGCTTCCATGGCTGGCTTATGAATATGTATGAAGCCAGAACTAGAGGGGGTACTATGCTGTAATCTTTGTAATTCATATTCCTCAGTTTTTGGATGACAAAAGCAAGACTGGTTTTCAAATATGCTAAGCATTTTTAGCTTCAGTGAACAGGGAGTAGTAGGTCTCAGCCTTATTAACTGAAGGTATCCCAAAATGAAGTTCACAAAAATCAGAGATCTCAGGAATTCACTTTGAAAGGGGCAGCACAGTAAGCTATGTAAGATATAACAACATACCCCTGGAATGAGGTGGACACAACTTACAGCTTCTATCAGAATTAGCACGTTCTGTGACAGCACATGAATTGGCACATGTTCTGATGATGTTCTTATCAGTGTGATTTTAAGGCTTTCTAAAAGATCTTGCGACAGATTTCTAAATAATTTTCATCTCTTCCTCTTCATTTTCCTCACTCCCAGAACTCTAGAGGAGCTGATGTTTTTCTCTTGAGAATGTATTATTTCATACATTATAATGCCTAAAGTGGTTTGCTATCTTGCAAGCAGCATGGAGGACTCATTTTCCTGGAACTGAGCTTAACCTGTTCCCCAGGTTGCATCCTTTGCCGTTCCAGCTCCTCGCAGTCCTAAGCTGAGGGTTTAACCTTGAATGCAGATTAAGGTTTCTACCTCCTTTCAATAAAAGTTGCCATTAATCTTTCTTAATTTTCTTCTTCTTTGCTTTCATACACAATATAAGCAATGATTTCAAAAGCTGTTTCATTGCTCATAAAACACTTTCTTCAATATTCATGTTCTTAAATCAACACTATCCTCTGTCTTTTTCATGCTACCTTCTGAATGCCATAGATACATTTTTATTCTCCCTGCAGACGTCCTCCCTGTAGACCTTTAGATATTCTAAAAATACCCTTGCACAGACCAAAGAAAATAATTCTCGCCCTTCCAACTTGGCAAAGCCATACTCAGATCCACAATTTGCATTGCAACCATCTTTTTCTTTGACAGACTCAGAAGTCTCTTTGAACGAAGATAAACTTTTTGTCTGCAAGAAAACAGAAAGCAGGAATCTTGATGTACGATGCTTTGAAAGAAATTCTGAGCTTACCTGCAATGAACAACCATAGGTCCAGCATCAGGTGGGTTGCAGGTCTTGACTCGTCGCAGGAAAGCTAAGAATGGTGTTGGGTGTTCTGGGACACCATGGTCAGGCCAGGCAGTGAACTGGAATTGCCTCACTTCCCTTTTCTCACTTGAACCATTCTATGAAATTAAAAAAAAAATTATGACAAAACTGCCACTTAATGTGATATTGTCACTTTTCAATGAAACAACTGCAGAAGCATATATACCAAGGAAGTGTATTTAAATCACATTTGGGGCCAGAGATAAATAGGGAGGGAAATGCTTCTTATATTCTAAATTGCAGGATTCAAACAAAGTAAGACCTTTAAATATATTGCACAGTAATGCATCACAACAAGTGCCAGAGCTTTAGCTAGTATTTCATTCAGTTAAATGGTTTTTCATACCGAGAGCTCTGTACTGACTTACAAAACTCCATGCTGTAAGAAAAACACAGCTACTCTGTCTCTAGAAGTTTCATTGTTCAGTGCTGCTAGGAGGAAATGAGGGCAAAAAGTTGGAGAGAGAGGGAAAAAAGGGAGTGAGGAAGTGAAGGGAAGGGAAGGGAAGGGAAGGGAAGGGAAGGGAAGGGAAGGGAAGGGAAGGGAAGGGAAGGGAAGGGAAGGGAAGGGAAGGGAAGGGAAGGGAAGGGAAAGAAGATAAAAGGAAAAGGAAAGGATAAAAGTTGCCTACAATTAAATTTGAAAGTATAGTGTAAGTATATGTAAGCATCTATACCTTGTAAAGTGCAAATGTACGAACACAGTATGTTGCCAATTCAACAGTGTCTAAAAGGGTCACTTGGATTAGTCCGTAAGTTTCTGTGCCTCTACTTGGCCAGTACTGATCACATTTCACCTGTAGTGAAAAATATGTTATTGTTTAATACATTTAAAACTGAAAGTTATTACATATCTGAGTGTATATCACTGTATATTTTTAAAGTATGTGGTGTTAGAATGTTCATCAACTCCTAAGCATCCAACACAAGAAAAAAATTTTATCATCCACAAGAATTGCTCTTCTGGTAGTAGCTCTTACAATATCTTCTTCCATAATGGGTATTTGCAAGTTCAGAGGGGCAGATGATTAAGAAATACTAATAAGTATAGACATAGTAAAGAAAAAGCAATTTATAGTAGCTAAAAGTATGGCCTATATCTTCAGTAACTCACCTTTCACAGTCCAGATTTTAATAACAGCACTAATCCAGCAAAGGCAGACTGACCATTTTGTGAATACTTGCCATATTTCACCTTTTTGACATTATTCCCCAGAATACATAAGTTGTTGCTTGGGTATTAATATTTAATACGTATAGAAATATCTCAGTAAAGACCTGATTTTTTGAGAAACAAATTTAGTACACACATAAAGAAAATTTTCTTCTTAGATCAGTGTTACAAAGCATATAATGAAATTGTGTCCACAGTTGGTTTGATAGAAAGAGTTCATCCATCAAATTTTGAAAGACACAGGGCATTTCATTCAGAGAAATCTCCATTACAAAACACCATAGTTTAGAATATTAATGAGCTGAAATAATTCTGTATAAGATGACACATAAGAAAACTGTATGTTTACCATCATTGCTGAGGCTTAATAATTTGTTTCAGTTAAAAATGATATTTAAGATAAAAGCTACTGTGAAAAAAGAAATGCTGAACCCTAAAGCAACCAGAAAACATGGTGCAAAGCAGTATAGGGGTTAGTTGAAAATATTTTGCTTTCAGTGACTGATAGATAAAACTGAGACAGACTCCATTTTATTTATAACAATACATTCTTATCAATTAGCCTTGCATACAGCACAGAAGTGTATTCCGATTCCAACAATAATACACTGTGTTCATTTAATAAGTATCTTCATTAATCACTCTAGCCAGACTCATATCAAATTCAGTGATAATTTCTTACAAACTGTAAGAAACCACAAAAGCAGAATATTGCACAGTATTTCTGATAAACATGTGAATTATCAAGCTAAGCCAAGAGAAAAACTGTGATTGCCCCAAAACGGAAAATTAAGAAATGTATCTTTGAAACTCATGTGTTCTCCAAGTTTCTCGCCCTGCACAATATTACTGAAAAAGACTTAGTATGCTTTCAAACTCCCCAGTCCCAAATATTTTTGCTTGCAGATCATTTTATTTTGAGGCTCACAGGTTACAGACCACTAATGGTTCACAAAGCACAGTCTGAGAACAAGTAATCTAGATAAAGAGGAGAAAAAATTCTAAACATTGAAGCCGGTGAGCAACATTCATTAGAGGCAAAAAAAAACCCAGAAACAATTTTTTACAGGAATTGATAGCTTAATTTATAGATAAGGAATTGTAACAAAGTAACTAAAAATGTTTATTGATACTGCGGTCTTAAAAATGAGATTAATAGTGTATAATATTATATTATTAAGAGGAATTAAGTAATTACTTCCTTGAGCCATTTACTGAAATACTCAAAGAATAAGTACTGAAGAGTACTTCATGAATATTGGTGATTCATTTGCAACATTCCAAATACTACAAGAAGCCACTGTTGTCTTCTGCAAATCAGACAGAAAGGTGTATTTTCAACTGAGTTATTTCAATATAATGATGTAAATCTAATTTCACTTTATCATTAATATAGACGTATTGTAACTTGTGCCTATATTGCTTATCTGTATTTTAGACAAACAAGTTGTCATTTATTATTTATTAATTCCCATAGAATGACATGTATTTTTTCATGGGAAGTGTTGATACATAATAGCTGTTGTTTGTAATCTTAGCAATTCCAGGTTTAATGTAAACCTCTGACAAAACCTGTTTGGTTTGAATGATTTTTTTTAAAAAAATGAATAAAAATGGTAGAATACTTTATGTATTTTTAATAAAATGAATACAAGAAATAAATGTCTGGCTATGCCTTTGCATGCCTAAACATGTAGTTCTCCTCTTTACTCTGCAGTTCCCACATATAAATTGAATGCTTGTAGAAGTTGTGCCAGCTTCCAGAAAGTATGCCTGAAAAATTAACCAGCTTTCTCACCAGAAAGGCTTTATAAAAACAATTTCCAAATGTAATAGAGAGAAATAAATGTTCAACACAAAAATTAAATGTAAATTCAGAACATAGTAGGTTACCAGCATCTTTGTAAACAACAGAAAATACTTGTTTTATTTTTATTTTGTATAGTAATATACAGTATATGTTACAGTATATGTTAAGCATACACTCAGACTTAGAAGCCTGTAGAAAATTGCTCCTTTTCAGTTAGGCTGGGAGAAAATAAGTGTACCTGCTCTTTTAGGTGCAGATTTTAGTTTGAGGGTTTTTTTTTATTTAATTTATTATTTTATCTAACATAAACTCCAATCATTTTCTGTTTTTTCAAAAATACTTTCTGTGGGAGCTAGCTGATGCAGATGACTGCTGCCAGAAGCAGCAGACACTAACAGTTCAAAACCAAATACAATTTGTAGACCAGTATATATATTATTTGAAAGCGTAAACTGATGAAAATATGTATCAAATTTTTAGAAAGAAAACCTGATTTCAGCTTGATGTGGATTTGACCTTCTGGAAGAGCATATGAAACACAAGTTCATGGAACTACATCTTTTATTCCTTTTGCCTCTTGATTTTCCTCAGAACAAGAGGTCTCCTTCAGAGACGTGCCCTTACCTGCCTCTCACCCCCTTTTGCTCTGTGATCATAAACCTTACAGTCCCAATACTCCTAACAATTTAGAGTCCAATTTATCTTTGTGAGAGATCAGAACAATTTTCTATCGGACTTTACCAGCAGCAGAGAAGCAAACAATATAAGTTAATTGTTAAGACAGTACTTTCTGAGACCAAGTTTTTGTTAAATCTTTTACCCTATATTAAGATCCCGGTCTTCAGCACTTAAAGTAAGTTAATTTTTCAGAGGCTACATATTAACTTTTTTTCAGAAAAAAATTCTCAAACCCCTCGAGTCATCCAAAATTTAACACTATATGTAAACAAGTCAATTTCTAAATTATTTGCCAAATATGTTTTTGCTTTAGCTCTTTGTTCTGTGTTTAATTTCCCTGCAATAAAGGCAATTTCTTCCTCTCTTGTGCATGTTGTTTGGAAAACAGACAACTTTAATGTGGTAAGGTACAGTGATAATAACATATGCCCTCCTTCAGAAATAAAATTACAGATTTATTTATTTTCAGAGTTAGTTCAAAATATATCTTTCATGAATTTCATAGTCCTCACCTTCCTCTTATCAACCCATCTCCCAGTTCCAAGGGTTGATCTTTTTCTCCGCAGACTATATTCACCTGCACCCAATGAGAGCTTTCCTGTGCCCCTAGCTGTACATGGTTACAGAAAACCGCTTTCACCAATAATTCTCTAATGTTTTTTCGCCTGTCACTAAAGATAGCAAGATGAACAAAACAGACACATAAGCACAAACAACTGACTGGTGATTTCAAACAGTGTTTTTTGATGAGAAGTTCAACTACAAGTAATGACAGGCATACCTTTTACTACTACTTTCACTATCTCATGATCACAGGTTGCACACTGCCAAAACCATTACATCTGAGATCAGAGCAGTTCTCAAAAGACTACTAAATATATTATGAATCTTTTAAGTACCACAGTAGTAGACATAGCTAGAAGACATAACTAATGATAGGCACATTCTCTTACCCTGCCCCTCACACATACGCACATTTTCTTTCTCTATATTTCTTCCGCTCAAACCATGCGAATCATTGCTCTTCATGGACGTATGAGCATTCACTGAAAGCAAAGCTGTAAGAAAATATAAATGCTTTCTTTTCCATTAAAAATGAGAAGCTTAAGGCCGTTTCAGACTTGAGGGGTTTAAGTAGCTACAGAGTTCCTAAGAATATTCGTGGATATTCACACTTCAACAAGTCACAGACACTAGAGAAGGCACCGCCATGCATCGACAGGGCTGAAGGAAGCATATTTCCATATGAACACATGAATACAAAGATTCCTGACATTCAAGGATAAAGAAATAATTTTCCAGTACAAAGTTCCATCACTGAGGCTGAAAAGCCCCTTCAGGTGATCTTTAACACATGAGGCAGCTGTTACAGGTCATCTGAGATTATAAGGACAGAATGCAGATCAGGAAAGAGAGCGCAAACTGGTAATAGGCAGATTCATATAGTACATTCCTTGCTATAATAACAGCATATGAATTATGCTGAATGTGGAATAGGAAATAACAGAAGTATGTAACAAACTTCTTGACCTGGTATTCTTAGTAATAATAGCCTTTTTCAGACAAAACTTTCTAACATTTTCAGATGGTCTTCCTTTAAAAATAAAGTCTCTCTACAATAAAGCTGAATGATAATAATAATTATGCAATCAAAATGGTAGTGCCAGTTGTTCGTGATGGAAACTGCCTCAAACCCTATCAAGCTAGCTTAGTGCCTTAGATAGTACAGCTAATGTTCTGTCTCAAAGCATTTGTTACTCTGAGGCCATTTTCCTTTTTGCAACAATGCCTTGCCACCTAAAGATTAGGCTGATTTGAGTCTAAAGACCATCGGCACTGACACAAGACTAGTACATGAGATTGTAATGCAAAGATATTTAAAAAAAAAAAAAAACAACAAACCCAAACCCAAAAATAACAATGAAAAAGCCCCAGAACGCAGAAACACATTTTTTAGGCCTTATTTGAAAAAAATTTGGTCAAGTGTCTCTAATTCACTTTGTTCTAAGTCTAAATGACACATTAAAAATATAAACTATTCACAAATAAGGCTGAAAATAAAACAGTATAAAGTTTTAGATTTTACTTTCAAAGAGGCACTGAAATGAATAGGATCCTAAATTCTGAAAAAAACTGAGCACCCAGTCCCAGGCAGACAGATCCTTCTAAGTCTCACCAAATATATTCCCAAAGCAATTAATCACTTCTGGAAATTTTGGTTCTTTGAATCCATTTTATACTACAGAAAAAAACCCAGCTGTTTTATGCACAGGTCTCTAATAATGATTTACAGTAGACACATCCCTCTGAGTACACAAAGGCAAAGATGTTGATGTTTAGTCTTGAGAACAGGGGGCTCAGGGGAGACCTTATTGCTTTCTACAACTATGTCAAAGGAGGTTGTAGTGAGGTGGGTGTTGGTCTCTTTGCCCAGGTAACAAGTTATAGGATGAGAGGAAACGGCCCCAAGTTATGCTAGGGGAAGTTTAGCTTGGATATGAAGAAATATTTCTCCACTGAAAGGGTTGTCAAGCCCTGGAACAGGCTGGCCAGGGAAGTGGTTGAGTCACCGTCCCTGGAAGTATTTAAAAGACGGGTAGATGTGGTGCTTAGGGACATGGTTTAGGGGTGGACTTGGCAGTGTTAGGTTAACAGATGGACTTGATGATCTTAAAGGTCTTTTCCAACGTAAATGATTCTTTGATTCTATGATTGTTGAAACTCATCTGAACCAAGTACTTGGAGTTTAAAAACTAGGTAGAAAAACAAGCACTTATGCAGTACAATATAATTCTGTTTAAGTTCTTAATTACAGTAGCCTTGGAAAAGAACTTCCAAACAGGATTTGGAGACATAAATGAACTGCAGGCTAACCAATTAATAACCAACTTTAGTCCTCTAGTAAGTCTGCAAATCAACCCTCATTACATCTACTTTTTAAAATTTCTGAGATATGATTAGTAGGCTAACAGTTAATACTGAAAGATAATTGATAATTAAAAAGATAACCCCCAAACTGTTTCCATTCTGATCCTTATGACGGAGTGTGGTATGGTTATTAAAACAAAAGGAAACAGATATTAAAAGGAATCTTGGGCATATTTGAAATGTGTTCTGTATCTCGTCTTTCATCTTCATCTATATAAGCCAAGAATCGTTCAAAACTATATTGCTAGCATCAATGTGAGATGCCCTTTTTGAACTCTTCCTAACAGTAGGGAAGGCAGGGTCTCAGTGAATTCATTTTGAAGGATGTCTGCCAAACAGTTAAGTACAGCAAGATTTTCCAAAAAGGTATTGAAAAGGTTTCTGTGAATGGAACTGATGGGAAAAGTGCCTGGGCTGACTACTTTTTTCTTCATCCTCTTCCTGTACTCAGGGCTGATCACTGTGTGCAGCCTGAATAATCCTTTCACTGAATGAGACATTGCGTTACAGCATGAAGAACATATTGAAAAATTCAGCTTCCTATTCAAGTGCTTTAATGAAGATTTTCTATTCTCCATACAAGAGAGCTATCTCTTCTAGCTGATATGAATATTATGTAAGAAATCAGTGAAACAAAATAATCAAAAGTGTGAAACATCAGAGCAACAAAATTCTATTATTCTTATGGTTTTGGTTCACTTGAAAGTCAGAAGTGAATAGATGAAACAGCATGAAAATGAGAAACCGTAAATTGGAGAATATTTCGGGGACCTTAAGAGGTTTCCGTTTGGATTTTGATGTTTGAATGGAACTTTGAGTCATGGTGAGCTTTCTATTGCTAGTTTAAGACATGGGTTAAATTCTTAATCTCATAAATGTATTTCATACAGTTCCTGTGATATAAACCAGAAAGACCACCTAGATAAAACTTCTATTACCAATATGTGCCTTTCAGTAGCCAGCTGTATCCATTATCTTCCTTAGAAAACAGGAAAAGCTTTGTAAATGGTGCAAAATGTAAATCATAATATTCTCTTTCAGAGACACCAGAGAACCTACATTTTCCAGACCTATTTCTCAAGACTAAAGTCTTGAGGTCTTGAATCTTTCACCAGAATCTGCTAAATAAGGAAATGTGGGGTTATTTTTACTAAACAATACTAAATTCATTCACTGATCTTTTCAAGCCTGAAATTCCTTCAAAGAATATAGAACAGAACAGAACAGAACAGAACAGAACAGAACAGAACAGAATAGAATAGAATAGAATAGAATAGAATAGAATAGAATAGAATAGAATAGAATAGAATAGAATAGAATAGAATAGAATAGAATAGGTTTGTGAGGGACCTTTAAAGGTCATCTAGTCCAAACCTCCTACAATGAGCAGGGACATCTTCAACTACATCAGATTGCTCAGAGTCCCATCCAGACGGACCTTGAATGTTTCCAGGAATGGGGCATCTACCACTTCTCTGGGCAACCTGTTCTCCCTGCAGAGAAGGGAGACAGTTTCTCCCTGTTGTCCCTCTCTCCCAAAGAACTCCCTGCACTGAAGTAATATGTTGCAGTGCTAAATCAAACATGAATTAATCATTACATTTTAAAAACAGATACGCAAAATTTTTAATTTTGCAAAGACAACTTCCAAGTCAAAATTTCAATGGCCATTCTCTATATGTGGAATATTCTCTCTGTCTGTATTAAGAGAACACTCATATGAGGTAGTAATATATGTATTATCTCAAGCACAAAGCAAACGAACTAAGCAAAAAAAGTCAAATTACAGAGTTACGATGCAGTTTTGATGGAACCACTTGCTGTACACTTGCTTCAGGGAAATGGTATTCTTGTGAAAATTATCAGTCTGGCAGCTAAGAGAAACCACTTCATTTATGGACATAGGATAATAATACAAAAACATGGATAGCTGCCTTGAAAAATACTTGTGGTAGTAGCAGATATTGCCATATCATTTCAGGTAAGACTCTGGGGTAAAAACAGTTCTTAGAAGCTTACAGTGGAAGAGACTGCAGAGTTTGCTCCATTCATGACATATTTTGGAAGTTCTTTAAGTTTAACATAAATCACCTTTGGTGCAAAGTTTATTTCTTTCTCCTAGAGTCCCACAGGAAGGGAAAATGGCTGATTGCCATGAAATTTTTAACAGCCTTTCACATGCTGGAAGACTATTATGTTTTCCTTCACTCTCTTATACATAAAACAAATCCAATTCTTTCTGACTTTCCCCGTACATAATTTCTCCAACCTCTGATCATTTTTGTTCTCTTCTAGATTGTCTGAAATTTACCAACATCTTTTCATATGGGGCATTCATTCTGTGCTTCCTCAACTCCAAATGTGTATAAGCCGAAATAACCAGACATGGCATGCCAAAACTACTTTCAGTCTATGTAGTGGCATTACAGCATTTATCTTCACACAGAATTTACCCTGCTTATAGTATGGCATTTGCACAGCTATTTTACTGGGTGGTATAATAGTCTAAGTTTCAGCTGCACCACCTCGGCACAGCACTTCCACCTGGAATGTGCCTAGAAAAAGAAACTTTGATCTTTATTGGTGAGAAGAAAAACCAAACCAAACTAAGCTTTATTTATTGTATACTACATTCATATACATCTAGTGTTAGATTTACATGAATTAAGCACCTATGATTGACTGCATTTCAGTGAGAGTTGAACATTTCCTTGCCCTTGCACCTTTGAAAATCCTGCCATAATGAATAGCCATATGGTTGAGTTTTACAATTCTGACTCCATAGCTGGTGACTCCAGCCCGTACAATGGTGTAGGAATTCTTGGACTGTGGCCATCACATTCTGTTACAGTGAAAAAAACCCAGTACAAACCTACACATTTTTATTTTTATTTTTGTAAATCTGGTGAACACATGGTCTACTTGACTTTGGATTTTTATTTATTTTTTTTGCCAGCTCTCTCATTCATTCTTCTTCTGACTTGTATCTTAGCATGCTGAGAGTACTGAAGAATTGAAATAAAATTCTGATATTACATTATTGATACAGAAGTTATTGGTTTGCCATTAAAATTAGGGAACAAACAATGCCAAAATTGCACATTTAATTCTTCTTTATTAAAACAAGACAATTCGGTATGAAAGAATGCCATCAGCAACACTTCTTATCTCCTAAAATGTCTGCTGGGAGATATGTTAATTCATCTCTTACTAGATAAAGACATACATATTTTTCTAGTTGCTGCAAAGTGCAGCTAAAATTTTATATTTATGTTTTCCCATGTTTAAATACATATTTCACAATTAAAAAAACAACAAACAAAACATACCTGTGCTGCCCAATACAAAACACCAGTGCAGCTTTTATGCATAAATCTATTACATTTTGTCTAAATACAGCAGACTAGAGGTGCACTTGGGAGTAAATTGATATAATCTGTAATGAACAGTTAAGTGCATGTATTGATAACTTCTCTACTCATATTAGTGAAAATGACTTGTCCCTTAGTTTTGATCCAGTATTTTGACAGGTATTAGCTCCAGTATTACCTGTCAAAACACACTTAGGAGGAAAGACCTGAAATTTGCTGCTGAAGCCCTGCACAACAAATGTAACACTACACTAATCACAATCACATAAAACTCTGCCGCACAGCCTGTATTTCTCTGAAAGATCTTCATGCATTTCATACAGACAAGAAAACAATGTTCTTAGTTTTCTTTGCTTATAACTTACTGCCATGAACATATTATTGCTTTGTCTTAGCTATGAGGTCAGCTGCATTAGACATCAGTGCCTACTTTGCCGTCAACAAATGAAGATTCATTAAAAATGTTAGCAACTTGTGCTTTTGGAATAGAAGAATTTAGGGTTCTTCCCAGAACCACCTTTATGTTTTACATGCCTATAGCAAGATTGAGAAATCTTTTCGTGGCCAGGTTTGTTTCAAAGGTATTCTTTAACTAGAGTCCTAAGGTAGAATTACGCTTTCCACTGTGCTTATTCAAATGTTTTTTGTTTTTTTGTACTACTTGAATCTGAAAAAAAAGCTTCCCTAATTTAATTTAGTATGTCCCACTCCTTCAAAAAAAACCCCAAACTAAAACAAAACAAACATCCCAAAAACCCAACCCCCCAACCCCCCCAAACAAAAAACGTCCAAAATTATTTCACTCCAATGCCACCTTCAACACACACATCTTCATCTGTTGTCACCCAGTCTTCATTTTTCTAACACATGGGATAGTCTACAAATCTACTAAGAATGAGTTGAAAGACTCAAATGGAGGGTTCTGATTTGGGGAGATTTGTACCTGTTGCATGACTTGGAACAACACAAGTATATATTTAGCATTGCAGTAACCTCAGCATTTGTGTCTGGCTTTTCTTGGGACAGTGCCAGCTCTCCTGACTCTCAGGTATCAATGACCAGTTGAGAGAAGCTAAGTCCAGGGATTTTCAATTATCCTTAGATGTTCTTGTGGAACTGATACAGGACCCATGCAAATAGTCCTACTCATTTCAATACTGGTGGGCAAAATCTGAGACAGGATACAAGACTTTTCTACCATGTTTCTTTCTACCTCCCCCTTTCCAGGGAGAACTCAGGATTCAAGATGTTAAACTTTGACAAATCAAGATGATTATTCTATGCTTACATTTTTATATATTCTTGGTTTATAATACTGATGATGATATCCACTTCCTGACAGTCAAATGAGCATCTGGATCAGGCTAACAGAATGCCACAAATGTAGTTTCCTCATGTATTCACTTAGTCATTAGCAAATTTGAATGAAGCTGATAGTATCAGTATGAAAACTAAAGCCTTCATCACCAGTATAGAAGTTCATAATCTGGCTCACATCTGAATAATTGCTAGGGTCGCTATATTGTCATTTAGGTTTGACCTGATTGATTGGAGTTTTTTGACAGAAGATTCTAATCGTCAGCACTATGGTCCCAACATACAAAATATTGCCAATGAGGTTAAGGAGGAATGTAAGTATTTTCTATCAGTTCCAAAACAACATAGTACATTTATTCAAAATAAGGAGCTATATAGCAAAGAAGGAAAGGATTGAATTCTCTTTCAAGTGAATGATTCACAACAGTATCCTACCCTGAAACAGGAGGCAGGACTAAACGTTTCCTGTTTGAGGCAATATTGTCGTTTGCTATAAAGTGTGATTCTCTGTCTTCATCTGATTATTCACATAATTCACTACAGCACATGAGTTCTCAGAACATTCAATTAATTCAGAGGATCTAAAAAAATAATAAAAGGAAAATCTGCACACCTATGGGCAAGAGGGAAGACAGAGGAATGGGAAAGAAAGGCATCACACATTAATGCTTTACATGCTTTAAAGCCTTCCTCAGTGTAACACACAACTTCTTTTCCTAACCTCTAATTTGCAACCTTCAATATTGTTCATTTCATTTAGATTAAACTCATGTATGTGAAAAATATGCTACCAACTTTGTTCCATGCACTGCCAGTGTGTATAATCCTTTTTTGATATAAATTATGTGCACGGTAGCTGAACGATGGGACTGACTTTCTCTCTCTAGTCTGGTTTAGGTCAAGTGATATTCAGGTGATGACATTTCATACAAAACCAACAAAGTGTGAAAGGTTATAAGTGAACCAGCTTCTCTTTTCCTGCAGCTTCCTTTTAGGCAAACAAATGAATAATGAATTCACTGTAACATCTTCATTTGATGTACTCAGCTGTAAAATATGTACATTCTCAAAGCTGAAGTTACTCAGACATCTAACACATGCTAATGAACCAACGTTGTTTCTGCAGATGCAATTAAAATCCCCATCTTTATCTATGCAGTCCAGGTTAAAAAGGCTGATAACAAGCTGCAGGACTACATAATGAAAAAAGCAAGCTAAACAGAAATGACGACATGGAGATGGAAAGTAGATGAAGTCCCAGAGAGAAATGATTTTGCCTTGCAGCAGGAATAATGATCAGGCTGCCAAGACACAAAAGCAATCAAAAAGGAATCAAAGGAAAAAGAAACAAAATTAGTGAAGATCTTAATCTCCAATGGTATGTAACAGTGTTTATATTTCATGTTTGAAATTTCACTTGGTCTCCTGCTATAAGGACATGCTATATAAAAATGATAGCATGAGAAAAAATAACAATAAAACGTTGTCGCCGTATTCCTTTCCCACATAGGGATTTCCACTGCTGCCTCACCATCAATACCATTAATTATATTACATGTAGCTACTGTCTTAAAAGAGGTAACGGGTATGCCGTATTCTCCGAGTTGCAGACTCTTTAAGATTGGAGCTGAATTAAGTACCAGATAGCTGGTCCCTAATGCTCTGCATTGAGTGCATAAAACTCACTTGACCGACAAACACAGAATGAGCTAAATTATGCACAAAACCCACGCAAATATAAGCATTGAATGCACAGACAATCCATTGACTAGATTGTCTGGTCTCTCATTACACTCAGGGAATGTATCGCTGCTGAATGCTAATCACTTCTGGAGGTGATTACTATTCTGATCAGTGTTTTTTTAGGGTGCAGTCAGCAAAGGCTGGAGTTAGCTTAAAACTCTGCTAAGCAATTATTGGAGAGAATGAGTAGAATTTCATTTAGTTACATCAAAACATCTTTCTAGACAGTGGCTGTCTGTGGCCTGCAGTATTAAGATAAACTCTCAAGTATTTAAGTACACCTTCTGCAATGGGCTGCTTATTAGGATCGGATTTTTTTCTTAGCACTGGTGCTATTTAGCAGAAACCTTATTATATAAGAAGTAATTAGTGAAGAAATGGGCAAAATTTCATTTGCTTAATTCCAAACAACTGTCAGTGCCTAGACTAGACAAGGCCTGTAGACTCAAGATAAAATGAAAATTTCTGATAAAATTACCCTCTGCTATGTACTAATTGCCATTGGGTATGTACAGGCAATGGTGTTAATGTAGGTTGAATTTACATGCAAAAAGTGATTCTATAACTAAATGCTCTACAATGCCCAAACTGCAAAAAATCTACTCTATTTTTAAAATGTGATGAAACAGTAAAAGAATAAATATATATATATGTACCTTGGTAAGCCTCCAGAAAGTAATGACTGTTGCCAAGAGGTTCAACAAGTTATGTAATCATTGTAATTATATGTATCCAAGCATGTGAAAAAAACATCAATGCCAACATAGTACAGCATTAGGCTTTATGGTGCGTTCACCCCTGTTCCAAGCTTACACATGCAAAAACATTTTCATTTTGAAATGGAGCTCATGCATGAGTTACTGAAATATCATTTATTACCCAGTTACCTCCGTAAGATAGTTTTAACTGATTTAAAAGCTTTTCTGGATGATAAATCTCCTCTCCTCTTCCCTAGTCTCTCTTTCTAGTTGTCCCTAGTTCTCCCTTTCTGAACTGTTCTTGATCCTGTGTATTGATGGTATTTTTTAACATATGTTGCACAGCACCTTAGGTACCTTAGCTTTTTGTATTGCTAAGGGCCTTACACCTGCAACCCTGCAGCCTACCTCCCACTTGCAGCTTCCTACCTTTCCACACAAGCTCCCAGGACAGTGTACACCAGAACACCTGTGGCAGTATTTTTCCTGTGACACTCTTATTTGTTATTCATCTTCTGGACTTACACTTGCAGACCGTGATACTGTTGCTATGGCAGGTTCCCAAGGGAAGCAATTGCCACTGATGTTAGAATCACCCCTTGTTTCTCCCCTTTCCTATTTTCTGCATTTGGTTGTAGCTTCTGGTTTACACTACAGAACTCATTTATCGGTTTGCAGAAAGCTCAGCAACGAACCAGCCGTGTAGCGCCTTCCCAGTCAGCAGGTGCTCCCAGCAACAACAGCAGCACCATAAGCAGGAACAACCTATGAGGAAAACGTCTTGACATAAAATACAGAGTTACTGTGGGAAAAGTATGATCGGGGAACAACCTGCTCTAGTGGAGAGGGTGCTGAGGGCTGGATACTCCTCTTTCTAATTGGCCAGAAAAACCCTTTGGAGGAGGGTTTTTCCCTTTTCTTTTTCTCACCATCTTTCTCCTTTTATTTTTCCTTCCTTTCACTCCCTGTCCCCACTCCCAAAACATCCACCATTAGAATCGATGAACACCATCAAATACAGACCTGCTAGTAAATCTTCATGCAACACATAGCGGTGTGTTGCTACTCTTTCCATCACTTTCCTTAGTATATAACAAAAAACTATTACTTCCGATTTCCCTTCACATACAGCACAATTTTTACTATTTTACTTCTATTATTAGAATAATATCCTTATGTTTTAGTCCTTCACTTTCCTAATTTTACTTTGCCCTATAAAATGGAATTTGAAATATCACAGGTAATTTTGTATTCTATCACTGCATATGCTGTTGTGGAGCTTTTCAAGCACGCAGCATGTGCTAAAAAAAGCAGTCTTATGTTTCTTAAGCAAATCCAAATCCTCCCTGATCTTAAATGTTTAATCTATACCACATAAAACTGAAAATTGAATGCTGTTGACATATATTAACTCCCTCATAACAGGATGATACAATCATATGCTTGATGCGTTCGATATGCTTGAGGAAGTAATATTTTAAATCACCTCCTAATATTTCCAGTATGATTGAAAAAGAAAACAAACAAACAAACAAACAAACAACAAAACAACATTGTGGATCAAGAGATTTCAAGTTTTTCAGAGTACAAAAAAACCTACAAAATAAGTGGTGTGACTTGGTATTTTCACAGTGGAATTAACATTTCCTCTATAAGTGATTTTCACAGAATGGACACTTTTAACTGGTGGCAGCCTAGAAAAAATCAGCTCCTGTGCATATACAGCAGGCAGACAAACATACGTGAAAGAAGCAAAAATCTTATGTAAGCGATTACTCATGTATAATATTATTAACATTTTATATGCTTTTATATGCTTTCCTTACCCTGGACCTCTCCTCTAGTTTTGTCATCATGACGACTGTTGCACCCCGTTGCTCCCACATCATTCTCCAGAAGTCACCGAAGGTTTCTGGCAATGCCCCTTGCGTTGCTATATAAGCATTCTGCTTTCTGTATCCATCTATGTAGTTAGCATTGATATAGTCACTGCCCGGTATGCCTGCAAAGAGAGAGGTGTGAAAACATGCGGCAGCATCTCTGTGCTGTCCTATTGTACAAGGGCTAAAAAAACCCTGACACAGCTGCACTGGTGAATCTTAGCTTGCTGCATGCCCAGTAGTACGTGGGTACTTGCAAGTGAGTGTACGCCATTTGTGGAGACGAGGGGTATTACGGCCTTTCTGGGAATAACCATGTCTTTGAAACAAAGGACTCAGTCTAAAAAGGAAGTATAAAAGAAGCCTGAAAATCTGTAGCAGATGGAGACACCTGGTAGAGGAAACAGCAGCATTTAAAAGTTGATCTGACACTGCCTGCAGTCACCCACCAGCAAGGCAGCCTCTGCCTGGGCTGGACAGGGAAGCCTCTCCATCAGATACCCTGAGTACGTTCCATTTTACACTCTCATTGAGCTCATTGCCGTTCTTCTAAATATAGAAGAAGGGTTAATGTTGTCAGACTATTAATATCACTGCTACATTCATTTTTCCCATTAAATGGGAAGGTAACCATGAGCTTTATTTTAACAAAGCACATTATGTAAGTCCATTTAAGAAACAGCGGAATCTGCTATATGGTGCATGCATGAAATAAAGACCTCTGGCCTCTGTTAGTCTGAATAAAAAACAAATGCATGAAAAGAAGGGGGAATCCGAGACCTATGGACACATTGGACCTACTCTGTCAATTGCTCAAGGGTCAGGGATTTTGGACAAGACCTACAGGGGGACGACTTTGGGTGTGTCTACCAGACACATGTCCATGCTTTGAGCCACATGGGAGCTAGTCAGCTCCTAACTGGAATGTATTTAACTGAGGGTGTGCCGTGCCACGTCTGTACTGAGAGCTGGACCATAACATGCCACCTGCCAAAGCTGAGGAGGAGTAGTGTCTGTAGTGAAGATCGTGTTACTAGTCTGGGCTAATACGGCAGCCATACTCACAAAAAGGGGTAAATATGGACATACAGGTCCCAGTCCCGTCCCTCCTGTATTCAGCAGTGCAGTGTCCAGCTTTTAACTCTGACTATGTGCATGTTGGAAGACAAAGCATGGCAGGCACCAGTTTCAATGTCACTGCTGTTTTTTTAACTGATGGCTTAAGAAAGAAAAGATAGTCATGTGAGATCTCAGTGCTGGGGTGATGGCAAAGCAGTATTTCCGATATTACTGCAGTGCTGAACATCTAATTGTTCCCCAGAAGAGTTAGCTGAAATATAAACTGTGTATCTTAACAAAATGATACAAAAGGTTTGTTACAGTAATTAACAGAAATTACATCTTTGAGCAGCAATGAATGATTTATGCTTACACAGCCAATCTGCCATGCCTAACTCTACAACCTCAGGATATTGTGCAGGTTTCACAAACTGTTTCAAAAGACAGTCAAGGTGATCCAAGCTCCCTGGCTTATTCTAAAGCTGTGGCTATTTTCACTCCACAAAGCAATAGAGTTTAATTTCTTTGGCTATGAAACACATTAAATTATCAAATACATTTAACAAAATGTTTCCCAAGCTTTCTGTCAGAAACTGAACCTCCAAATCTACCCTTATGTTTTATCTCCTGCTGGTGATCCCAAACCAATAATTATTGGGGCTGCACACTCCTGTCTTTCCTGACGATCAAGCGGCATACATCTGAAAATGTCTTCCAAAATAATTTAAATTTGAATGGAAAGTAGAGGTATGACTTTAACACTTTTTTGTGTGTTTGGTTGGTTTTAGCTACAATTTGAAGAGTTTCTGCACTCATTCTGGGTAAGCTTAGTGTCACATTCCACTACTTACTTAGTAATCAATAAACCCACTGATTAACTGTGACACTAATTAAGAGCCAATATAATCTTGAAATGATTGAGATTATGGGTTACTGCAGCTGTAGTCTGGCATAAAATTTAGTCTTTATGCCCAAGAAATCTTAATAGATTTTCTTGTTTTATGTGTTCAAATTACATTTAATCACAAATTTAAATTCGATTTGACTTTCTGTATCATTAAAGGAAAAATCTGACAAAATATTTCACTCCTCAGGCAAAATGCATGGATGGACACAAGAAGACTGGCTGACTATGATTAGAACTGCTTGAAAGTCTCTTCTGGGAGAAAAATAAAGCAAAATTAAAAACCTTTGAAACCTGCATAGTCTTTTGCTAAAAAGCATGATTTCCCTCCACGAAAGGCAAAAATTGGAGTTCAAAAGACTCACTCTTGTAGACTTGAAACTTTTTTACATGACACTTCTCATTGTGGATATTGGAATTAATGACTTAGAAAATACAACTGCTAGGCACAATGCCGTATTTTCCTCCTTTATCAAGATAATAAAACATTTTTGCACAAAACAGATGAGAAAGAAAAATGAAGCCAACAGGAGAAATCTACACCAACTGGGTATTATTACCAAAGGAACTGAGAAAGCTGGTAAGAAATGTTTTCTGCATAAATTAGAATTATATTATGATGCCTGGTATCATACTTTGAAGCATATGTTATAAATAAAAGCCTGAGGAAAAAATGAAAAAGAAAAACAACACTTTGTAAAGTGGTTAAATGATCTTCTGGGAAAGCTGTCCTCTGGAGCTGATACTGCACAAACTCAGCGTGAAAATTAAGCATGAGAAGTATTGCAAACTGTGCACTAAAGAATCATCTTTAGAAATCTCAGCAGCCAATCCTAGTACCTGATGTAAAAAAATACAGAATGTCTAAAATTGCAAGTACTCTACTTCCTAACCTGTATTAAATTTATTGATAAATCATATTAAGAGAAGTAACTTCTAAATTAAATAAACTCTAGTTCCTTCAATTAGAATGAAGAAAAGCTTTCAGATTATTCTTCCTTGATCACAGATGGAAGTAAGGAAGAATTAAGATTAACAATTACTGATATTGTTATCAGTACAAAGAGGATTTCTTCACAGCTAGTGGAAAGAAGTGGACATTTCCATTCTATTTCTCCACTTGCCTTTAATCAAGAGGACACAAAAAATCCTGTATGTTCTTTAGCCAGAAAAATCCTTTTACACGGCAACTCAGCCTCATGGAGCATGAAAAGGATGTCGCTGGGACATGGACAGGAAAGTCCATTTACCACGGGACCTGAGCAACTGTCAGTAGCTTCACTAAAGCTGTTTTAGGAAAAACTAGGTGCTGCTCCAACACTTTGCACTGTGACAAGATTTTCTTCAAGGGTTTATCTCTAGTAGAATACAGTACTCTATAGGGTTATGTCTCTATTGTGATCAAGAGGACAATAGGATTCACAATGCTAAGCTCCATTGGTTCTTTCACCCACAGTATCCATTAGGTGTTTTCTTTGCTCTCCATCCATTCTCATAGTCCCTTCAAGTATCATGCCCATTTCTCACAGAGTCTCTTTTCATCACTGTTTTCATGCATGACCTCAGTTTCACATCTTGTTCCAAAATCCTTTGTATTCTGTAACACCATTTTCCTATTCTCACTTTCTGTCTCACACTTTGCCACACCAGTTTTTGCTTCATCAGCTATGTCCCCACACCGCCCAAACTTAAAGCCCTCTAGGGAAGGTGCCTTATCATAAAAGGCCTAATGAAGTGTGTGCAGTTTAAAAATAACATATACAAAACCTGAATATCTGTAAATATCTACACTGACCAAGCAGAAACAATTATCAAGGGAAAATAAATCTAAATATTAAAATCACACTTCATGCAATGACTTTTCTGGCTATAACCTCATTCTGAGCTGAGAAAGCTGAACAATTCTCTGTCAAGTCTAATAGTGCAAAAACAATCAAATGACAACTAGTTTGACTGCAGTACAATGAAATCCTGCATACCTTTGTTAGCTGCCATAGCTTGAAGGCAACATACCCACAAGCACAGCAGCAATTGCCATCATTACTTAAATTTGGGTTTTAATAGTTAAGAGAGGTCAGTTGTTCTGTAAAAAACATGGGTCAAAAAGGGGGCAAAGAAACCAAATTCTGTCTTCAGTAATATTGATATGAACCTTAACTAAGTCTATTGGCATCAGTGGGATTTACTGAAGATTTAGGATGGCATATCTGAAGTGCGAATTTAAGGTAATCCACACAGTATAACAAGTTTCATGAAGGCAGAGACACAGTTTCTGCACAAAAAGTCATCTAAAGGCTAAGCTTCCAGATTGTAACTCTACAATAACTATTTTCTAGTAGCTTTTTCAACTATGGTGATGAATGACCAGAGTCAGCAATCTCCTTACTCTGCCAGACAGGAATCGAGCACAATGAGGGAAGAATCACATGAGTAGTTGAGCATAAAAGACATCCCATTTTCAAATATCTCAAGAGAACAACGCAGTCCAGATTTTACAGAGTAAGAGTGAATGAGCAATGACACAAAATTAGACAATGCCACAATTAAAGTGCAAAAGATTTAAAAAAATGAGCTCTATCGCTTCCAATTTATGCTGTACTTATGAACTGAGATTACAGTACAGCTTGCTGTAATGTAGACTCAGATCCACAAGGCTAATAACGTAGACCTCAGAATTATTCACTTGATTTCCTGAAGACCGTTATAATCTTAAATACCTTTAATTAGACTTCAAATTTTATTCACAAATTGAAATCAAATAATGAAATTATTTCAAGCCTTTACAAAGTCTAAGTACTGAACAGCCTTTCTGTTTGAAACAAATTAAACCATAAACCTTTGTTTCTGTGCTGCTTCCTAAAAGATGTGGTGTTAGTCATAAAAAGAGTGTGAAGTAATAGGATTAAATTCTGTCATGCTTGTAGACAAGTTGGAAAAATGCAGTGATGAATGCAAAACGCTGATGAAGCTGTACTATTGGTTTAAATCAATGACTGATATTTTGAACTATGTCAGAGCAGAAATCAACTAAGGCAGCTACTAGGTGCCAGTAACAACTGTTTATATGGAAGTTTTTGTAACATAAAATCTATATAATTAAGGAGATTATCAAATTAAAATGGTCTAAGCACAAATCTGTACCGAAAAATGAAGCAGCACAAGACCAATGAAGATATTGTAGTAATGAAGATGGGTAAAACGAAAGCTATTTACAAAGACTGAGAAGATTTCACTACGTATCATCCTAACAACATAAGGTAAGAAGGAAAAAGAAATGACATGAAAAGAAAACCTATAGATTGCTGGATTGTGGATGAACTATTAGGACTAGGAGAGCCTGGTGAAGAGGGAAAGGATGAAAGATATGGAGTCTCAAAGTGAAATGTTGAATTACAGAGAACTATGGAAAGAAGGAAATATCAAAAAAAGGGTGGGCAGAAGACACAGAATTAAGCAGGACAAAGAAAGGGCTTGTGCAGAGGACAGAAGACAAATATTTGAAAGAAAAAAAAAGGTGACAAAAATTTGAAAAAAGTGAAATCTAGGGATGGAAACTAAGAACTAGCAGCTGTAGAAGATCTGCAGGCAAGACGAGAAACTTGGAAAGTGAGTAGCAGAAAAACAGGCTGGGAAACAGGAGGAGCTCTGTTAAGAAAAAGGAGGCTTGGATTTATTTTGTTTTGTTTTAATAGTTGGCTAGTATTAAGAAAGGGTACTGCATGAAAGTAAACAGATAGTTCAGTGCAGTTTCTCAGAGACACAGATAACAGCGTTGTGCCAGCACAATGGACACAATATATTGAGATAGCAGTATGTTGTATGATAGTGCAAAGCAGATATTGATATCCAACATGAAATCATCATACTGTGACTACATTACAGCTGTCTGAAACTTGATTTGGTGATTCTCCAGCTCTTTAAGACTGAGTAACATCAAAGTTAACTATCAAAGGAGTCTTTTTTTTTTTGATAGAAATATTAATTTATACCTTTAAATGATGCACTAAAAGGGCTAATGAGTGCTGATGAGTTTGACAATTCAATAATAATAAATTATTTGATAATCCCTGGAAGTGGTCAAGGCTAGGTTGGATGGGGCTTTCAGTAACCTGGTCTAGTGGAAGGTCTCCCTGCCCATGGCAAGGGGGTTGGAACTAGATGATCTTTAAGGTTGCGTCCAACCCAAAGCAAAGCATTCTATGATTCTATGATAACTGCTGCAAAAACCAGTTTCAGTATAAATGAGCACAGTAAACTGTGAGGTGCCAAATCTTCATTACCCATTCAAGAACAAAGCCACTAGATGTTTTGCCGAAGCCTTCCTCAACGGACAGTGTGGGCACATATAGAGGAGAAAGTCAGAATTGTTCTGAGATTATTTCAAGGGTATCAAGAACGACACCATACTTGTTGTTAAGTTACAACTGTAACAGCATAAGTAGATCCATAGGCCAAAATTATTATACCCCTACAACTTGTCTCAGCATTGTTGTTGAGACAGCCATCATGAAGTCTACTCTATGAAGTCCACTTCATAGGGATTTATACACCATGAAGTTTACTTCCCTGATCTTTCTGTACCCTGTTACCTTACCACTGAAATACTTTTATTGCTTCCAAGCTACTCCAGACTTGCAGGGGAAAGGGGCATACAATTACTTAAGTTTGTAATTGTATATTATCAGCAGAATGCAACACAAATGCAATGTGAGAGAACATAAATAATGAGTATAGTCCATGAATGTTCAATAGATGTTCAAGAATTTATATCGATTGGAATACATTCTAAATCTAAAGATGATGGCCTACATACTTGCTGATAATTTATCGATAACTGGCAATCAGACAATATAAGAATATTAGCAGTTTCTTGCCTTTTTCTTTCTTGACTTTTAGTCTTGGATGTCTCCTAAAAGAACTGGCAAGATTTTTTAAAATGCAGAATGTTTAATCGTTTTTTCCCAGTATTTTATTTACTCCTTACACGTTTAAGATCACAGACCTACCTATTTTAACTTATCTATTTCTCTTTTAATCAATAAATTCTGCCCCCAAATCCATTTAGATGCATACAATAAACTTCACTATGTTATAACATTCTTTCAGTATACTGTAAAATTCCAAGTGTCCTCTCAGACACATCCAAAGACGGCACAAAGTGAGTGATGAGATTTCAAGAACACTGGAAAAAAATTTTGCAAAGTAATATTTTTTTTCAGGTAGAAATTCGAATTATTACAACTAATCCGAGTTTTCCTTTCAAAGGGACACTTAATGTAATAAAATTTAACCAGTAGTGAGTTTAATAATATAAAATATTATTCTTGCAAAGTGAGCAATCATGTGGAGGAACTTCATGCTATATGCAATTACATAGGCCAAGAACATAGCAGGGATTCAAAACCAGGTTTGATCGTGTTTAACAAGAGTTATAAAAGGTACCAAATAAACACTTTGAAAGCGTTACTAAGCCTTGTGTTTCAGGGCTAATGCAATTCTTAACAACTTGATATTATCAATGGGTGAAAAGAAGTAATTTCAAATCTCTACCTGTTAAGACTTTCTAGGAATCACTTCATAGTGGCTACAGTCAAAGATAGGCAACTGAATAAAACCGGCCTTGTGACCCACTCTAGAGTAGCAATTACAGTATTCCATATTTGTGCAACACCATCAAGAGGCAAAGTGACCATCAGTGAAGGATTACAGTTTGGCAGATGCTTGGTTTCTTTTTCATATATATTTACTCTTAAGGAAGGACCAAGTGTTTAGGTTAGAATGGAACTCTTCATCTTAGAAAGATCACGTTTATTATTCAAAACTCACTGATAATATTAGTCTTCTTATGGCCACCAAAGAATTGCAGATAAGGCCTATATGTGAAATCCAACCAAATATTCTCCATATGGTTGTAACAAAATATAATGTGGTCCAAATTTAGGTCCTGATCATCTTGTATAGAAACATAGGTAAAGGAATTTTATTTTTTTTAAACAATATTTAAAGTATTGGTTTACCTCGTAGCATGAAAACAAATGCAGCTGTCAACTAATTAAGATGCTAGGCAAACTGCATATTTACACTGTAGGAATATTTACTTAGAAGTTGAAAGAGAAGCACTTATTACCAGATGCTAAGACCAATGAATTAAACTTAGGAAGGTACACACAAAGAATTTCAGAAAGGCAATCATATAAAAACCTAGTGGGAAAAAAATTAAAAGGATAATTAAATACTAATTTATTACTGTTTCCAAGACAAATCATCATAGCATAAAAAAGGCATTTAATATTTGGTTTAGGTTGCTTTTTGCACCATAAACTGAAGACTGAGAATATACTTAAAATTATGCAAATCCCATTTGTCGTTTTACTTCTAACACTGATATTTCAAAGGGTTATAACATTTTTTCTTTGTTTAGGGTCACTGACTATTATAGGTTTAGAAATTTTAACCTCATAGTGGTATTTCTTACTTAAAAAGGGAATCAAACATTACAGTTTAACTGTATACTGTCCCTGCTCCTGAAAATACTCAGTTCTTTCCTACAGGTATGATGTAGATATTTTTTCATATTTTTACTATCTATTATTTTAAAACGTGGCCTAATGTACTATCTAATTAGATATTTTTAATTACTTTGACTAATGTTTTCTGTTTTGTCTCTTAAATTTTCTTCCCATTTTCTTAATATGTTCATTTTCTTTAAGGGAACCAAATTTCATGGGACATTTACATGAAGAGGAACCTGGCAGAATTTTTTAAGCCCAGATATCTGACTTATAAATTAACAAATACATTTATTTGCAATTGTATTTTTTCTCTTCTTATTTCCCCCATTACACAATGTTTTTTCCATACAAAATCCTGTGAAAATCTTGAGTCTTCTGTCAAATAGACTTATTTCTGTCTTAAGCATTTGTTCCAAAGAACTTTACATAATTCAGAACGGCTGTCCAATTGCTGTTCTTGGCCTCTCCTGACCACGTACTTAGTTGTCTTGTCTGGACCAGTTACATAGAAAGGAATATTTTTCTTTAGTGATGTCACATATAATGCTAATTAAAGCACCCTCCCTTCAGTGTTGAGAAAAGTAGTGTCTTGGTGCCAGGTAGCAGCAGGTTCCTATACAGCTATATTCTTCTACAAGGCAATGTGAAAAATCGTAAGTGACGTTACAAAAAATCTTGTCAGAACTGCTATATGAGCCACAGAGGTGGAAGAAACATAAGCAGATTATCATATGCAAATTCTTCAGGGCAATCATTTAAATTTTCTAATACATTTGAGAAGCTCTTATCTGTGTTATCAAAGCCCACAGTATGCAGCTGCAATACATAAGGGAAGATCTAAACTTCAATCAGTGGAATTGCCTTTTTCTTCACCAAGTAGATAATATTAAAATGGATTACACCTATACATATTGTCCCTCCTGTATCCAGTGTCTTCAGGTCTGGAGTAGCCAAAGATACAAAGCTGTTTATAACTGTAAATTAAAACACCTTGCAGTTTAAATTGTAGCATGTTAGGAATGAAATAATTATGACTTTGAATACAGTTCCCTACATCTTATGTATCATGCCAAAGTGCTGTCAGAGTTACTAAAGGCAAATTTTATTTTCATTTAAATTGTTTCACTTAAATATATAATTGATTACATTCTGGCCATCATTAATACCTGACTGTCAACAAAGAGAATAAACTGAAAATCTGTCTTCATGACAGGAAGCAGGTTAATGGCAAGGCAGAACTGGTAAGAAAATAAATCCTCTGAGTGAGAACCAGTGCTTCCTGTCGCTTTAGCACTTGGTAAAACAGACACAATACCCAGGGCTGATCACCTTGGACAGTTTGCTTTAGCTAAAACTCTAAAATGTTCAACTTTTTGAAAAGCTTTTTGACAAAGAAAGATAAAATGAAGAGCTCTCATTATAGCCCTCTGCCAATCTTTTGGCAGTGAAATACTGAGGTTCTAATGATGTCTGCATATGGGCATTTGTTTAAATATTCTTGTTTAACATTCAGATTGTAAATGAACAAGAAAAAAAAATGTTTTAACACAGAATTCTCAAAATTCTCCCTGAGAACATAAAGTTGAACTGATTTTTTTCCCCCACATTAAGGATTCAGCAACTGAAACTCAATAATCACATATGTTGATAATGTCACTGATCAACAGAAACGTCGATTCATGCATGGTTACTGCTATATTTGCTTTGTAGAATTGGTGTAAGTAAACAGCTGTGATAATTTACTTTAGATAACATGTTGGTATACACACAGGAACTGATGCATTCAGTGTTATATGTGACCCTGTGTCAATTTTAGTGAATTTTCATAATGAATTACTGAGAATGAACATCAGAAAAGGATTGCCATTATGGAATTTACTGGAAGTACTTCAATTAATACTTTTTTATATTACTATACAAAGATATCAGGAGGTAAAATTATACTGGATTTTAGGGTTTAATTGGTTTAAGTTTAAAGATCTCCTTACCTTCTATTGCGGAGAGTAGAACACGAGAATGGTCATATGCAATTACATTCGCATATCTATTCTTTGGTTTGTTTACTTCCAGATTAGAGTGTTCCCATGTGAACTGCTGGCCGGGATCAATAGACTTCAAAAGAGAAAGAGAAGAAAAGGAAACTTTTAGCTAAGGCCTCGGTACGTGTTGCATTTAGAATGATTACAAACCATATGCTCCCATAGTTTAGTCTGGAAATATTTTGCTTTTGAAAGAAAATTATGACTTCGGGACACATTGTAACATATATAACGTATTATATAAAACATTTTGTATTTATGCATCTGAAATTTCCATCAGGAATTTAAACCATAAGCTTTTCAAATCCAAGGCTTTCTCTTCAGAAAGGCAAGCGTATGCCATCGATCTTTTTATCTTTTCATTCAGTTTGGAAAGGGAGGGGTTCTAACATAACATAGAATGAAAAAAATGTCAGAAAACTCAAAAACACTGGGATCGAGAGGAATAAATATTTCTGTCTTTCTCTATTACTAAGTGCACATGTTCAAACAATTCAGTGTCCTGTTTACTAAATAAACTCCAAATGTTCCTGAAGAAGTTTTCCAGCAGAAAAATGATGTTGTTTCTGTTTTTCCATTTTGATGCCAGGCCAATACATGATACCATTGTTGCTCAGGGAACCAAATGCATATCATCCAGGGACAACATAAAGAGAGTTGATTTTTCTTTCCTTGAGTCATAAATAAGAGAGCAATTCAGGCGTATTTGAAATGTTAATGATCTCTTATTTATACAAACAACTATATGGTTCTAGAATCAGTGTTTATTTCCTGCTTCCTTCATGTTGCAGGGTGGAGTTACTAAAGCTTGTCCAGCACTCCATCCTTCAACATTATGAAGACTTCAGACTCTACTACTTACCATAGAGGTAAAAGTACTCTATGGTTGAGGTATACATACAGCTGGGTAAACAAAAAATACATAACAGATGGTATCTGCTTATGCCCGCTATGGTAGTGGATGTATGACAGGTCAGCGCATACTGAGAAGTCACAATTAATCACGTATTGTTTTACTTTCCCTTTCTGTAACATTAGAGACCTTAAAATTGTTTCATCAGCACATATATGCAACTATGGTTTGTGGCTCATGCCCTTTGCTTGATCCTGGTAACAATCAGCAGCTCCTTATGCCAGGTGGCTGTAATACCTAATCAGTATTCTGCCACTTCAAAACTAGACATCACTTGTGTGCTGTGCTTTAGTATAAACATAGCAACCTGATCCTTCCCATATTAGGGCTTGGTCCTTCTCCAACCAAAGTATTACTTTTTCTGACTACACAGTGAAACTCCCATTTTTCAGTTTTTATTCAGTTTTCTTACAATTTAGTTTCGTCACAGTAATGTTTTCCCATCCTCTGAGATAGACAGCTGATAGAGTTTTGAAACAGGTAAGCACTGCTTCATTTTAAACACAAATATTTTTATCTTTACTGCTAAATGCTATATATTTAATCTAATGTGAAGAGAAAGATTTTGGACCACATTTCTATCAGCACTGGGAAAAGGAGAGTCATATACATACAGATATAGTATATTTAAGATATGTTAATATACCTCTTTATCAGCTGACTGGCAATTCATCTACACTGTATGACTTGAAAAGAAATCAAATTCACATAAAGACTTTTCTCAGCAAGAATCTCCCCTCTTTTCCTTTTTCAGTGAATGCAGGTAAATAAGGTAACTTGTGCAGGATGTCTGCAGGTCACATTTTCAGTATTTTAGTCAGTAATTATTATGGGTTTAGCTCAGAATTCTAGTAATAATTTAGAACATAAACACAGTGATTTCAAAATAAACAGAAGATGCTCTCAATATATTAGCGCACTATACTCTCAAGAAATTTTGAAATAAAATCAGTTATTTGACAAGGAACAAAGCACATCTGCAGTATCTGTGACTACCTTCTCAGAACTTTTTGAGAGGCATATATGCAAATATGCTAGCTAAAGAGCAGCCCACTGCCCCAGAATGAGACAAACACTGCTCTGTCCTGTTGCATATATATAACTGAAGGAGACACTCTGCCTGATTTAGGTTTTTACTTACAGTGCCCAAATATTTGGAAATTACTTCACAATATAAGATGTCACATACACTTTCTCTTCACACTTGATAAGAAAACTAGAAAATAACAGAATAAACTGGCTGACTAACATGCTGCCAGTTTTGAGCCTGGACTGCAGGACTTGGGCTTTACCCTATCAAAAATAAAAAGAAGGTACAAAAAGAAAAAAAAAAACAAACAACAAACCCATAAATTATCTATTCATAATTACAGCTACTTGCAAACATAAAGTTCTAAAAAATTATGTTCTAAGTAGATTCTTACCCATTGTGAGAAAGCGCTTCAGCTCTATATTATACCGATCGTTAATGTGAATTTATAGATTATTGAGAATACTTTACTTTTAAAGCTTAGCTTCAACTGTTCAGTGTTTTTTTTACCCATTTCACTCCTTACTGTTTAAGCGACCTAAAGCTACTTTTGGACACCAAAAAAAAAAAAAAAAAAAAAAAATCAAACAGCAGCTTTCTCTGTCAGCTTTTGTAGAAGTAGATGAAGATATGTTCATCACAGCAGCATACTCTATTCCCCATTCACTTCTCTGTATGATGTATGGCCAGATGGTGCAATTCAGTGACTATTATTTAGGCCTGCATGCAGACATAGTTAACATAAATTATGTCAAAACCAGGCAAATGGACTGAACTTTAATCTTTCATGTTTTCCTCACCAATCTGAACCACTTTGTGGCCTTACTATCCTCCCACAAAGCACTGTTTTGGCAAAAGAAAGTTAATCTATATTTCCTCAGACTTAATAGCCACACTGGAACACAGAGAGAGTGGTATTGGCAGACACATTTCAGAAGTGTGAAAGACCAATAACTCATGAATAACAAGTCTGTACTAACAGTTTTAATGAGTGCTTTAATGGTTTAATGGATGGCACTTTAATAGGATTTCTACTATATTCATTCTGAAAGCTTGCCTTCAATAAAGCTGTCTTTAGCAAAGAACTGGATTTCTTCATAGCGTAACTGTGTGGTATGGGTGCTTTGTGCAAAAGAAATAAAGGTATCTGTAATACTGTTATTACCCTTTGACTAATCTTTCAGCTATTGTGTTCTAAATGGTTGGCTGCTGAAAAAAAGTCTGTTCTGTTACTGGGAAAAGACTAGAACAACATTTACTAGTAAAATGCACCATCCATAAAATAGTTCTTTGACTATGAATCATGGTAACCAAAATGTGTTTCCAGAAGAATTTCAAACAACAAGGTACAGGTAAACTCTATACCTGCTCATTGTGAAGTTTTCCTTTATGCTACTTAAACAAGAGGTAAATGCTCCCTGCTGTGATTGTGAGTCTTCCAGGAGTATATCCTGGTACAGGACTGGGGAAGGAATGAGAATGACAAAATGGCACCCTTCCTGTCGTAAGCTGACTTATGTCTGGATACCTCGGAACGGTGCTCTACTAAGGGTCACTATTCCAGCAAATTAAGAGCCAGCAGGTCTGAGCCTTTGTGTGTCACGGGGATTGTGAATTACTGCATACCCTAGAACAGGAAGGAAGCAAGTCCTGTAAAGAATTTCCCAGAACTATAGGTGCTGTGTTTGAGGCTCAAACTAAATCATCAAAAAGCACTGGGTCACAGAGAAACCTAAGACCAGGAAGAGAAAGAAGAATGAAAAAGGCAAATTTGAGAGGATGTCAATGCAAATAGACTCTGCACAACTGGAGAAAGTAGTCAGCTACCCATATAAATGAACAATTTGACCCTCTTTTACCAACGTAAGTGATTACGATGAGAATTTCATATCATAGCTGATGAATCTATAATAGGATGTTATTGTATTTTGCAGGAAAGTAGCTAGTAGAAAGAGATTTACATACTGCATTACCAAAATATGAATGCTAGATGCATGAACATTAATACATGACCATGGTAACTTGCCAACTGGAATTATGTTTTCTTATTAAGGCCGAGTTTTTCACATCACACTGTAAAGGCTAGCATTTTCAAGTGATACAGGGGGAAAGCCCCACATTTTTTGCCTGATTAATCTTCTTTGGAACTCAAATCCTGGTCCTAAAAACAGTTAAAAAAGCACAGATGAGACATTTCCTGTTGACACTTGAAGTAAAGCGTTCAAGAGTAGCTAGAAATCAAGAGATGTTCAAGAGCAGCTAGAAATACAACTAAGGCTTTTGCCAAACTCCTCTCAAGAACAAAGACATTTCCTCTACAATATCAAGCTAATATTTCTGTGACCAAATGAAATCATGTAAAACCTGATTTCAATGGAAACAAACAAGCTATATATGCATATAACTAAAGTATACTTAAGGAGGAAAATAACATTTAAAACATCTTTGAAGGACAGTCTCTGTTATGTAAAAAGCTTTAGAAAACCTAACTTTTTAAGAAGGATTCCTACTGTTTTGTATTTCTTTGCCTTCTGTCTTAAACATAATCTGTTTATTCCCCATCTGCAATTAAAATCCTTTGCGGTGGAAATAATTTTGTGTTGAAAGCAGAGGACTACACTCAACTTCAGGTAGGAAATAAATTTCAGGAGCAGAAGAATGCTTGGTTAATGAAAAACCTTGCTTAGTTTAAATATTTTTGTGATTAAAGCATCATGTGGTTTTGTTTTATACAGTACATGAAATAAAGCAGCTCTTGAATGCTAAGCTTTGTAACTGTCTCATATGAGACACTGATGCTGCATTAGATTTTCAACATATTTTTAAAGCACGGTCAACTTTTATTCTTTTAAAAAAGCAGTAAAAGAGTGAATTTCTTCACTGATTCCTCCATTTCCCTCCATAAACCCACTAAAAATATTGCAAACAAATCTTTCTAAAAAGCCCCCACAAAAATCAGTTTTACCTATAATGACCTACATGTCCTTGAATAATTTTTCTTGCTATGAGAAATGGACTACTTTCCCTACACACATTACTGTTTTCAGTCAACAAAATAAAACAGACATTTATTATTTTTACTTCACTATTTAAGCCAACTCTGTGGAATTCCTCAGCAAAATAGCATTAGGTATCAGACCAAAACCTAGCATCGTAATATGATAGCACCAGCTTTCTTTTATCTGACAATTCTTTTAATTACACAAGCATAAGCAAATGCTATTATCCCAAGGAAGCATTCATGGCATAAAGGAAGGAGATAATACACTACTATAAATCTTGACTAGTGCCACCTCAGATTCCTGCCTTATGCCTTTAAAATTCTCTATCATAACTACCCTGCTGGCTCGGATACTTCTCTAGGTGGAACTAAACACTGACAACCTAGATGAATGCAGCAGCATATGTACTATTAATACGAAGACAAACAACTTTTCATCGTTCACTGACTACACTAATTGTTTCTCAATAAATGGAGCAGTCCTACGAAAGTAAAGAGTACCAATCAATGGTGTTTGTAATGTTAGAAAAGGGAAACTATTGTAAAGATAAAGAATAGAAAACAAATTTTTGTTGAGAAGAAATTGATTTTTGCATATGAGTCACTATTATCTGTAATGATATGGCAGTTAAGTGCAGCTGTTTCTTTGGTACAGATTCATTCAGTAGGTTATCTGTTCTTCATGGACTTTTAAAGCGTTTTATATCAATAACAAGTTTTATATGTGCCTCTACTATATAAAATTTATTATGTTTTAGTGTCCAGTGTTGATCTTGTTGCAGCTTGAGATACAAAAAGATAAACGTACTATATTCAGTAAATTGTCTTCTCATCACAAATCCTATCCACTGATACTGAAAAGCTACAATAAAACTCGTAACAGTACAGCAGTGTGGCAGAGAGTCAAAATGCATCTTGATCTTCTCCAATACTCACTGTTAAAAAGAAGACTGACTGTAATGTACAGAAAGAGCCTGATAAGGAAAAACATTAAAATTATATACAACTTCTCGTAACATTAGTTAACGAGTGCATGCACATATACACAGTAAATCATACAATAACACATAGAGACTGGTAGTGTAATTTTTGTGTTGCAGTGACAGGTTCTCATGCAAAAATGGTATGAATCTGAATGTACTTCCTTGAGGGTGTAAAGCTATGACTACAGATCTCAGATAATAGATGTGAAACTATTTTATACAAGACCAGGAATCTGCTTTGGAGGAATAGATTTTCTGTTCTATGTTATAGGAGGAAATGACTTCACAAATACATCTAGTGTATTGCATAAAGTAGGCAGAATATTACTGTTCTGATCCAGTCTGTCTCCATGACCACTTTTTATTGTTACATTCTGAATCCTCAGTTAAGAAGGAGATACAATATAAAGGTCAGTTTCTTATGAATATGGCTTTTTACTTAGCAGCTGTCAAGTCCATATGGAGCCTTGCATTACATAAAAAGCCCACTGAAACTGCCAAAGTCAGCAAAAGCTTTATAATAACCAGTTGGGGTCAAGAACCTTGTCTTTAAATTAGGGAATACAAAAGAACTATGTGACATAAAGGATATGTCGTGTTAACAAGGTGAACCAACATTTTGCTAAGGCTTGGGGATGGCAAGCTAATAATAAAAAATAATAAATAAATAAAAATTATGCAAAATTTATTTTGAATTAGAAAGGCACTTTACTGAGAAGAGCACTATCTATGCTAAACCTACAAAACCACTTCATCCAACAGGTGAATTTTAAGTTTATTTAAACCTTGTAATAGTCAAAATCTTTAAGTCTTGACTCCTGTTCTTGCTTGAAATCTGGTATTGAAGGTAAGGTTGTGAGAGATGTATAATGATAGAAGTACTCACTGTTCTCATGATCATCCCCCACCCCAGAGCTGGGGTAGGAGAAGCCCTGAACAAGACGCTATGAAATGGTTTCTTGACTAAGTTCTGAAGACTTATAGAAGTAGGAACTCCTCCAGTCAATGACATCAAAGCTTAGAAAACATTACACAGCTGGAAGATATTCTACACTGGAAAATATACTCCTTTTAGCACATCATAGCAATGAAGGAGTTGTTTTTTTTCTTTTTTTTTTTTTGTTTCTGAGAGTATATAGTTTATACTGTGTATATTGCTACTTACTTATTTGCAATACCTACTTTCTCAATTTGCCACATTACCCTGGGTGTTCCTTTCAGAGCCAGAGTACAGATGGATGCATTTTGGACTTACAATTTCTTTAATGGCAATTTCAGATTTTCTCAACTAGTTTTCACAGAGCACAAAAAGGAACATATTCTCAGAAAAAGGAAAAAAAAAAAAAACACCACCAAAAAAACCTGGTTGGGAAGCTTTGCTCTAGATGAATGGAGAAGAGTGGGTTGAGTTTGGGATTATTTGAAGAAAGCAATCCTGTTTCCTCTCATGGTCCAGGTCTATCTACAAAGAAGTTTTCCTTCACCTTGCCTAGGAGGCCACAAGGAAACTAGGGTGTTTCATTAGAAAATTATGCCAGAGGGTATAAATCAGCAGAGGAGAAAGCATGTAGATGTGTGCTTTCTGTAAGAAAAGTTTTTTTCTCTCTTTTGGAAGTACTGAAGAGATGGGGAGGTTCCTGTCTGTCTGAAGAGAAAGTGAAAACAGGCAAGGAAGAGTTATTCTTCTGAAAAAGGAGAACACCAAACTTGTATGCAATTTTGATCAGAAATTCTAATCAAAAGGCAGTGGATGGTACAGGAGCAAGGATGGAATAGGAGCAAGTATTCAAATACTTCTAAATAACTGAAAAGGGTGCACATAATATGAACAGATGTGTTCGAGTTGTGAGACAAGTAATTCTTTTGAAGTGGCAACTACAGTAGGGTGTGCTAAAAAAAAAATTAAAACATCCTTTTGAAATTGAACTAACCTCCTGAAAGAAATTCTACAAGCCGGATGAGAAGTCAGAGTTCATGAAGAAACTGTATATATAAATTTTATTTTATGGTATCACAAAGATGTCAGAACAGTTGTTGTATACTATCAGTCTGTTTTTGAAGAATTTAATCCCTCCAGTATAAGAAATTCCACAAAAAAGTAAAATAAAATAATGGAATGTCAAGGAGGAAAGGACATTATGAAAAAAAAAAAATCATCAGTAGTAACTGATGAAAAATGTTTGTTTTACAAAATGGGAATTATCTGGAGGATTTTATTACTGTCAATAAAGGTCAGTGGATTCCTGCTGTATGTTACACCTTTAGCTCTTGAAGGTGAAAAATATCTCCTTTACATTCTGTGTCACTAGTTCAAATGTAATCTGAAGTGATAATAACAGAACTGTTACCATCTGTACCCATTTCTGTCTCAGAATCAGACAGTTGCTTTTAAGGGACATTAGTGAGGACTGCTGCTGAAAGAAAAGGTCCCAATCCCCAACCACAAATGTTCCCACCAGCTCCCTTGTGCTGGCACTAGAGCTCATGCAGCCATGTGGTGAGCTAGTTCAGGGAATTGATCCAACTGAAAACAGCAAAGAAAAATAAAACAATTAGTTTTCAGCTGAATCTATTTCCTGAGATAATCCTTGAACAGCTGCACATGCGCTAGTGCCAGGACTGGCACATGAGAGACAACAGGAACGCACAGCCAAGACAGGGAGATGACTTACAGTGATCATCAAACTGCAGCCTTAGTCCACTGCCTAGGCTAAACCACGAAATCAAATAGCAGCGCTTTTCACTAATTGTGTTTCAAAATGCATGAACCTTGGATTAGGTGGAAATGAAGTGGTATCTCTAAAGCTGGGATTTCAGAGATAAATGTTGAACCCCCTTCAGCAAAGCAATGTGAATGAAGCTTGGTGTTGACCTACAGTTGCCCACATTTTAATCCTGAATGTCTGATCACTCTGCCTCAGATGGTACGTTTTGTGAAAAAAGAAAAAAAAGTTCTGGAGGGACAGATACTAAGAATTTAATGATTTAATGTATCTTCACAATGTTGGCTATAAATAGTTAAGATTATGTTCTCAAGATGATTTTAATGATTTAAATAATAACGGAAATATAAAGCACCAAAACTTTTAAGTTATATTACAGCATAAAAAGAACCATGTCATCTCCACAACATGCTCAAGACGTAATAAAAGTGCATTGTTTATTTTTATGGAAGTTGTACTACATTACATGACTTGTAATGACATTTTTTATTTATTAAATGGAATTTCCTACACAGATTTTCAAAGGAATTTGCCTATAGTACAACAGGAAATGATTGTCAAATTTCTACCAAATGTTAGGCTTTTTTATGCTAAACATTCTGTTACACAAATTTCCCGGTATGACTCTTTATATGCTACAATCTTCGTACTTAAGAACTCACGATCTACACACAGAAATATGAGACGATGCACATTTTTTTGTTTGCAACAGTAAACAGCAATCATGAGATACTCTTCAAACAAATTTATTTCCATGAATTGTTGAGACTATATTTTCCTTTTGACATCTAATGAGATTATTTTTTAGAGCAGTCTTAAGGTCTTTCTGAATAGTGTGTTCAATTAAATAATAAGCAATTGTAGTTCTCTATTATAGTTGTTACTATTCAGTTTTAACATTTTCTGTGAAGACTTCTTAAATACATTGGGCATTTACAGGATGTCTGTATCATGAAGTCACATATTACTATGGAACCCACATGTGAAAGTCATCTTCAATGTTTTTTTATTGCACTGTCAGTGTTTGTATGAACCTTCAGATGCAATGAATGTGCAGTCGCTAAAAAAATGAGAGTAACATGGGTTTTTACTCCACCATGCTAACAAAGTCTTGGGGAGTTTTAAGCAAGGATTAGCGACACAACAGACTACAAAGAAAATACTGTGTCAGTGATCCCTCTGGGAGCTGTTAATCCTTGGATCACTGACATGACCGCCCACAGCTGCTCTAAAGAAGCATTCTTTTTCTGATGGTTCAGTGCATACTTTATCTACAGATTTTTGATGTAGACCATATTGGCATTAAAGAAACAGCTATAATTTACTGCATTTAATGGATAGCTATCTAAGTCCCCTTAGCCACAAATTACTGACATGAGAGGTTGTTATTCTCCACAGTACCAGTGCCTGTCTGGGAAGGTATAGTCCATGGATTACTGACAAGGTGGCTTGCAAATGATTACTCTCTTCCAGTTAAATTCTTTCATGCTCTTATAGACCATCATTCACAGATTACAAATGTGGTATTATTTACAGGAGGAAAATACAATGTCTTGAAAATGTTAAGACACAGGGCAATTGCGAATTCTTTTAATCCATGCAAAATTAACACAGTGGGCTGTGGTGTCTTTGGATCTTATACTACATATCTCCTGTCAACATTACAGTGGAGATGTTTTAAATAATCTAATGAGAGTTTAACTGCATAGTAGATGGATGTTTGTGTATACTAAAAAGAGTAACTGCTGTATCATTCACACACTACTTCAAGTATGTGCCCACGGAATCTGCCTGACACATATCCTTATAAAAGAGAATAAATTTTTACAAGCAAAGGAGCCATCTAACCAACATAGTCATTTTACACAGAGAACTTTTTTTATCATGGTTTTAATATCATACAAGACTGGCACCACTGTTAGTGAAACAGAAAGCATGATATTTTAAGCAATTTGAATAATAAGAAACTGGGGAAAATTACCTCATACTCCTGTGAGAACTTCAAGTTGTCATTTGCTTTCAATCTTTCAATGTGATCTGCAAGTTCCAAGATAGGTATTGGGGGATGACTGGCCATACCTGTTAAACAAGAAAGAACAGAATTTAAGGTAAACCACTGTGATGAGATAGCTCTAAAATTTAGAAAATGCAGCAGTTAGAATGGCTAGAAATGTGTAAGTAGTAAAGATGTCATATGTGAGAGAAGCAGGCAAATAGTTTGGTTACTCAAAGCAGGACATGCTCTGTATAGATGAGCTCTGAAGCCAAATGAAAAGAAGTCACCAAGCATATTCCCAAAGCTAACATTCCTACTGTAGAGGAAAGAGTTACTGTGATATGAGTCAATGAGGTTAGCTAGGCATGGAAAAATGAGACAGTTAGACCTGATGTCGACCTCTGCTTTGAGTAATGACTCTTAATGTCATTTCAAACTCCTTCTCCTGCCCTGCATGAAATGGAAACTCCATTGAATTAGATGAAGAAAGGTGAGCTGAGAAACAGACACTGAAAGAGCCCTAAAGGGGAAAGAATAGTGTTTTGACAGAAAACAAAATGACTTATGCATAATCAAGAAAAACGAACTTGAAGAATGAGGGTTACCAAGGTAACCGAAGACACCTGAACCTGCAAAGGAAATGGTAAAAAACAAAGAAACCTCAAACCAACATAAAACTAACTTATAAAATAAATTATAAAAAATGAAATGGATAGCTTGAGGATTAATAATAATGCATCAAGGTCTAGAAGACTGACTATGCATTCTGACTAACTTAGAAATACTTAAATATTTTATGAAATTTTGAGGTGACTGACATTCACATGCAACTGTGAATGGCTAGAATAACATGCACCATTGCTTTTAGACAACAGTCACTGAAGACAACATTGGACATCAGACAATTAGAACTTCAAAAATGTTTTCACTAGTAGCAGATTGTAGAGGCAGGGGTTGTAGAGTTTGGCTGGACACACATACTGACTGCACTAGTACCTTAAAATGCGATTAATCTGAAACCCCATTTATCAACCCCCAAAAGTACCTACAATCTACTTCAGGTGTAAACATCTTTGTCCACTGATGAAGATACTGAATGAAAAAGAAGAGCTGGGAATCAGAGATAGAAATGGGTGTGGAAGGGAGTATAGGGACAGCAAGGCAAAAGAAAGACAGAAAAGATGTGGGGTCAACTAGAACAATCTGCCAGCTGAAGATTTGCCAGGCAAAAATTTGTGAACATGTTTGTTTCACGCTATTAGTCTTCACAACCCTTCTCCAAAGTGCTTACATTCTTCTCTTCATGCTTTATACTATCACACCTAAAATGAAAATGAGTTTTCAATTGCTTGTGGGAAGAAATCAGAGCTGGCTAGAAAAATCAAGCTAGTGAACCCCATGATCTCTTGAAATTACAAAGGGAAAACAGTGATGACTCAAGGGGGCTCAAGCTGGAAGCCATGTTGCACAATGCAGTTTGCTTTGTCACCGTGAATTTCAAGAGCATGCCTAAGACAGTTAACTTGCATTTCCTGTAAACGTAGCTGAAAATGACCATGTGGTTACAACACAGTCACACTACAGCATGTTTTCTTTTTTCTTTTTTAAAAAATTCTTGTTTTCTTTTTGATTCTTTGACATTTCAGGCATCATACTAGAGTCCAAAATAATGCCCATCATCCACTGGCCCTAACGCTTCTGACCCTATATATATATATGTATATATATATTTATATATTACCTTCATAGCACATCTGTGATGGTGAGACATTATTTAAAGTAGATATTAAGGCAAGCTGTCAGTCAACTAACAAAGCACAATATGTAGACATAATGGGGAGATTTCTTATAAATTTCAATTAACAAATCAGTCTATAAGTACCAATTTATTTGAATCAGTTCTGGTTGTCCCCCATTTTCTTAGAAAATTCATGTAATAGAACTTGACTATTCTCAAAACGAGTGTGGGTGACAGTCATCTAATAATTACACTGATTGATCCAGATCAAGCACCCCTATGGAAAATATGTAAGTGAAAAGGCACAAGAGAACTCTAGATTGATCCAGAAATGGAGGTGGACTGATGTACATCTAAAACAGTGCTTGAACAGAGAAAATAATAGAGACAAAGATGTTTAGACCTTTTCGAGCGAATCGTGGGAGAGAGTTATTATCATATAAGGACTGAGTGGTAGTTTGGCTAGAGAGGGAGGACACAGAGCCAATCAGGGAGGCGTAGGGGACTGAATTACTGCTCAAAGCTGTAAAAAGTAAAAGCCAATTGGAAATGGGAAACAAATTAGTAACAGCAGTAGACCATCATAATCAATCAATCTTGTACATACAGGCACTTCAGACATGCACAAAACAACCTCTGGGAACTCAACTAAGGAGATGTCTAAAGGTCCAGTTACTCTACTGTAAACATAAAGGACATAAAACCAAAGAGAATGAGATTTGCTCATTACAAGGTGAACCTGACTAAATCACCAGCAGCATGAAAACAAATCTCAAAAATCAGCTTACGGTGAAGGAATTTTTTTAAAAAGATGCTGAACAACCATTCTTTGTTAAACTAATTTTGTTTATATGCTCCTATATATGCCACTTGACATTCCTAAGAGGAGACTTCATATTAAACGCTTAGTGCAAAATGAAACTTGACATAAAACTTTATTTTCTAAAGAAAAAAAGTAACTACTTAAAACTTCAGAAACTGGCAAATTTTGACTGCATATAACCCCTTTCTCCACAACTCATTTCAGGCATTTACACTTGGACACTTATTAAGTTTCTTCAAATAATATTCTGCAGTTAATTTATGAAATGAAACAATTGCATTTGGTATATTTTCATCTTTTAAATATACAAAATGTGCTCTACTGAGATGACAAAAGTAGCTATTTTTTAAAAGAACTGCTGAAGTACCTTTTGTTATGTAATCAGTCTATGAATCATAACAAGCATCATAACAGAATATGCTATGAATGAACATTTTAAGATCTCATCATATCTCATGCAAAAGCACGAGGCTTCTACTGAACTTAATGTGAGTTGCATGTGAACAGCAGGTGTAGAACTTGACTCAAAAAACCCACCCAAAATACAGCTAAACACACTTATTTTTGTGGCTACAAATAAGAAAATGTCAAATTTGTATTTTGTATGCTATGAAAACACAAAAAAAATTAAAGACAAAATACAACTAAATTACAACAGATCCTGTGGCATGCTAGAAAGTCAAAAGAAAGAGCATGCTGAAAACATGCTTTCAAACTTTCTTTAAAATAAGACAATAAAGAGATAAAAACACTTAAAAACTCAAAGAGAAAAAACTTGCAAACCTAAACCCACCACATGCATAACACAGCTGAAACTGTATCCATAAGAGGTTTTTATTTCCAGATTTGGTAGAAGATCACCAAATGTGATTGATCTTATGCAGCCTAGTAGTAACCCCTCCACATGAATTAAATGAGAATGTATGGTTTAATTACAGTGTAGAATTATCTTCTGGTTAATCTGTGGTAAATAAGTGACTAAGGAACATGGGATACCATATGTACCACAATTTCAAGGAAAAACTGAGAGAACAAGGTCAGAATTCATCTGCATATTAACAGACATTAAACCTGTTAAGTACACTCTACCCCACTGAAACAAGTGGGTGTTTTGGCCTTGTTGTTAGTGCATTAAATTGGGATTTTGTTTGTTGTCAGGGTTTTATGATAAGGGCTTTTAAAAACATTTAAGAAACACACATTTATTTACAAATTTGAACCTGTAGGTTGACATACCCACAATAAACAAGAAGGAAGTTAGAAGTTAAACAAAGTGCATAGCTCCTAGCCTACAGACTACAATATAGATGAACTGAAAATGTGATATATTATTTTTGCAGAAATTTCTTTATGAAATGAGTTGTATTTCAGGACCACATTGAATTAATACTCTGTGATTTTAAAAACTGATTTATTACATCCTCATTTTTATCTAATAACACAAAATACCCTCCCACACACCAATCTACGTAGATTAAGATGTTGTCCCTTTATAGAAAAAGGAAGGAATCAGTAACAGTTGTTACTGTTACTGATATCTACCCTTATCATAAAGGTAGAAAGAAACACATATTTAAAATTTGGACATGGAAAACAGAAAAAATGAAAGATGACCCTGATTCAGTTGGAATTTGGCATCCATGAAAATTTAGCAAGGATGCCTTTAGTATATTTGACAAAAAAAAATAGTGTTACCTAAAAATTTATTTTTCATACAGTTAGAGATAAGCCAGAGAATCATTTTACAACTTGTGACAAATATGTCATTCTGCAATAGCTATTCTAAAATAGTTACCAATACGCATATAATATGGCAAAGTAAAGTCAGTCTTATTCCAGAAGAATGTATGTTCTTCAAAACTAGAGTAATTCTTCTGGAATGAAGGTAATTTTTGTTCTGTATCAAAGACTTAGCTTTATCAAGCAGCCCTAGGGGCTCTGTAGCCTCATGGCAGAAGACCCAACTCTGATTGTGGTGTAAAAGCCATCTACACTGAGAAAAGCGGAGACCTAGTTTTCAGACCTGGATATAGAATTGTTCAATATAATAATATTTTGCAAAATTTTTGGCTAAAATCCAGAAAAAATAAAAAAATTACTCTTGTGAGAAGCAGAACTTTCAACTCCATCTCCCAACTAAGCAGATTTTGATTTCTTTGAAAGTTTGAAAGCAACCAAATGAGATATCAGAGAAGTGCCATTTGTACTCTGAAGCCTATACCTCTTTTAGGTGCCTAAATCCGTCATGTGAATCAAGTTCACATGAAGAGCTATATGTAGGATTACTCACTGTGAGAAAGCTATTCCAGTCTGGTTTTGCCATGGACACAAACCACAGTACTTCCTTCAGCACTGTCTCATAAACAGAAATTGTGTGGATAAGCTATAGGAAGAAATGTCCTGCTATTTTGCAAAGCGGGTGACTAAATCCAGACATCACTTTTTCCACTTTTGTTATTTGCACCTTTTTCCTCTGGACCTGTTTTACCCTTTTTCTGCCTTATCTTGGAAACAAGTTAGTGGAACTTCCTTCGCAACTCAGGAAATAAGTGTTTTGTGAGCAATTACTTTTCTAATAAAAAAGCAGAGTCTTTAATCCAGAGCTGTAATAATTCTATTTATTTTTCTTGTATTTCAAAGCATCTTATTTAGTTCATAAGAGATAATGAGATAATTGTTTAATTGGCACCCAATTACACAAATTACTTTTAAGTGTGACACATGTTATACTTAAATGAGGAAAAAGCCAGTCACTTTTGAGGCACGACTCAATTTAGTTCTTTGGCTGATTGGCAGATTGAAGCTTTTCCTGAGCCTTGGGTCTCTCATAACCCACTCAAACCACTTAACAAAAGTTATTTTCCCCTATGCAAAACCGGGTTTCCTCATTGGATGAAACCTTTTTTGAGGGCTTAATTATTACCCCTTCCCTACCTTTACTCTCCCATGTGGCATAGACAGTTCTAAAATTTGCACACCATGTTAATGATTTTAATCCCGTATTTCACAGGAAACTTGTAGAATGGGAAGAATGTGACTGACTTTTCCTCAGCTACCCCAGTTACAGAAGAATAACAGACTTATCAGTTAAATCCTGTATGCTACTGAGAGACTGGGTATTTTCATGTTTACTCAAAAAACCCCAACTTGGCACAGCTGTGACCCACTGGCTGGCATATGGGCTTATCTAACAAATATACATTTTTGGATAACACATATGGACATGGGATCTTGTTCTCAGATGCAGAACTGTGGGCTATTCCAAATGTCAAGACAAAATGTCAAATTTATCTATGAAGTTACTCTATCCAAGTGAGGAGTGAAGCCAGAGAGGAATTTGATCATTCCTAGACAAGGTATGATAGGAAACGCTTTAAGTAAGTACAAGATTGGTGAAGAATGAAGTTCTGTACTGACAGGACAAGATAAAGTGAAAGGACCACGGGCCACGAAGATGATCAGAGGGCTGGAGCCCCTCTGCTATGAGGACAGGCTGAGAGAGTTGGGGTTGCTCAGCCTGGAGAAGAGAAGGCTCCGAGAAGACCTTATAGCGGCCTTCCAGTAGCTAAAGGAGACCTACAGGAAGGATGGGGAGGCACTCTTTATCAGGGAGTGTAATGATAGGACAAGGGGTAACGGCTTCAAACTGAAGGAGGGTAGATTTAGATTGGATCTTAGGAATAAATTCTTTACTGTAAGGATGGTGAGGCACTGGAACAGGTTGCCCAGAAAAGCTGTGGACGCCCCATCCCTGGAAGTGTTCAAGGACAGGCTGGATGAGGCTTTGAGCAGCCTGGTCTAGTGGTTGCTGTCCCTTGCCCAGGGCAGGGGGGTTGGAACTAGATGATCTTTAAGGTCCCTTCCAACCTGAACCATTCTGTGATTCTATGATTCTATGAAAGCAAGACATTTGCTGTGCTGGTAGTTTAGACCACGGATTTTTATGGCATCTTCATGCTGAATTGACAATTTTATGACAAGTACAACATAACCGTGACTAAATCATTGCCTAAAAATCACCAAAGATAAAATATTGCTTTCCCATAATTTCTTTCAAAAAGTCATGCCTGTATTGGGGATATTTTGTACTTCTGTTTAGAAATTCAAGTTACCACAACAAAGGTTCACTTTCAAGTTATTTGGGTAGTTATACTTGATCAGACCTTTCCTTACACAAAATATATGGTTGCTAGCATTTTTGTAAAGAGGCTGTTTAGAAATCTTTTAAAGTACTAGAGTTTATGACAACCCAGAATTTTATAGGAGTGTCTCATTCACCTCTCCCAGTGAAAACTGGCAATCTGGATATGCCCATATAATTTTAAATTTTCTTCAACACTTCTTCATATTATGGATTCATTATAAATTATTTTTTTCCCCTTCTTAGCCGGGGGGGGGGGGGGGGGGGGGGGCACTGGTGTGCCTGGAAAGCTCCAAGCAAACTGTGGATACTTTCATAATCTAAATAAATAAATCATTATAATAACAATGATGTCCAATTATCTATCCTGATGCAGTTGTACTGACTTGGCATACTCTGAGTATTAAAGTATATTCAGCACTGTCATTTATTTTATCTGTAGGCAGTGTTCAGAAATGGTGACATCTTACACAGTAGATAAGGCCATCATATGAGGGCAATTGCAGATGTCTCAGTAAAAGAAACCCAACGCATAATCACATCAGCCCCAGTCCCTTCTCTCAGCTGCCTGCTTTGCCCCAGCAGTACCCTATTGCCTATTTCTTCTACCTGGTATAAAATAAAAACACGTGTCTGAGAGCAAAAGAACAACAAAACCAACAAAACTGCTATCCTGAATGTACAGCGTTTCTGCAGTTTCTCTACATTTGTCTTGAAAAGCTTTGTCTTGCGTGTTATTTAACAGTGTGTTACTGTGTGGAGCTGGATAAACATTCCAGCAGAATCTAAATATCTAAGTTAAATTCAGCTGGATTTTAATGAATTGCTAGCCCTAATTGAAGTTAATGTGAGTTAAGCGAAGTTCTGCTTTTACTAGCACCAGAACCCTACCTTGACAACACTGGGGCTAAGATTACATATTAAGAACATATTAATTAGTAAGTGCTACGTGGCATGGCAAATCTCCTAGAGTAGGAATTTTCTCTTTGATATTTGGTTGCACGCTGAGTAACATAATGGTCTGACCTGTGCCTAAGGGTCTTAGGTGGTACAATAGTAGGAAAAAAGATCATAATCTGATTTCTGTACTATATTTTTAATAATAATTTTAATCCTCCATTTTATGAAAAGGCTTACAGCAAAGAAAAAGACCTCATAGTAGAAATGGATTGCATATGTTCTGCTCAACTAGCTTCACAGAAAACTGCAAACTTCCCAGATAAACTATAGCACTGCAAGGAAAGGTACACTTCCACTCCTCTCCAGTCCTTTTTAGATCAGTGAGGCAGAATTATGGTGCCTACGAGTGCCACAAACTCTGCAACTTTTTAGTGACTTTACATTCTAAATGTAAATACAGAATTAATTACAATAAATTAATTTTATATGTAAAGTTGTTAAGACTTGGCAGCATTTTTTTTTTTGCCCACATTTTATTTTAATTTATGATGAATGCTAAATGGATAGGTAAGACTCTGCATCTAAATATATGGACAACAGAAAATTATGCTTATATACCTAGTTATTAAGCCAGGCACTCTACTCAGTATATACCTGTATAGAGATAATGACCTGTTTTAGGCATAAGCTAAACTGTAAGAACCGTAACTTTTCTTTTGATGTTTCAAAGATCTGTATGTATACTTCTATCTCTGTAACAACCTTTAAAACTTTGTGTGGAAGTGCTGGATAACAAACAAAACCTTTGCTCAGTAAGGATGAGTCTACAGCAATATTGCAGTCTCAGAAGCACAATTGTGAACCAAAACTTTAAATCATCTCCATTTACTGCACTTAGATTCATATTGTAGGGAGGTCCCAGGCCACATCAGCAAGATTCTCATATTCAGATTAAACCTTAACTAGAAGATGCACTCCTGAAACACCTAATTTGCCCCATCTGCTAAAAAGCATTTAGTGTACTGGAACAGACTACAAAAGCAAGGCTGGTGTAAAACTCAAGCCTCCAGACTCTTCCCTTTCTACCTCCACCATATGAATGCAGTGTGGATGTTGGGTCTTTATCCCCAGATTCATTGCTTTTCAGATCCTCTTATGCTGGGGCAACACTATCTTAATATAGCCACTAATTAGTAGATCAGAAATGAGATTTACAAATTCACTTAACCCTTTTGTACTATGTAGTATGTTAGCTTCTGCAGCTAATCTCTCAACATCTCAAGTACATAATTTCCTGCCTTGAATGAGGTTGAATTAATTATTTTTTGTACATAGTGTAATAAACTTGACAAACAGAAGGCTCAGGAAGATCCAGTAAGGAATTAGCATCAGACCGGGACTGCATACAAACACATTGTAATAGAAAACAAGTCTACTGGAATAAATAATGATGAAAATAAAGCCAATTTAAAAAAAAAAAAAAAAATTGACTCATGAAAAGATGGTAAAAAAATCAGTATTATTTTAAGTATTTCTCTCCTCGTTTTTCTTACCTACCACAAGCCAAAGAGCTTTAAGAAAACAATCCTTAATAAATAAAATAAGCAAATAAGATATTTGGGAGTGTGTTACTTCTACCTTCAGAACTACTGACATGCTAATATCCTCCTTGACCCTAAAAATCAGCCTGATTTTAAAAGACAAGATCTGTATTGTACATTTACAATGTAGTGGAACTTCCAATGATGTTAATGGATTACCTGATAATGCAGTAGATAAGAGGGAAGCTTATTTACAAAGAAGTAGCTGTAAGAAGATCATTAATGAACAGAGGGATGTATATTTCCTAATCTTTTCTAGTATTGTTAGGTTTAACTTGGAATTTTAGCACATAAAACACATCCATACAACATGTGTGACTTTGGGGTCTTCTTTAAAGAACTTTAATCTTGTTTCATGCAGGATTTTTTTTTATATAAAGAAATTACTGAATTATTTCCAAAACTATCAAAGAAATACATTGTGCAAAAACTTTATATGCAATCAAAACATATTCCTAAACAATCAAGTGTTCTGTTCTGTAACAGCACGACTTATCAGTTTGTGATCATAGAGTTCTCAGTGAGGTATTATTGTCTCTTACCCGGGGTTTGAAAATTAAGACGTCGCAGCTCCACTGGGTCTGTGGGATGGTGAGAGGGGACCTCCTTGCTGTTGGGTATGCTGCTCTTTCTAGAATCAGATTCAGCCCTCTTCCTGCACGGAGAAGGTGAATACACATAAACATAAGATTGAGGTGTTAGCTTGACAAATAAAGGTGCATGAGTGCTTAATCATTATGTTCTAAAGCTGAGATGCTTATTTCTGAAAGAGTATTTGACCCATTGCAAAGGTAAAATAATTATGCATGGTGAGTAGGGCAGCTACAATTTGCAGTGGCAAAAGGAATCTAAATATAATAATGCCAGAGGGAAAGAAAGGCAAGAAAGCAAGACTGAAGGAAGGGAGGAAGAAAGGAAGGAAGGGAGGAAGAAAGGAAGGGAGGGAGGGAGGGAGGAAGGAAGGAAGGAAGGAAGGAAGGAAGGAAGGAAGGAAGGAAGGAAGGAAGGAAGGAAGCAAGGAAGGGAGGGAGGGAGGGAGGAAGGGAGGAAGGGAGGAAGGGAAAGAAAGAAAGAAAGAAAGAAAGAAAGAAAGAAAGAAAGAAAGAAAGAAAGAAAGAAAGAAAGAAAGAAAGAAAGAAAGAAAGAAAGAAAGAAAGAAAGAAAGAAAGAAAGAAAGAAAAAGAAAGAAAAAGAAAGAAAGAAAGAAAGAAAGAAAGAAAGAAAGAAAGAAAGAAAGAAAGAAAGAAAGAAGGAAAGAAAGAAAGGAAGAAAGAAAGAAAGGAAGAAAGGAAGAAAGAAAGGAAGAAAGGAAGAAAGGAAGAAAAAGAAAGAAAGGAAGAAAGAAAGGAAGAAAGAAAGGAAGGAAGGAAGGAAGGAAGGAAGGAAGGAAGGAAGAAAGAAAGAAAGAAAGAAAGAAAGAAAGAAAGAAAGAAAGAAAGAAAGAAGAAAGAAAGAAAGAAAGAAAAAGAAAGAAAGAAACAAAGAAAGAAACAAAGAAAGAAAGAAAGAAAAAGAAAGAAAGAAAGAAAGGAAGGAAGGAAGGAAGGAAGAAAGGAAGAAAGAAAGGAAGGAAGAAAGGAAGAAAGGAAGAAAGGAAGAAAGAAAGAAAGAAAGAAAGAAAGAAAGAAAGAAAGAAAGAAAGAAAGAAAGAAAGAAAGAAAGAAAGAAAGAAAGAAAGAGAAAAAGCAAGCAAGCTTGTGTATGTTTCACTTCCTCTAGAGAGAAGCAGAGTCCGTGTGTGTTCTGACTCTGAGTGTTCTGGTACAATGGACTCCCATCATTTCAGAGTATCTTTTTCTGATGCAAAGCATGCAGAATATCTACCACTCTGCATTTTCATTCAGGAATATGAAAATTTAATGCTTTAATTTGAAGTGGAATCCTTCTTCAGTAGTCCTCTGTGAGTTCCTGAATGAAAATGCAAACTGGTTGATATTCTTCACGTAATACAAAATGAAGATACAAACAGCAGCAAAGAGTTACTTTGTGAAAACAGAATTGTGATTATTTTAAGGTTTGCTAATGATAGCAAAATCTTTTCCAGGTGTCCAATATTTGCTCTGACACACCACTGTTGTTGGGGTTTTTTTCTTCTTTTTTTTTTTTTTTTTTTCCTAATTGACTCACAATTTGACAATGCTAAATCTGTTATTATTCTGCTGGGCTCCCATCTTAAAAAATGCTATGATTGATTTCTTGCAGTTCTTGAAATGATGAACAGGTGGTGGAAATCACGAAAGGTGCACACAGCAATATTTCAAAGACTATGCAAAAAAGCTAAACAGCAACATTGTGGCAGGAATTATTTGAAATTTACTAGTCCTATTTTTTTTTTTTTTTTGTAGTGGAGGAGCAGGAAGTGTTTTACTGTAAAAACATTCCATCTGTTCTCTGGTAAATACCGCAACACACATATTAACTTCTCTTTAGTCAAGTGACGAAGATTTAAATCTCAGTCTTCTGGTTTTACTCTTTTTTTTGGGTTGTTTTAATTATTATGGAGAAACTCAGTTGAAATTCCTTTTTTACTTCTGATTCTGACTATCTCAAACTTCTACTACGTTATCACAATGCCGTAGTGTTCTTTCTTCTTAAGTAAAGGTGTGTGATGCAGATTTCAAGAAGTACTTTTATCTGTATTTCTTCCTCCTGAAGTCTAGGGATCAGTGGAACTCTTCAGAAACAAGCTTCATTTACCTTTTTTCCACTTGCAAGTCAGTAATGGGCAGCACAGCTACCTATTAATTTACTAAAAGCACTAAAATCTCTTCTAATCATATATCTGAATATTTTGAATACTTACAGGACAATAGAATGGTTTATTATTTCTTATTATTCTCAGGATCATTCTGGCTTTTTTTGTATCTTTCCAGACTACACAAGACGTGAAAATTCTTTCAGATCATGCAATGGTTTTGAGAGAGGTGTAAAAAAATCCATAAGAGGCAAATGAGATCACCACATCATTTTCAGTCGTAAAACTCTAAATCAGCATTGAGTGTATGTGTATGGAGCATTATGGAGATTCAGAGCAGCTAACACTTCAACCATAACCATGCATTCCTTCAACAGCTTTGGTTATAGCAAAGAGCCACTGTGTTAACTTCATTAAAACACAAATAAAACCATATGGACATTGTAAAGCTGTGCTGCCTCTTGAAAATGTACCTCATGGAGACACAAAAAAAAAAAAAAAAAGCGAAGCTTGGCTGCATATGCTACATTACTTTTTAGTGCTGTAAACAACACAACAAATCTTTCAGTTGCTGTCATATCAATAGCTGTCTACATTCACATAGATTGACAGATACTTTCTCTTAGATCATTATCACGGTAACTTTTTTTTCCTCCTTTTCTGGATTAAATGAAGAGTGATTACTTTTCACTTCTCACCTGTCAGGTTTACTGCTCCATTTTAATGCAGCAAAGAGGGGAGAAAAGGTGAAATGTTAGTTGACCAGCAGCAAACAGGGTAAGCATGACACCATGTGATGTAAGACATGTTGACTTACAGTAAAGATAAACCAAATTAAGGAATGAAAGTTCATAAAAATATTTAATGCTTGGGAATCATGGACTAAAAGAAGGACACAAGGTTAAAACCCAAGAGAATGTTCTTCTGCTGAAAAAAACCATCTCTTTTAGATATTATATGCAAAGTAGAGCCATCTTAAATTTTAGCCAGTGAGATAATGGAGAGTGGGTGTTTAATTTCAGCTATCAAAGTAATGTTAACATTACACTGACAAATGACACCTCACTAAGCTATAGTTCCCTCTTACATTCAAGAGAGAAGACAGAAGAGAGGAGAGGAAAGATCAAAGAGGAAAGTGGAGGGCAGAGGAGAAAGGGAAGGAGAGAAAGGGAGAAGAAGAGGGAGAGAAAGGCAAGCAAAGAACAAGGTTAAATGCATGAGATACATAAGACTTGTACTAAATTTAAAAAAAAGAAAAAAAAAACTTTGAAAACTGTTTTACAAAAACAGGTAATTAGATGGCAATAAAGTTTTAACAGTACCCTAGAAAGTATGGTAAGCATAAGGCAAGCATAAATCTTTCTCCAATGAAGTATTACACACCTTTTTAGATTTAGAAGGAATGTCACATACTTGAGGTCTACAGTGTTCTATATAGATCTGTAGTGATCTATGATCTATAAAGATCAGCTAAACAGGGAAAATAATTTATTACCTCCCACAAATATGTTCTACTATACACACACTGTAAATACTCTGTCTATCTTTCTGTCTGTCTGTTGATCATAATAAAAAAGAGTTCTACAAAATTTCAATAGCCTGGAGTCTGCAGTGACCAGATTACTCACAGGTTATGAAAAAGTCTTTACAGAAACCTTCATCATCACTTAATATTCCCCCATTTTCATTTCTGTGCTTTTTTTAACATCTGGTTTTTTTCCCCCTTAGAAGCATATTTCTTCTTATAGCTCAAGATTCAGCAGGTGGCCAGCAGGTCAAGGGAGGTAATGATTTTAAACTAAAAGAGCATAGACTCAGACTAGATACAAAGAAGATATTTTTTATGATGAGTGAGGTGTAACACTGGCACAGGTTGCCCAGAGAGGTGGTGTATGCCCCATCCCTGGAAACATTCAAGGTCAGGTTTGACAGGGCTCTGATCAACCTCATCTAGTTGAAGATGTCCCTGCCCATTGCAGGGGTGTTGGACGAGATGACCTTTAAAAGTTAAAGGTTCCTTTCAACCCAAACCATTCTATGATTCAGAGTGCCAATGTTCACTATGTTCAAAAGATTCAAGCTTAGGTTCCCGTCTTCTGAACTAAATCAAAAAGCTGTGCTTTATAAGAGCAAACAACAAAAAGTCTGTCAAGATGGCTCTCACTTGTTTTCCCTACAAACAGAAACCCACTCTACAAACAAATCTAACTCTAGAAAGATCTAAAATGATGGACATTATCAGTGAAAGGGTGAAATTGGAGAACTTGTGATTTCTTAAAAACCAGGAGGAAAAGCCACATAAATTCATATGTTGGGGAGAAAAAAAAAAAAAAAAAAAGAAAGGATGAAAGGATGCTTCATGGGGACATGCACTCTCTTTCTAGTTTTTCAGTTTCTGAGATACACCGAACAATTTCTTGAGCTTTTTAACATTCACTGGGTTCCTAACCATCTAAATCCTGTGTAACTGAACATGTATCACACATTCAAAAGCAAGTCGAAAGGATTTACTGTAGGTTTGCCTAAGCTGTAGGTTGCAGCAAGGTAGTGCTTTATCAAAACCACCTTGAGATATAACTGTCACTCAAACAGCCCTCATAATGGTTAGGCATTGTCCCTAGGGGAGATAGTCTGCACCATCTCTATATCTAGATAAGTGTTTGCCTTTGTTTGAGATTTTGGATATAAATCTTACTATGTTGTATATTTTACTCCATCTTTGAACCAGCAAAAAAATATTTTCTTGAGGGCAAGAATACGACCAAAAAGAAAGTGATGTTTAGTTAATTTACTTGGATCCCTAGATTTGATTGTTTAGATTTAAATCCAACAGATTAAAGATCTGATCCAAAATAATTCTCTCCCTTCACCATGACTGCAGGGTGGTATCACTGCTGCAATGACAGAGAAAACTGAACTGGTCACTGGCCAAGTCAGTTCTGCTTGCCAAGATGTCAACTCCAAATTCAACCGTAACTCAGGAAGAAAATATTTTACTGTGAGGATAGTTGAACACTGGAACAGGATGCCCAGAGAGGTTGTGGAGTTTCCATTCTTGGATAAACTGAAACTTGCCTGGACATACCTCTGAGCAACCTGCTGTAGCTGGCCATGATCTGAGCAAGGCTGGGACAGGGCAGTCTCCAGAAGTGTGACCTTTGGTTCTGTGAATCTGTGAGCTCTTCTGCACACAGTATATTAATTGGCCTCAGTTGTGTTGGATATTATATCACAGCTATATCCGATGACAACAAAAGATACTCTTCAGTATTTTCACCATCTATTACTGCTAAGTACTAAGCGCCAATGACCTTTTGGGTATATTCTAATATATGATCCAAAAATCTTTCTATGCAGTATCTATGCTTTCAGATTTTAACAGAAGTAAATGCAGGGGCAATAATCTTTATACGAACTGACCAACAAATAATAAAGGGGTCAAATATGCACTCCTAGTCTTTTTAATTATTAAATATGCTTCACACCAACCCACACACCTTAGCTACACTATCTGTGATAGCTTCTGTTTGAAAGGAGGGCAAGACTTCTCCCCTTAAAATGATTCTTTTAGAAACTGCAGTCATCCTTTCTCTATGATTGAAATTAAAACGTAGAAGTAGCACTGTAAATCATTAAATTAGTGGGACAAGTCTGTTCATAAAGGCTTTAATGGACAAAGGGAATTAAGCATAGCTGTTCATTATTTGAGTTACTGCCCTTCGCACTTCAAAAGACATGGTCATTTCCCAGTCATCTTCTTCCCATTCCACGTCTTCAACATCATCTTCCTCTTTTTAACATTTTTTGCATGTGTTTTCATGCATTAGGCAGATGTTCTCTATCCTTTGTTTTATTCTCTCCCTATCCCACCTTTTGCATTTATAACCCAATAGATTCTAAAAATATACTTGTAAAATTTCCCATATCCGTGAAAATTTCTTCTTTTCCTACTTTTTATTGGATATTTTTACCATGTCCAGCTCCTGTAGCCACAGTAATTCCCTTTAACAGAGTTAACTCAGAAATTAAATTTCATTGTTTTCTCAAAGCATTATGCCAAATATCCGTACTGTCTTGTCTAGTTATTATTGTTCTACAGACAGTAAAGCTACCAAACTCTAGCTGTTAGCTTGCATCCAGGTTGCGTACTCTAGAAAATAAATATATATTACTTTTTTACAGAAATTAAAAGTTCACAGAGGAACATAGACTGGTAAAACTCCAGTCACAATTTCTGAGAGGTGATTTGTGATATCAGTGCAGTTTAATCACTTACAGCTTACAGCTGAAAATAGGAGAATAAATAAATACATATGGACATTTGCCCGAACAGTTCTAGTACCAGTAGTAAATAACAGATAGAAGATGTGTCCCCCATTTTCAGTGAATGATAATCTCTTCACACTACTAATGAACAAATTTTACCTGCTCATTTGTGGAATATGCCTGTAATAGAACTGAAGATTGTTATTATGGTTCCATAAATGTAATCAATATTTCCAGAAGCAGTTACACATCTGCTTTATATGCCATTGTTTGGATTTGTTTTGTAGTACAGGAGAGGTTTTACTTTTAATACTCCAAAATAATCAGAAGAAAGGAGTATTTCACTTTTAGCACATCTCTAAAGACCAGTTTTTGAAGTGACAGACAGAGAAAAACAGAGGGTGATTGGTTGCTAATCAATTAGATTGGCTAAGATAGTAGGCACTAATAGAAACCTTCACAAGACAGCATATCTGCAAGCAATAGACCATGTATTATGCTGCTGTATGATTATAGCCCTAAAGAAAATTCTATAAATGTGTATCAGTTTGGAATCCAAAGCTAAGGTTTACCCTGGGCTGTTTTTTTACTGCTGAACAGAGAATTCTCTTTCCAAGCAGAATTTAAATATTTATGTTCAGGTGATAGCATCACAGCCATTAGTTTTAAAAGACATACTGCATTTAACAGAATTATCCCTAGTGCACCCCACCCCCAACACGGTCACAGCATCTTTATGGTATTTCCCAATTATACTTTATCAATGTATTTCAAAAATTTTAAAATAAACCTTGTGGGTTTGATTCTTTGGTTTTAATTAGTGTCTTGACCCCTGTGAACCCATTTACACTGTAAAAGGCCACTATGTATAAATTAAGGCCTCATATACAGTTTTCATCTAGCATGTTGCAAGGCAGAGGAAAGTGTAACAGCAAACCTATATCTGTGTCATAGACAATGAAAGAAGAATAAGTGAAGTTTGATGTTGCAAGATTAGTAGAAAACAACTACTGATGCTTCTTTCATCTCTCAATTCAGACCTTCAAATTCATACAGATACACTGCCAAATTGAGGCCAACCATCAAAAGTAAAAACTCAAATTACTTGAGTGGAGATGAAAATCACATTTAACATCAAGCTGAATGTAACCCCTAATGTATTACTGTTACACATCTAAAAATAAGTTTAAAAAAGTCAAATGTGTGAATTTCATACATATTTATATGCAAGAACATACTTTCTTCATAAACATATGCAAAGTGTAAAAAACTTTTAAATGCAGAAATATTAATAGAGAGTCATCAGCAGAAAAATGTACCCACATACCTGTAATTATTGGAAAGTTCCAGTCAATCTACTAAAATTTCTGCAGTATTCTGGAAATGATTAATAAATACAGAAATATCCCAAAGCAATGACATTTACTACTGTAGTACAAAAAATATAGTGCGGAACAGTATTATAAAATGGCCAATACATCAGAAAGTTACACACCTGGTAGGAAAACTAAAAGGTAAACTTACCTTTTATAAAGAAGTATGGCAATAACAATACAGATGATAAACACCACTGCAAGAACTGGTCCAACAACCCAGATCAAGCCTTCTTCCTCATCCGTAATTGGTTGGGGATCAAGATCCATCGACACAACAGGATCAGAATATGGGCTGGTCGCATACATGGTCTACACAAATAAAATAAATCTTATTTAATGATAAAGGAGTGCATTTAAAATATTAACTATCCTGGATCTAAAATAAATCTATACAAGATAATGAAGCAATGAACATAGCAATGTGCAAATGCTATTTTTCTTCAAGTCAGGTACTATACAAACTTGCAAACTGAAAAGTTTTCTTACAGAAAATGGAGACAACTTGAATTTAAGTCTGAAAAACAGGGGAAGCCACTGTAGAATATGAAGGGCAGCTGAATACTCAAAGTTTTTCTTAGGGATGGAACTAGAATTATGAGCCAGTAGAGGCTGTTGAAAATCTTTGCCTTACTGGATTGTTTAAAGCCAGTAAGGCCTCAGGTAAGACCTGTGATAAGAAAATAATAATTTTTTTTTTATTGTGGTCTGACCAGAGATGTCTGATCTATGGCTGGTGGCAGAGTTAAAATTACAGACAGGTGCGGCTGAGGAGCCAGCCTGCTAAAATCGGATCATGTAAAGAACTCTTAGCTACAGTAAAGTCAGAAGTGAAGAATGGTTTGTACTTATTTCTTGTCTTTGCTGGAGCGTCTCCACCAGCACTAAATTAGGATTTGAAATAAAGTTCTTGCAAAGGACTTAAAACCTTGATTCAGCAGTAGGTCAGGAATGCCTGCTAAGATATAATAAGATACCCAGGAGAACAGATTAGTTTTCGTTTATCATGTTTGCACTTTATTCTGAAAGATGCCTGAAGCCACAACAAGTGTTATCAAAGGAGACTTTTTTTTTACCCTTCCTTTGGCCTTGTTTTGGGCTCTGGGCTATGACAGTTTCTAGGTTAAAGGTTAGAGATAGGATGAGGACCGGCAGAGCTGAGGTGTTTACACTAGCTGATACTGAGCTAGTACCCATGCCAACGATGTCCAGTTATGTTATGTTTTTTTACTAAACCAGCACCAAATGTTTTTAAAAGTCTGTGATTGCTGTTTAGAAACAGGGGAGTCTCTGTGTTCCACTCCTGAAACACCTGACCAGACTGAGGTTTTTTCTCTATCTTCATCATTCTCAAAAGATTGAAAAAAGCCCATTGATGCAGTAATAAAATCTTTGTATTTAGCCCCTTCCTTTGGAGCAGACAGAAGAAAATGCCTGGAAAGGGATACAGAGGGATACTGATGGATAGCAGTATAAGTACCTGTTCTCCAATAAATAGGATTTTGCTTTTCATTTTCAACCTACCTGTATTAATGACTAATTTAAATTCAGTTATCATTTTGCCAAAATTATCTATTGTTTTCATTTTTCCTCTTTATAAGTTGCTTAACATATTTATAAACTGTAATCATAAGGTGTCTCAGCTTCCATTTTACTAAGTTAAACTAATTCAGACCTCCCCGTGCCCTGTTGTAAAGCAAGTTCTCTATTCTCCCAATCAACAGACAAATGTTGTGTTCTCCGAAGGAGAAGCCTTATGTTAAAAGTATTTTGAATATCAGGAAAAACATCCCTTGCAAGTTACAACTCATACACCAGTAGGATCTATAGTCCTAGAAGAAAACCAGCTATATTGAGAGCAGATACACTGGAGCATTATGAGTTGAATCTCACTCACCCTTACAAACTCTTCACTCTCATGCTACTTAATCACATAGATGTTTCAGATGGCACGCTAAACCACACATTGTCCATACTGAAAGTTTAGTAATGCTTTTTGAAATCTGCAACAGTAAGCCCCTGCATACATTTTGCCATACCAGCCTTTTCAGCTGTAAATTTTCAACCCTATTTATTCCTGCTTTTTCATCCTGAATTCTCTCTAACACAGAAATAACCTTAGGGTTGTATGAAATAACCAATATCTTAATTGATGTAGAAAAATAAATAAGAAACGGTACTTTGTATTGAAAAGATCAGTTTTAGTACAGGCAATTTCTGACACACAGATTTTTGGCCATCTCATTTTATAGCCAAAAGCTGTCTACTTCCTCCATTCGAACCTTTCTGATGCAGTAACTTCAGAATTGTCTGTCTACGCAGTCACTGTCAAAAAGTGAAAGTGGAATTTTTGATTTCTGTTAAAGCTTCTAGGAGCCACTTAATTTATTTTGAAATGAAGCTATGTATCCAAAAGTATTCAAATTGAAACTACTTCCTTATTGTGTTTAAGTAGGCAAATTCTGTTCGCATCAAGAAAGCAACTGTAAGGTTACACACTGGAAGCATTAGACTAGAATTCAGATCATCAGTGTAGTAGTTTCAAGTGGTTGAGCCAGCAAATGTACCTGTCAGGCTTAGGTACTAATTAGAAAGATACCATATTACATGCTGTATGTTAAAATGTTAATGTGTATTGCAACTTTCAACAGTCCCATTTCTGTCTTTTTTTTTTTTTTTTTTTTTTTACTGTAGTACATGCAGTAGATTAACTCCAGCATAAAGGGACATAACTGCACAATGAATAACGTAAGGAGGAATGACAGCTCATTATTTAGCTCAGGTTAGGAATTTTCCTTATTATTGAATTATTTTTTAACTTTCTAACAATTCACTAATAAAATTGTTAGGGAATGACTGTAACTAAGGAGGCTAGCTGTGCATGTCTCTGATTCAATGGATCTTTCCAAGAATCTTGTGAATGCAACGACACTATTCAATGGTAGTATTAAGGCAAGAGAGGATCTCTTTTTAAAATGCATTGAGAAAGACATTGCTGTGAAGTTCATGCCTCAGAACCCGTCTCAACGATCTCAAATAGCAGAGCACACAGTTTGCAAAGGATCATAACACCCTAATAAAAGGTGATCCTCAGGTTTCAGTTAAACACAGAAGTAACACATAAAAATGCAAGTAAAATAGGAAAGTTCAAGGAATTCAATGGAACTAAGCAACAAAACACTCGCTTTAGAGATGCTCTGACACATATTGTAAAAAAATAGCTTTTGAGAAATGGAATAAGCATTGAAAAGATGTTTTCATGACTGTGGAAAGGTAATGTTGTGACTGAAAATTGTAACTAACTTACAGATTCTGAGTGCTCCATTACAGCCAACACAAAGAAGACATATTCTTGACCACTCTGCAGTTGCTTATTCTCAAAGCCACCATAATGCTTCTTATCCCCCAATGTGAACTCCGTAGGAAGAACTTCAAAGTGAGCTGCAATATATGGCTTTAATTCAACTTCCCTTCCAAGACGAATGCTTCTGCGTTTCCTAGCTATCTCCTTAAGCAGCTTTAGAATGAAGGGAGGGGAAAAAGAGAGAGAGAGAGAAAGCAACAACAGAAAGATAACTGTAAACATTTTAATGTAACTTATTGACAATGTAATAAGAAAATTTAATGCATGACCAGGAACTACAAAAATACAATTCATCCGCATTTCATGGGGCTTATCAGTATCACTAGTTCTTGCAAAATCTTCCAATTTCTTGTCATCCTTGTTAAGATACTACATAGCAATTGCACTGTCCAGACTACAAACATAAAACAATTAGATTAATTTTCAGTGTCTGATACTTATGCCTCATGGTGGGGGGGAAGCTAGCAAAGCAATATATCTTCTCTGAGGACATATCATGTTACACACACATCATATTATAAATCATGTAGGTATCTGTGTGTGTACATATATATGAATTCAGTCATAGAATAGGATCATCTATGTTGGAAAAGATCCTAAAGATCATCAAGTCCAACCTTCAACCTAATACTGCCAAGTCCACCACCAAATCATGTCCCTAAGTACCATGTCTACACATCTTTCAAATACCTCCACGGATGGTGTCTCAAACATTTCCCCGGGCAGCCTGTTCCAACGCTTGACAGCCTTTTCAGTGAAGACATTTTTCCTAATATCCAATCTAAACCTCCCCTGGTGCAGCTTGAGGCTGTTTCCTTTTGTCCTATTGCTTGTTACTTGGGAGAAGAGACCAATCCCCATCTCTCTACAACCTCCTTTCAGGTAGTTGTAGAAAGTGATAAGGTCTCCCCTCAGTCTCCTTTTCTCCAGGCTAAACAACCCCAGCTCCCTCAGCTGCTCCTCATAAGGCTTGTGCTCTAGAGCACTCACCAGCTTCATTGCCCTTCTCTGGACACACTCCAGCACCTCAGTGTCTTTCTTGTAGTGGGTGGCCCCAAACTGAACACAGTATTTGAGATGCAGCCCCATGAGTGCTAAGTTCAAAGGGACAATTACTTCCCTAAGGCATAATAATATTTTCTCCCTCCCTGTGAATACACAAGGTACTTTCTTGTCTCCTATTTGATACAACAAAAATTTGTAAGTCATTTGATGTAATTATTTAAAAAGCAGGAATAAAAAATACAAAATTCAAAAAAACAATCCCAATTTTTGAAAATACCTTTTTAAACTTCTTCCGGTAACTCTGGAATACAAACAACTCAATACTAAGTGGCTATTGATAGGTTTGGTTTTTTTTTTTTTTAGTTCTCTCTAACACGAGGACTACCAAGCACTCTGGCCATATTAATGTCCTAAACATCTCAGGGAAAAGAGTGCTTTGCAATGTACTTCAGAAACAGCAAATGAAGTGCAGAAGAGTTTATAGGAGTGACTTGTAAATGTATCTTTCATCCCAAACCTGAAATTGACTGCCATTTCATTTACTCAAAAGCATGAAAGGTTGTGTTCTTCATGGTTTGTACAACACTACACAATCCTACTTGTGATAGGAATCAGTAATATGAACTATGAATTCTAAGACAACTTTTCTACTGCTAGACTACAAAGTACTATCTACCACCTTATCATACACAACCCACACTTCAAATCTTAACTGCCTAATCTGACTTTCAAAATGCACTTTTCCGTGTTTCATAAAATATTTCTTGTGATGAACAAAGCTAAAATTTACATCTGCACATTTACAACAGACTCAATCTTGTAAAACTTATAATAACTATTAAAGGAATTTAAGCTCTGCTGCTAAAATCCATTGATGATTAACTTATTAAATCAGACAAATGCTTATCAATATTTTTTATCACTTTAGATATACTGGCATTCAACAAATATTAATCTGATCTGATTACAAGGAGCCTGAACTTTTCTTGGGTGATAAGTGATAACTTCTAAGGCCTTTTTATGGTTCCCCTCATTTTTCACTTATGAAACTTATTCAGTGTCTCAGACTGCAATCATAAATTTTTCCAAGGTCACGCAGTTGTATTAGGCTTTTCAGCACACAAACAGTGCTAAGACAATAGATTAGCACAAACTTCTTTGTTAGGAGGAGGAGAGAAATCTCCAGAGCTAGATAGAGATCAATAAAAAAAAGAGATTAAAATCTAATATTCACTATATACTTTCACTTTAAAGAACATGTTTAGTCAGGGAAACTCTCTCTTGCTTCACCCTGTTTTTCACTGTTAGGCCTCATCTTAGCTAGCACATCTTCTTGCCTTCCTCACATGGGATCTTGTATTTTGCAATTACACAATTAATTCCAATGCATGTAAAACAATCACTCTGCTACTGAGACAGAACTGCTACTGATCAACTGATCAACACCCCTTCATATTGAAGTATGTATTTCAAACACAGGCTACAGATAGGCATGGAAGCAATCTGTACCACTTGGATCCAAACTTGAGGGCATTTGGATGTTACCCCTTCAAAGATCTACACAGTCAACGGCTTTACAGCTCTAAGGCTGAGTCTGTTCTCTCTTGCAGAGATTTTACATTCATTTAACTCTATCAATTTCCTTGCTCCAACACAAAAGGTGGTATATTGCAATGGGTGCCCTAAGCAAAAAAGACCTGGCCATAATTTGAAATTAGAAATTAGTAGTTATTACTCAAGGACTCTATTTACCATCAGCAGTCCATATTTGTCTTTTATTCTTCCTAAACAGTTTAACGAGCAGCTAGAGTAAATTTGAATGGTATAAAAATGAGGGCAGTAGAGACTGTAATATTAAGAAGATTTCTATTTATTTGCTTTATTGAAGGTGACTCTCACATCTGTTGGTACCTCCCTCTGCCCCGGGTAGAGTTATTGAGGGCAGAACATAAGGCAGAGACTAATCAAAGATTGTTCCAGGTTGCTTCAGCCCTTATAAGATCTGCTGAGGGAAGCACACTGTGAAAAGTTCATATCTATATGAAGCCATCTCTTGTAAAGATAAGAAAAGCTATGCAGAGGGCTGAGCGCTGACTATTCTGAAGTCTGCTGAAACACAAAGGCAGATAGTCACATACTGCAGTACAAGGAGTGGCACATGGCTTGAGCCATCCCTGAAGATAGTTGATATTTTCATTTATGGGTACAGCTTCCACTGGAATTTAAAGCTATTTGTGTGGCTACCTCAAATAAATTCTTTATCGTATGTTTCCAGATTACTCCATATTTACAATTTAGATTTTAAATAACTCATAATAAAACGTCAAAATACTGGAAGAGTACTGCAATCAAAAATTAAACTGAGACTGAAAGGGGAAGAAAAATGTTTGATCTTAATTATTTCTTGCATTTGAATTAGTAACATAAAATGCATATGTTTAACAGACAGCAATGCTGAAGTAATGTGTCACAGTGGGTAAAGTGATCAGAAATTGAGTTTTGGCTATGAATGCTAAAAGTTAATTAGCCTAAGTAAACAAAATGTGTTCAACTTTTTCAAAGGTGGTTATTTATCACCTAAGGCCAGCTAAACTTAGGTGTGTTTGTGAATAGATAAAAATTTTGTCTGTGACATTGATTACACATGACTGAATAGACCTTAGCTGAACCTCTGGCCTCATTCATGCTAAATGGGGTTGTTGCCAAATATCATTACTTGCTCATATATCTCCTGTTGTACTTTATACCAGGATTGCAATAAAATTACTGAATTGATTTAAGACTTAACATACCAGCTTTTATTTAGGTTTTATTACTTACAAACCTAAAGTAATCCTACTAGGTAACTTTTACTACAAATCATAATATTTTGTTTATATTTCATTTGAATAAAATATCTATTTAAAGTCACTACATCTCATGATACTCAAAATGAAATTCTGAGTTAATAAAAAAGGATTGTATCTCTAATAACTATTATTTTCAGATACACAATATCTAGTCCATTGTCTGCTCTTTTAAGATTCTGCATCTCTCTCAGTTTCTTTCAGAATTGAGATTCAAGGAACCAGGAAGATTAGGTAAGTATAATAAGGCTGGAGAGTTTTTTGGAATGGTCAGTTATGTACTGGAGTTAACACTCCAGAACAGTGTTTTCAGCAAATACTCTTCTTCTGACAATCTAAGCAAAGTATTTGGAACATATTTATTTGGAAAATCTATTGCTCAGCCCTTTCTGATACTAGACAGTTATCTGCTATTGTACTAAAAAAAAGATATGCACAAGTATCGTCACTTGAACATCAGGAACTATTAGCTCAGAAAGTAGTGTGGTTAGTTTTTGTGGTTTTTTTTTTTTTCCAAATTTATTTATTGTGCCACTGCTTTCACATGTTTGTCAGGAATACTACACCTAATAACAACATGCATATATTTTCTAAAGCTGGAAGTAAAACAGTCTTTTAAGTAACAGAAACTGGATGAGTTAGCATGAAATACAGTTGCTGTCTGCTTTTGATTTTTTTCCCTACTCAGTACTTACTATATGTATTGCTGGCAATTGCAAAAGATGTATCAAGGATTTTAGTTCTTCATCAGAAATAATATTCATTTTCCAGTCAATGCGTATCTTATTTCTTCCACCATTAATTCTACAATGTGGTCTCAATTATATCCGTAGAAGTGGGAAACAACCCATCCTGACCCAAATATTTCTGAATTAATAAATGCTCTTTATCAATCTGTTATACAGATTAATGCACCGCAACCAGCAAGATGATTAAAATGACCCTTTGTTATGGGAATCAGCAGGACCCGTAGAATTTAATTGCCAAAAAGTTCAATGTCATCTGGCACCTATCTTTTAATCTGTTAATGCTGCTGAATGTGACTACAGTCTTTGTATGTTAAAAGTGGGTGGAAATATTAAATCAGTTTTCCATTACTGTATGGATCTTGCTGTCAGGGTTACACGGTTTAACTGTATTTTGTCACCTAGGACTATGATCATGAGGCATTTACAATCCAAGTTCTTTTAAAGGGAAGAAGTTAATAGATCAAAGTAAGTCATTGCTGCAATTGAATCAAATGAGATGATAACAAAAATGAAACTGGTCAAGAGGAAACATAGGCTTCAAACAGTCAGTCAGCAGTAATGAAAACCATGCCTTCCTTTGAACAGTTGTTTTTAATCTTCTGATTAAGGATTCTCCTGCTGCTGTACATATTCTTCTTTTCTGATCAGAAAATTTACTAAAGACTGAAAGACCTGTGTTTACAGTTTGAAAGCTTCCTGCAGCAGTTTTAGTTTGGTGAAGATCTTTATTTTCCTTCATTTTGGTGCAAACATTGAAATTGATATCCATTTTGTCAATGGGAGGAGGGAAAAGCAACCTTGTGGTCACTTGCATATGATTATTAGTTCCCAGTGATCGTACGATGGGGAAGCATATGCTGAAGCATCTCTGTAACATAAAACTCTTGAATACACAAAAAGAAAATGGAAAAATAGATGCGATCCATTCAAAAGATCACCAAATCAGGAGTAAAGAAACTGACTTTGATCTCTGGTCTTTGAATTGCAGGGATATTACATGTACAAATTACCACAGCATCTGAATGACATCTAAAATCCTAGACAGATACAACAATAACAATAATAACACCACCACCTGTCTTTTGTACAGGGCTTTCATATGGGGCTCTCAAAAGAGCTTTACAATAATAAATATTAGCACTATTCCAAACTTACATATTGAAAGAAGAAAGGCAAGTTTGCGTGAGCTACATTGTCTTCAGTAAAACAGAAACAAGACTGACTGCTGACACTATACTTCCTACAATTATTAGTATATTAATAACATAATGAATTCATTTCTAGTATTACTGGGCTTATTCCTAAATTGAAAGTACTTCCACCCTTTGGCTTAATGTCATTTATAGTGTTGCAGGATGACACGACATTGCCTATTCCATTCATTTATTTCTGAGCAAAAACTGTCAGTAGAATGGAGACTACTGTGAAAGTTTTCTAACCAGAAGCGTTACAGTATGTGAGAATCAGGTAAAAACACCACAAGAAGGTCAAATGCTAAACTGCAGTGCAAATTGCAATTTAGCATTTGTTACAGGCTTAGTAAATACCCCACTAATGAACCAGACCTTTATTAGAGTTCATATCATTGGTGATTAAGCTTTTGCTGACAACTCATTTCACCTCCTGCACTTCTGCGTTATGCTTTACAATAGGAAAAGAAAAAAATATTAATGCCAAGAAAGATCAGACACTTTGTGTGTTTTATTGCAACATAATGTCTTTATTGTCTTCTAATTTAAGTAATTTGAACTTTTTTTTCAGTCCCCACAGGCTAATTCAAATGTAAATATAAAATATCCTGACAACCAAAGCTTCTAAAACTCATGAGTTAATCACATACCACTAATAAGATTTTTTTTCTTTAATAAAGGAGGAGATGACAACAAAAACATACGGTACCTCATCTAGTTCCATTTCATCTGGACTCTCCCATGGTTTGATAAACTTTCCACGAGACCTCTTCAAAGGCACAATAACTATGTAATAACCTCTGTAAAGGAAATAGTTGGACAAAAGTGAAGTTGAAGGAAAAGGAATAAATTGATGGAGCAAGTTTCTGTTAGGAGGAACTTCAGAGAATAGCGGTATGTTAAGAAGAAACTTTTCCATTTTATTATGCCACTGCAGCCTTCTAAACATATTTGTGAAGATTCACTCTTGAAACCACATCCAGTGTAAAACATTTGACAAACAAACGGCACCAATTACCTGCCTTTTCCTGTAAACATATAAATATGTATAAGAAACGTTAATTACAATGTTCAAAAATGCCTACATATTTGACTGCAGCTTATTATTTCAGTTGAAATACAAGAGCCATGGGGTATTTGTGACCCGCCACTGTCACACTTGGGAAAAACCCCAAACTTCTAGATTGAAACATATTACCATATATTTAGATCTCAATTATCACCCCATCTTCCCCCATTTTCATGAATAATCAAAATAGTAGGTTAACATAATATGTTTGTTGATGCCAATACTATTATACAGAGAAAACAAAGAAGACATAGCATACATTCCTCCCACACACTCTTTACTTTTGAGTATCAATCACCATCAGCTTTACCTACTTAAGTATTCTGTTCACAATCATAGACAACAGAGCTTAATGTATGCTCTCTTTACAGCTAGATTTGCAAATTACATATAGCAGTTTTCCTCAGAAACATTTTCCTGAAAATATCTTCCTCCTGCCCCCCATGGAGACTAGTAAATTATACTTTCTAGTATAACAGAGATATGGCACTTTCCTTGTTTCCTTCACAAAGCCTGGATACATGTCAGGCAGATCCATAATTTCACATTACTGTGAGGAAAGAAGCAGAAGAATCACAACAGCAGGACATCCAGGATGGTATAATATACATCTTCTTGATAAACACACTTGTCAAAAAGTCAAGCACTCTCCATCTCAGAGGAGAGGGAAAGAAGCTGCTCTCCTTTGTTTCTAGTAACAACAGAGCTTATTAAGTAGGTGTCTCCATCTCTCCATTACGGAAGATAATTTTAGTGTCTCATGGACCATCTTCTCTTCTAGTCTGCCATTTTTTACAGCCTATTCAACCTTCTGCAGCACTGACTATTCATTTTACTCATGCAATGCAGTTGAAAAACCTAAAGTAATTAATGAAAAGAGAGTTTACAGAAAGGGACTTGCCTTACAATTGATCCAAAACTATCTCTTTCTAAACTGACTCTGTAAACTGTCTTCCTTCTATACTAGTGCACACCATTGGTCCATTTTAATGGCCTCTTCTTAATCAAAGCTCCTTCCCATTAAAGAAATGTAACAAAACTTTGGATTTTTAACGACTGTAGCAAGGGCACGTATTTATTAGTACTCGTGTTAAGAAATTTGAAAAATTTCTCTGGGGAAATGCTGAGCTCCAACAGTTCTGTGTTGGCCACAGATTTTTAACTGCTGCTTACTTGGTCTATTCCAGTATTTAAAAAAAAAATCTGCTGCATGCATTATTATAGTAACAATATGATAAATTACCATTTACACTGATGTTCTTATTCAAAACTAGAAAGGCAGGTTGAAGCCAGATTTTAAACCTGAATATGTATTTTTAAAATTCTTTGGATACATGAGTAACAAATCCTAGTGAATGATGATTTATGCATGCATACAATAACTACAACCTACATACCTTTTCTTTAACAGATGCCTAAGAGTCAAGACAAAAAGTAATTGAGAATTGACCCCTACATGTTTTTCAGACATCGAAGATACATGTTCTGGATGAACTGCACAGCAGTCTCTTACTTATCCGTTTTTTTTTTTGCTTCATCTTTCTTCTTTTTTTTTTTTTTTTTTTTTTTTTTTTTTGATGCTAACAGGGTGTTCATACTTTTTTTTTTTTTTTTTTCAATCAAGGAACACCCAGCATGCAAATGTTACTTTCACACTCTTTCACACTTTCTTCATGCATGCCTCCCACTCATAACTTTGATCATGCACTAAGACTTTCAGCACATACAAAGTATTTTAAAGCTGAAAGCACATCAACAGCAAGCAGAAAAATGAAACTGTTCACATAAATATACAGTGCTGCAAATTGCAAAGGACAACAAAGTTCTGCTATTTCCAGCTAACTCCAGAAAATGCAGTATCTCTTAAAAAAATGCTTTATTATTTCCTTTATTATTTTTTTGTTTTATTTTGAATATGGTTTTTTTTTTGGGAGGGGGGGAAGGGGAGAGGAGAAGGGCAAGAAATGGAAGGTTTGCTTGGATATTGCTTGAACTACTGAGTATTACAAAGGCCGAGGTCTCCCATAAAACCCTGTTTTTACCTAAGACTTTGCAAAGATGGAAGAGATTCAGAGAAACATGAACTGTCCTTTATCCATAAAAATTGCTTTGGATTAGGCCAAAATGCTAGAGCATAATGGAGAAATTGCTCACTTGAGACGACACCAGCAAAAGAGATCCATTTTACCTAGCATAACCTGAGCTCTATTCCAGTTTGTATGCTGTATCACCATCACACATTGAAATAATGAAAATTACTTCTACCATCTTTAATAAATTGCAAAGGTTCTTCTAACACTACCTTCAATTCCATTAGTATTTACCTGTAATTCATTAGAGCAAACAATTAACTGTTTCACCTTCTGTGTAATTAGTATTATTGAAAGATTCTCAGTGTATAGTACTTCATAGTAAGACAGAGACAATCACAAGCGTATAATGTACCCATAGAAGAACAGCAACCGTAAAAATGTCAACATAACTATTACACAGAATTGTTCTTCCCATACAAAGACTATAACTGCAATAATCTTACTTATTCTGCCAAGCACCACGTAAGCTTTTTCTGCTCAGTATTTAGCTGCTTTGGTATGCCTTCTTTCAAGGGTCAAGTTAATCTATTTTTTTGTGGTTTTGTTTTTCTGTCTTAAGCCCAACCACCTCTTAGGAAGTAGATATAGAAGGAGGAGGTGCATTATCTCAAAACTGGCAGTTGGACCCCATAGGTTTAATGTACCTTTCCTGATGTCACTTAGACTCTTTTATTTTTTACACTACATATTTTTACACTACATTAAAAGGAAGGGCATTGGCTCTTTTTCCACTGCTATCTTCTGCTATTGTTTGACCAGATACCCTGCACTTTTTTCTCTCTATGAATGCTCTCCCTTATAAATCTTTTTTGACTCATTCCATCTTCAGTCTTCCTTAGCTGCATTTGTTACTGACCACATCTTACTCAATCTAATGATAATGGCTACATTTTTCAGTTTCTCATCCTTTTAATGTTTCAAAGTGATTTCTTTCTTGACCTCACCTACCTCAAAATCTTCAGTCAGTAATGAAAAAGGGGAGCAGCTTTCTACAGAATCATCAGTAAAAATCCACCAGGGAGAGGACAAGTTGAATCCCCAACAATATTTAATGACTTGCTCATTTTCCTCCCCATTTCCTTTACATTACACATGGGAACTTTATAGACCAACAAGAATCACTATAAGGAATAACACTTATTGATTGTACCATGCTTCATGTTTTCTTGGCAAATCTTTATTGTCTAACCTTTCTAATCCCTGCTGACTGTGCGCTGTCAGCTTTTTAGTGCTGTTTCTGCTCTTTAAATCTCCATAGCACCTTTTCTCACAAAATGTAAGTAATCTCTAGTAAACTCTCTGTCAAAATTTTCAGCAAAATCTCCCGTTTTCTTTCTGGGACCAGTGGAGAAGACCTGAGATTTTTCTTTTAATAAAAAACTTCAGAATTAATTCATCTGAATTAGTATAAGTGCAGTAACAATTGTTTAAAACTCCACATAATTCTGGAATGACTGAGTCTGAGTACTTCAAGGTGCTGCAGCAGGGCAGCTACCCATTGATGGGTTATCCATTCTTCTTGAGAGGATACACTGTTCAAAACACAACTGGATTCCTTAATCCCTCTTTAATATTTGAAATCAGTGGTGAAACACAAAAGTACTCTAAGAAGTAACTACAAACTGAAGGACAACCTTTCTCCAAATATTTCCATCTAGATTTTACTCAGTCTTGCATACTTGGCTAAGTGACGAACTTATAGAATAGTTTCAGTTGGAAGGGACCTACAATAATCATCTAGTCCAACTGCCTGACCGCTTCAGGGCTGAACAAAAGTTAAAGCAAATTGTTACGGGCTTTGTCCAAAAACCTCTTAAACACTGACAGGCTTGGGGCATCGACCCCCTCTCTAGGAAGCCAGTTCCAGTGTTTGACCACCTTCTCAGTAAAGAAATGCTTGCTAATGTCCAGTCTAAACCTCCCCTGGCACAGCTTTGAACTATTCCCATGCGTCCTATCACTGGATACTGGGAAGAAGAGCTTAGCACCTCCCTCTGCACTTCCCCTTCTCAGGAAGCTGTAGAGAGCAATAAACTTGCCACTCAGCCTCCTTTTCTCCAAACTAGACAAAACAAAATTCCTTAGCTGCTCCTAACAGGACATGCCTTCCAGCCCTTTCAGTAGTTTTTTTGCCCTCCGCTGGATGCATTCAACTATCTGTACCATTACGAAGAATAAATCCCTGGTCCACCTCTACAGCTCTAGATTTTATTAACAGTAAAAATAATCATCGTTCTGGAGACAAAAACAATGGTATGTCATTCATTCACTCACTTTATATTCTCATTTGAAGGTACTTCTGGAAGTTCCACAGTTATCATGCCATCCAAGTTGGTCTTTCCAATGAAGACTGGCTTGGTGCGAAGCACATCTGGCGCAGTCTTTGCTGTCACTCTGTGCTGAAGACCCCCAGCACTATTCCCTCTGTTCGTCAGCACAAATGAATATGATGTCTCTGGCTTCAAGTTAGTGATCAGCTTTTGCGTAGCACGTCCATCAACCTCCACCACCATTTTCCCATCATCATAAAGGATCTAAGTTAATATATAAATTGAAGGTGGTTTTAGTTACTAAGACGAGGCAACTGATACTGTCACACTGAATTCAGGAATGAACCTTAGCTATAAATTTAAAATGAAAGTTAGTGGGCATTTTAGGCTGTAAGATAGTACTGAATTCACTACTGTAACTAAACTTCTCACTTTCAGGGATAAAAAGGAACTACATTAATTTATAGCAGTGTAAACACTCCTAAAATCCAGTTTCACTTATTCAAATTCAGTACTTTTGCTTGAACCCAGCATTTATATCAAGGCACACTTTTTGTTAAAGGTACCTTTACTTTTTCATTCACACTCCTTATACAGGAAGGTTTTTGCAACATTTAGTTTGTAAAATACTGCTCTTCACTCGCCACTGCCTGAGGTGACACAAGTGATGAAGAATGATGCCAGCCAGACTGCAGGTTACATTGAGTCTCTTTATCTGGCTAATGTGGAGTAAAAGCATTGTAATGCAAAAATGTTTTGTTGTTAATGAGAGGAGACAAAAACCAAAATGGTAGTCAGTTACAGTCACTACAGAAATTACTAAAAAAAAAGAATAAAATGAATCTTTTCTTTCACTGTTTTCTCTAAAATATAGTAGCAATGAACTACAAATTGAAAAGCTGTTCATACCATGCATAATAGCCAGTATGATCCTGACTTGGAAATCCTGCCGCAACAGTGGAAACCTCATCTTGCAAAACAACTGAATTTAACAGCTTGGGTCAATATTGCTGATTAGTTTGCATTCTTAAATGCAGCAATACCAAAAAAATCCACATGTTCAGTAACCCACTTAACCAGGTGAATGACATTGTCTATAGTCTGTATTTTCTCTTGTACAAATGGAAAGCAACTTACTTTGAAAGGCAAGGCTGAATTGTAATTTTCTGGAATTTCCCAGGACAGCAAAACAGATGTCTTCATTACTGCTTTAACATGAAAATTTTTTGCAAACACTGCTGGAAAAAAAGAAACAATGTATATAAACAACATCTTGGAGCTCAGATCTTGTCATATTTCCACAGCTACCTGGAAGTATTAGCTTTCCATTTAGGTAAAACCAACAAGGATTCACTTCTCCTACCTGTTTGTTCATATTTAAATATCACATGTTAACTCATTCTCACTCTTATCTAGTGACAACCCAACACGTACATTTTCCTTACCTGAAAGAACTGTGAAGATGTTAGCCAGAACCTGCTTGGCAAGGGACAACTGAATTCTAAGGCATCCAAAACATATTAAGATTTACATACTTTACCTTTTGTGTTTGATGAACCTATTTTTATGAATGGGCTGGTCAGTTTTATTTACAGCTTCAAAAACACTGATATCCCAAGACTGATACTCCTTTAAAGGTCAACGCCATAAGCAGACAAATCCTACCTTGATCCACGGGTAGTGTCCTGAACTGGACACTTGGACTATATGGACCAGGCCCTTTGCTTGTGTGGGCACGTACTTTTACATCATATGTGGTATCTGGTTTTAAGCCAGAAAGTGTCATAGTGGTATCAGCAGGAACAACAGGGAGTTCAACTGGCTGGTAAGCAACATTGATATCTCTGTACAAGATGGTATATTTGGTGATAATGCCATTTCTCTCTGCCAAGAGTGGCATCTGCCAAGTTAATTGAACTGATGTAGAAGTAGAGCTTTCCGAGTGGAGATTTTGGGGAAATCCACTGGGTACCTCTTCAGGAACAGAAATCTCTTTAACCATCTCCTCCCCAAAGCCCACTTTATTTCTAGCTGAGAGCCTGAAGACGTAAGAAGCTCCTTTGTGAATATCTGTGGCTGTGAAGTGATCTTCCTTCTCTGAGAACTCCATGGTTGTAAACGTATCCACATCTTTGCGACCAAACTTCAGCCGATAACCCTGCAGCGGGCCAAAAGTGTCCACAGGAGGGTGCCACTGAATTAGAGCCGTGTTCATCTGTGTGTGGCTAATCACAAGTCGAGGTTTGCCTGGAACTGTAGCACAATGTTATTTAAAGATGATAAATACAAACAGAATTGCATGTACAATTCTTAAGGCTAGTTTTAGCAGGAATAGGGATACATTTTCTCTTCCCTCACTTTTAGATCCATGAATTACTGTCTTATGGGAGAAATAATACCTGTCGCCTGCACTATAGTCATACAGTATAATGAACTATGATAGTAAAGCCATTTACTGTTTGTTGTCCTCTTCCCTTAACATTATTTCTAAATACAGAGAACATTCAGAGGCACAGGACTTAGGCACACAAGTCAAGAAGTAAAACTTCAAACAGACATCTTATGAATGGTTCTGTCTCACTTACAAATCCTTGCTTGTAAAAAAAGAGTATTGTCATAAGTATTCATTAATTTAATCCAAGGCACATTTCTGCCATTCCTGTAAATGGAAAAATAATTAATGATAATAAGAATAGAAGTAGTAGTAATAATAATAATAATGGAGAAATTGCAAATTTCTAGATGTAGCTAACATAACTTTTGCCATTGATAGGTAACATGTGATAGAAGTGGAGTCAGACCAACCTTGTCATCAACTATCACTACTACATATGATAGAATCCTATTGTTTGACTTTCCATACAAATCACCTCCAGCATTGGCTGTTTCAGCTTGCAGTGGTAGCACAGTTTGGAATTCAATTTTTTGATTGTCATATATAGTTTAGTTTCCAGAATGGTCTTGCTGCACTTGAACTGGATTTTTTTTTGAAGAAGACTAAATTTGAGCTCTTCTTAACTTGCATACCAGATACACAAAATCCTCAACTGGGACCTGTTGGTCAAAACTGATGATTGTCTTTCACAGAAGTTCAGACTGTAAGTGTGGTAAGAACATTCTGTCTACAGGATCAAATTAACCCAAATTAAGGGCTTATGTGGTGTACACTTTTGAAGTCCCAATATCAGTTGCTCTCATTTACTGTCTCTATTGTATTTATATATTGATTTTTATTTATTAATTCATTTATATTCATATATATATAAATTTCATTTATATTTTCATTAATATTCCTATTTAAAAAGAGTCTGTTTCTATTACAATGACTTATTTGATAATGAAGCATATCCATAACTATTTAGAAATTTGGTGTTCATTGTGTACTAATGCCTGACAGGTCAAGAGACTAGAAGAGCCTTGGGAGTAGTAGTGCCATGATAACATAGTCTTCCATGAAGACTAATTAGTTCCATCTGCATTCAAAGCCTTCCCACGTGAATGTAACTGCTGCACTGTGAGCTCTGGTTCCTGTATTTAAACACTTCAATGGATTTTATTACTTATCTTCAGTTCTCAGGCACCCAGCAAATCAGATTCTTATTGTCAGAAGTTCTGACTACCATTCCATAATGAATTAGGAATAAGGAGGGAGGAATGGCATGGCTTGAAGAAAATTACGCATTTAATAAGCTCTTTTCTCATTTTTTCCGTCTTAAGTCGTGACATTGCTTCTAACTGCCTAAGAATTATAGTTAGTTTTTATATAATTTTTCCAAATTTCCTTCCTTTTAAATGTCTAGTTCACCTGCAAGTATTATTCCCAGGAATTTTATAAGTTTTTTCCTACATTTTCTGCTGTGTAAAGAATATCGCTCTGACTAGTTCTGACTTTTTCCTCATTGATTATTATGAGCTGTGAAGGCCTTTTGCAGGCCATATTTTTCTCTACATTATAACTATTACTGAAACCAATGGAGCATATGAAAGAGAAGAAGAGTCCACACAAATAGAATAATTCCTCCTTCAGCTTTCTAGAGGAGAAACTGCTGGAAGATGTCACTACATTATTTTTGTGATAAATTGCTTTTATTTCCTGTGGCAGACCTCACAGTTAGAACTATTTTTTAACCTTTGTGGTAATTACAGGAAAGAAAGAAAGAAAGAAATTGCTACTTGCTCTTGATCAGAACAGGGGAACTAATAAAGCTTACTTATCCAATAAAATACTCTATGATTAAAATGGTAAATAACAACAGTCACTTTTTAATTTTTAATATCTGATTTTGCGAAGTGAATGAATTTCCTTTTTGTTAACATGCAACTACCGATAGAGAAAGAAAATGTTTTTCTCTCTCTATTTCCAGATAGCTTTCAGTTAACATTTTCTTTTAGTGTGATCACTTGTGAATATTACAGTCTTGTGGGACAAAAGGCAGGATTCTGTGCAGTCCTATATACAGTAGTGTCATGGAATAGCTCTATCTAGAAACTTGTTCTGATAATAATATCTGAATTTGCCATGAGCCCAAATGAAGTGAAATTGCCCATGAAAAAATACATTCTCTGACCTAGTGAAGTCCACCTCCGTTACTACACAGTAGGATGCCCCTCCACATCCCTTTGCAACAGTCATTACACCAAACAGTTGTAATGGTTTGCCATTACTAGTAGAAGCTTATGAAAACTGCCTTTGCCAAATTACATGAAGTAATTTGTTTCTGTTAGCTGCTACACAGTACACCACTGTCCTAATGTAAATTTTCTCCTCTTAGCTGAAATATGTATTTCAAGATTGCTGTCCAGCACAGAGAGTAAATTCCAAACAATGGACAAGCTGTTGTGCTATGAGATTCTTCAACTATTATTACCCAGAAATTAAAGGTTTGATTGAATTCTTCATAAAAATTGTGTTATATTACTGACTAGTATGTCTTAATTTTTATCAAGGTCTTGTTAATCACTTATTTTGTAGCTTCTGGACCAAGTAATCTAAAATTTTGAAATATTTTGACTTGAAATGTTCAGTAACATTTTCTCTTCCATCTGATTTCAAAAACTAGGAAAGTAAAGTGACTATAAGACAAAAGCACACTTTGGAGTGAAACTATTAACTGCGTTCAGTGACTTCACTAATAACTGCAGTCACCGTACTGTAGGTTTACTTATATTTAGTGAATCTTTCCTATCTAAAATTGTAAATGACGCTTTTTTTTTCACAAACTGGACACAGCTGAATAGTTACTTAACATCTGAGTAACTTATGAATAGTAAGCTTCTCCAGTAAACATTTAAATTTTATTCTCCTTTCATATCTCTAATGTATATGAACTCACTCATTCCAATACAGCTGCACCTGACTTAAACCTCTAAAAATTAGATGAGAAAGTCAGATCCTTCATTTCCTTTACTGTAGTATTTGAATAGCACCTTCTTAGGAAACAAAACAAAACAAACAAACAAAAAAATCAAATGGAAACTATTAGAAAATAGCAGGGTATATTTGAGACCTAAAAGCTCCTGCTATTAATGCATCATTCACCTGACTGATATACTCTCATATAAAGATGGTGCACCAGAAACCCTTGGTACTGACTATATTTATTGTCTCCTTTTTCAAAAACCAGCATTTGAATTTTCTTTACAAAAAGAACTCAACCACAGCAAGCTGTAACAGCAAGTGAAGAGTTGTTCATACAACCTGGAACATATGAAGGAATAAGATGGTAACTAGCTGTTATCCTAGAGAACAGGAACAAACATTACTTGTCCACAGGGTGAAGCAAACAGCAAGAACAGTTTAATACATATTACATTTACAGGCATGCCTCTGATTCTCAATTGATTCTCAATTCTCTTCAGTCACTCAGTGTTTTATGGGACATGGGATTTGTTCATCTTAAAGCACAGACGCTTTAAGTTTTGCAAGCAGGTTTGCATAGTCTATATATATGTCCAGGAACTAAACAAATCATAGTCAATGTAATTGTGTTTATTTAAATTGGGAACTGAAATTTAAAAATAATAATGGATCAAGTGTCTTTTTTCTTAAATCACGTTCAAATCCAAGCGAGAAGTATATATCACTTTTTTCCCCAGAGCATGAGAATTCAGGAAAGATGAGAAGTTGGAGGGTAACCTTCAGCATCAGTCAAGATTAATGACTAGAAGGTACTCTAAAATCTGAAATGAAACTATAGGATATATCTAGCCAACAAGACTGAGATTTTTCCAAGGAAGCTGATGAGACAAGTTTCCGATATCAGTACAAGATGTGTTTTACATTCACTGACTGTTTTAAAAATTGAGTCAATCAGTATAAATAAAAATACATATGCCTTTGGACTTTATGCATTAACATAAACAATACATTGTTATTAAGTGACCCGTAATGGTGCTACAAAAGTTTCCATGTGATTGTAATGGAATAACCTTAACAGCCACACTACAAAAGCCAGAAAATTAACATCTACAGGCTGTGAACTCCTGTGAGTGAATACCACACTAAGGTTGCGGTGCTCTCATTTGGTTAAGCTGTGCCACGGTGAACCATTCAAATTTTAAAATCTTGTTCCTCATCTAAAAGCAATTCAGTTCACCCCATCAGACATCTAACTGAATCAGATGAATTGGTCATGCAGTCAGATACCCACCATCCAGTACCACCTGTGATCTAATGCAGACTGAACACAGTGGCATGCTGCATTTTGCTCCAGTTTATGCTTCAGATTACCACGGAAGCAATATGTGTTTCAGGGTTTCACAGGCTGTCATTCTGTTTGCTAATTCTCTGCTTTAATAATCACACTCTTCTGAGATAAGTTGTGGCTCTAATACAGATAGGTTCTTTCCATGTTCTTACTAACAGGCAGCAAGATAGCTGTTCTCACAAAGATCACAAAAGCCCTTCACAAGTTTTTAAAATATTCTTCTCAGCTCTGAATTTCTATTTCTCTCCAAGAAGATACCAACCAGAATGGAATTGTTACTAGAGAGTATAAAGTTAAATATTGCATTTCGGCCATACCTTGAACTGAGAAAGGGACAAAGAGGGACACTGGTTCTGTTTTCATCTAAACAAATGAAGGGCCAAATACTGAAGCAGAAAAACCTATGTCCTATTAATACTTTTTACACAACTGAAGACTTTCAAATGGTAGGAGCAAAACACTAGCAGGAAAAGTCAAAGGATTTATTCAGAGATTAACGCGTATGTGAGTATTACCTGCACCAGTAGTAGATACAAGTTTAGGCTTGCTGCGTGCTCCATCACCTTTTGTTGTATAGGCTGTCACAGTGAAGGAGTATGTAGTTTCAGGCTGAAGCCCAGAAATTATCATTTCCTAAGATGCAATAAAACAAGAATAATTTATTAATAATAGATAATTTTCCAGGAGAGCACGGAATCCTTCAGGCAACCCCTGTGTATTACATACAGTGCGCACGCGTTTGTGCTACTGGCAGTGACAGCAAGCATTTGAGAGCACCAACAGATTGTTCTGTGTGAAATACTTCACAATGCAAGATGTTTCACTCACTTCAGCAATAAAAGACAGCACACTTCTAAATAGCATGCCTCAGGCAGTTTAAGGCACAAGGCCAAAGGCTTAGTGGTGTGAACAGTGAATAAAGCCTTCTGAAATACCTTGCCTGAGGAATACTACTGATATGGTGAAATGCATGCATATGTAGATATAAGAAATTCTGTTAACTTAGTCATTTACAGGACATCACTGATATAGTTATAAAATGCCTAGTAAGAAGAGTGTTGCATTTGTATCCGCTCTTCGTAAGTAATGATGGTTTAGCTGAACAAGAAAGCCTTGTTACTTTCATAACACTTTCATTGCAACCTGTGTTGGTGGTTGGATTGTGCATCTAAATATCTCAAAGTACTTCAGGAACAGCTCACTCTTCAGGCCTAAAAGAATTACCTAAAATACCGTTAAAAATCTTGTCAGCGAATAAGTCTGACGGCCCTCAAATGAACGACAGCAGCTACAAAACAAGTAGCTCTTCAGCTAGTACAAGTGAACAGGAGCAAGATCAAACTCTAAGTGTCAAAGCAAGAGGAATCTTTTTCCACATGCATGTGCACACACACGTGTACACACACAGGAGACGGTGAAGTGTGTGAAATGAATTAACCCTAATGAATGGCTACCTGAAATGAATTAAACTTACATCATGCTATAAGGGCAGCCACAGGAATTTAAGCCTTGACACTCACGATACAAATACATTTAACGTGCAAATATAAAAGGACCGTATTTGGAGGCAACTGACTGGCCCAAAGTTCCCAACTCATCAGTTTCCATTCTGTAGCCACTGGACTACTCCTTTGCATTTTCACATGACTGAATGGATTTACACTAAATGTCACTGCCGCCAGAGAGATGGTATATTTATGCATCTAGAATAAATAGCAAATGTGCAATCGCACACCCCTCAGATGCAACAACCATGAAAGTTAATATAAAAATTATGGGTCAGACTATTCATGGTAAATGGATTTTTGAAGATAGTGGGTATGAGCTCAGTACAGATGTGAGTAGAATTCGGCATTGTATTTACAGTCAGTTATTAGCAATCCAGAAATAACAAGGTAATGATCAGAATGAATGGGCAAAATAGTTCAAATAAAATAAAAACACATTAAAAAAACTACAAACCCTCGCCCTCCTTAGAGTCTATCTCAGAATTTAATTGACCCTAAATGCCAAAATCAGTAAGACAGACTTCTCATCTTCACAGGAAAATGCACCTAATATTAACAGCAAAAAATGGTAAAAAGCAAAACAATAAAATGCCATGCTTTTAAACAGTGATGAAGATATTAACCTCATCTAAAGCAAACAGTACTTCGTGGTGTAAGAGACATGACTGCATGTAGTGTTGTCATTAAAAAGTGTGATTTGGATACAGCAAACACTATTACTTAGGCATAAACACTGCAGGGCATTTGGCTTTCCTGATAGCATACAAAATACATTTGTCAAATAACCAAAAAGAAAGCACAACTGACTCCAACTTTCATCTACACAAAAAAATTTAACCTTAAAATGAATACAGAAAAAAACTGACTACTGCTAAGCAAGTCTGAACCGATTTTTATTTTTCTAACACCTTCTTGTAAAGAGGAAATTGTGAGCCAATGTTAGTGACAGCCATCAGAAATGAAAAAACACGAACCAGTTCTGTACATTTTGGCATCATGCTAAACCCCAGAACAAGCAAGCAACAGTAGCCCCCACTCTCCCTGGGAAAAGAAAAAAAAAAAAGAAAAAAGTACCATAAGGGAAAAACCTTGAAGTTAGGAGCATGCATTTGTGCAAATCACAACAAAACAAAACAAAAAACAAACAAACAAAAAAAACCCCAATCCCCCCGAAGAACACTCAAAAAAAAAAAAAAAAAAAAAAAAAAAAAAAGGAGGCTACAAGCAAACAAGCAAAAAGAAAAAAAATCCCAAACCCAATGCACACTGCTTTTCTGGCCAGTCAAAAACTACTCACATGTTCAGTAGTATCATCATATTCCCACTGATTTAGAGTAAAGAATGTTGGAAGGGAAAAAAAAAGAAATGAAGAGATTTGTAGCCTGGTTGAGGTAATGTTTTCTTCTTAATAGTAAAATAAATATGAAAGACGTCTGCAAAAATCATGTACAATCGAATTAATCATGTAGAATGACGTAGAATTTGGTTAATGAAATCAGGCCAGGCACTTTTAATTCCATTTCTGCTCTCCCTAAAGAGCAGCCACTTCTCTTTCCTTGAGAGATGAAAGAAGTAATGAATCTTCTTGCACAATGTAGTAATATTTTATAATAGATTGTACTAGCAAAAGCTACTGAGGTAGAATTCAAGGCCACCTGATTTATTTAATCATGTTACCTAGGCTATATGTTTAAGTTTCCTAAATGAATTCTATGCCTTATTTAAATTAATAGCAAGATTTTTTAGTCTTGAAACTTAACCACACTGATCTTTTACCATCAAGGTCTTCATACCTGCACAAGCCCCGATCACACGTATCACAGAAGCATGATAGGCAGGAAGGAGTGGCAGGAGAAGATAGAAGGTGACTATCCAGAGTGAACCAATGGCAAACAGGCAGGTCAAATTGAAACTTGGCAAAAAAAGAAACACGATTTTTGCCTTTGTGGTATTTGGGCTCCAATATCTCATCTAGTCTCCTATTTCTGACCTTCTAGTATTTCAAAATAATTTTAAAAAATTTAAACTTCTACCACACTGAAAAATCTGTGCAAGGAAGGGGAGAAACAAAGTGCAGCAGCATTTCCTTCCCACCTCCCCACCTGTTTCCATCTCGCTCTCCACTGAATTTAAGCTGTAAGGACACCACGTTTTGCAAAATAGGTAAGTACGTAGAGATAGATAGACAGACTGGCAGGTAGAACTGCAACAAAGACCTCCAGGAACAGAGAAAATACTTAGAGAAAAGGGTCATCAGCAAAACACCTTTGTAGGAGACCTGTTCTTGAAAAAGGTATCTGAAGAGCCGAAATTTAGAACTAAGACGGGAAGAAGAAACAAAAGAAGGCAAAAACTGTTTATTTATAAACATAAAATGCTTAAGAGGCATAACTCTTTACTTTATGCTAGGTTGATAATTTCTTGTATTTCCAGTCATTCCAGTCATAAATTGAGAGCTAGCAGTGAGAGGTGTGTACTTGATAATAGTTTCAATACAGGATGATTCCTCCAGTACCAGCAGCTTTGGGAATATTCAGTTTTACAGAGCATTACTGTATTCCAATCAGTAAAATCCTGTTTTAGAAGTTTTTTAAACTTGATGTGATTGGGCTTTTGTTTTCATTACGTCTCATAACTTATAAAACCAATGGGAAACCTTATTAACATTTACAAGTATCTAAAGGGTGGGTTTAAGGAGTATGGAGCCAGACTCTTTTCAGTGGTTCCCAGTAACAGGACGAGGCATAACGGGCACAAGCTGGAACATAGGAAGTTCCGAACAAATACGAAAAAAATATTCTTTACGGTGAGGGTGACAGAGCACTGGAACAGGCTGCCCAGGGAGGTTGTGGGGTCCCCTTCTCTGGAGACTTTCAAGACCCGCCTGGATGCCATCCTGAGTAATGCGCTCTAGGCAATCCTGCTTTAGCAGGGGAGTTGGACTAGAAGATCTCTAGATGTTCCTTCCAACTCTGAAAAATTCTGTGATTCTGTGAAATTTTGCAATATACGTAAGTCCCTACCTATTTAAACTAAGCTTCTCATTTTATTGCACAGTTATTGATATGAATAATGACAAGTATAAATGCCTCAGTTATTTCTTAAGTTGCACTGATAAATTAACGAAACATGTAGCGAGGTGGATACATGCTAATGACAGAAACACTGTACTAATGGGCTAACACAGTCTCCTAATGATTCTAGGTTCTCCACTGAAACAAATAAATATCTGGTGGGTGGATAATGTGGTGCACAGTTTGCAACATTGACTGTGACCTGATGCTGATGCTGATCTCCCTGATACTTGAAAACTTCAGAGCATAGTTATACGATGAAGTCCTCAGATTTAAGGGAGCCATCAGTATGTCACAGCTTAGCATTTAGTTGCACATCTATACAGAAAAGGATGCTTAAGTTTGTCCCAAGAATCTTTATATGTAAGTATTCTGAAAAAAATTTGTTAAAATAGAGATAAAGAATGTCAGCTGGTAAGCTGAAATACAGAAAGGAAAAAAAAAAAGAGGTAGTTCTGGATGGCTGTGTGGTACACTAAATGTTTTCATTGTGACCTGGAAAAGAACACAAAATGCCCTAATTACCTGTGCATCAGCCAGCATGATGTCCTTCAACGTGGGCTGACCCTTTGGCTCTCCATTTTCCATCCTCACGTAGTGGACCTGGTATCCTCGGATCTGACCGTGCTGCTTATTGGGTACAGGTGAGCGCCATGACACTTTAACAGCAGTAGAGTTGACAGCCTCTACCTCGACTTTGCGAGGAGGACCACTAGGAACTGGAACAACATCATTGGACAGAAGAGAATTACAGGCACCTGTCCCACCCATGTCTTTTGCTTTATTTTTTAAAAGGGCAGACTCACTATGTTTTCTTTGAAGAATACAAATTGTTCAACAAATGAAAATGCTCAACCAATCTGCTCTACCTTTCAGTGAAAAGATCAAAAAACATGACTGATGCAAAAAATGGAAGAAAAAAGAGTATTAGAGAAATAGAAAAACATGTAAAAATGTACAAAAGCCAAGGAAGATGCTTTGAGATTCAAAGCATTATAGTACAAAGAGATATTTTAATAATTGAAATAATAATAATAATACTAATAATAAAACCACAAAGGATTTAAGAAAAAAAAAATCCCTTATTTTTGTTTGCTAAGTTCTTTGTTTTTTTTTTTTTTTTTTTTTTTTTTTTTTTTTTCAGTAGTATAAAAAGGAGGCTGATAACAGGGCTGTCTTCTGTCACTTTCAAGCATGGAAGAAAAGAAAATGTGTGGAGCATCAGTTTTCCAAGATCAAAAACAAAACTAAAAAAAAAAAAAAAACCACAACCCAAAAAAACCCAAATCAAAAAGCACATGGAACAAGAAAGCAGTTTAAAAAAAAACCCAAAACCACCAAAACCCAAAATCTGAAGAAAAGTTCATTGACATAAGTGTTTAAAAATAACAATGACTGTAAAATCAAGGAAAAGGCAGAAAGATTTTCCCCTGAGAGTTATTTTTATGTTAAAGGAGGAGCAAGAAGGATATGTACGGGCTCAAAGTGCCAGCAGATTCATGTCACTCATAAAAAGGTACTTTCTGTTAAAAAAAAAAAAATTAAAATACCAAATATAAAAATGGTGTAGAAAGGACAAGTCTTTGATTAAAAAAACTCAAAGGGTGATAATATCTGTGATTTGGGAAAAAAGAGGAGCAGAAAAAAAATACTGTTAGGTTATACAAAAGACAGCAGATCGACAGAGTCATAGAGGTGCAAACTGATGTAGTGGAGGCAACATACCATCTTCATCTGTCCGAATCAATACTGCTAAGCTCTCTGGGCCAGGTCCAACATCAGTGTGGGCAGTCACAGAGATCCGGTACTCAGTCCATTTTTCCAGCTGTTCCAAAAGGTATTGGGTACTGTCCGAGGAAATTCCCAAAATTTCATGGGGCTTGACATCTTCTCCATCAATCCCAATGTACTTGATGGAGTATTCAGTGATTATGCCGTTCTGTTTTTCCACCGGTGGAGGTTTCCAACTTACCAAAATGCTAGTGGAGCTGGGGCTTGTGCAACTAATGTCTTGAGGAGGAGCTGATGGCTCTAATTTCAGTAGTGGGTTAAAGGAGGATTTGAGTGAAAGGATAGGAGTGATTGAAAAAAATGAACAAAAGAAAAAATAAAAATAAATAAAAGACAACCAAATGAAAATAAAAACTAAACCAAAAAAGTAGAAACTTGAAAAAGCAAAACGTCCAATAATCATGTGCACCTTGGCTTATTAACATGAGGAAACTGAAAATGAATAGACCAACTAAACGGTGAAAAAGGATGTAGGGGAAATACATGAAAGTGAAACCTCAAAATAATATTACCTACCTGTAATTAAAATTCTTCTTGAAATAAAACAAAAACGTGACACTTCTATGACTACTGATCTATCCTTAGAATCATTGCAATTACTGCAAGCAATAATAGTTTAAATGACACGTGACATGTATTTACTGAAAAATTTGGACATATCCCATTCAAGTGGGTTTACTTACTTCGAGAAAAATTCTCTTTTTACTGACCTCCTAAAAGCTTGCAATAATTGCTAGAAATTGCTCCATAAATTGCCATTTTTGTAGCCTCCCCACTCTCATAAACAATTTTTTTTTTTTTTTTTTTTTTTATAACTGAGTCTGCCTGGCACAAGTTAATCACAAATGACATTTAAATGGAAAGTGTTTACTGAAACATTTATTGTAGCCAACATACTAGGAGCATGCAGTCAATAGAAGACAAAGAAAGTCTTAGTCAAAGATTTACCTACCAGGAAAAAGTGACAGGCTTGTTGATTCTGACTGTAACTTGTACTTACCCTAGATCAGCTGTCAGTTTTATTTTTTTAACTCCTCTTGGAGACACCTTTGCTAGCAAAGAATTAAATCCTACCAGTAATTTAGGTAACTTCTATAGGAAAAAAAAAAAAAAAAAAAAAAATCTACCCCCAAACAACGTGTCAAGAAGGCGGGTATTAATTTTACAAAGAGAGTTCACAAGCTCAGCACATCAGAATGATGAGAAATTCTGACTTTGTTTCATTTCTTGTCACCAGGACCAATCTTCCAGAGCAAAAGTGCTCACCTTTACTGATTTCTACTCGAAGGAGTCTGTTAGTATATTTACCTTTTCCGGGCTCCAGAGCATTTAAGCATGTATGTCATTCCACTGCTTTCAGTGAGGCAATTCAAGTACTGAAAGTTAGGTATGCATTTATGTGCTTAAATGCACTTTGACTTAGCAAAGTCTATACTTACTACCTGTGATCATTCAGAGCACCAAAAAAGGAGACATAGTTCAAATTCACTGGCAGAAGAAGTGTATGTGGAGTTCTTTCCTATTTCTGCCTTCTCTCTTGTACAGAAAACACAAATTTGGGGTGTGAGATCTCTATGGTGATTTGGTTTTGGTTTTTTGGTCTACCGTTTTCTTCCCATTTCTTAAGGGAAAAAAGAAGCACATGGATTTCTGGTACTTATACTAAGCACATCAAACAAGATTAAAGCAACAGAGAAGGCCTAGGACCCTGCTGTGACCTATTGCATTTACACATGTATCTTTTGGTTCCCTACGGTTCTTCTACAGGGATCAATGGCTTTTTACTCAGTATGGTACACTGCTCTTCTGAAGGGAAAACAGGAGGGAATGTACCAGCATTTCAACTAAGTAGAGGAGGTGGATGGGGGGACAGATGAAAATTATCACATTTGGCATTTTTTTTAAGGCAAATTCAGTAATCAAGTACTCAAAACATGTTGGTCCCCTTCTACCATTGACTTGCGCAGGAAATAAAATGCAAGTAAAATGTTCCTTCAGGATCTTATATGTAAAGAGATAAATCCCTGTAGTATCTTCCTCTGAAACCATGATGAAAGGCAATTGCGTATTCTTGTGAATATTGATAACAAAGTCACAGAAGTTTAGTAATTTTTAATCCATTATATTCTGAAAATGCAAAATATTGCATTTATGTAACTAAGGATAATCTGTAGGCTACTTGTGTAACCAGTTTTATTAATGCATAGAATTTTTTGTTAAAATACACGATTTTTGCAAGATTTTGCAATATTTCAGCAAATAATCAGGGTCTGCCCACTGAAATAAATTGGATTTTCCTACTAGTTGAAGACATAAGGTTGAAAAAAGCCTATCTTATATTCGTGAAGGGGAAAATGGCAATGTAGTTATATTTGGAACATGCAACCTTGGCCCCTAGGTGTTTATTTTGTATGCAGTCTAAGCAACCTTCACCCAATATACAAGAACGGGCATTCTAAATGGCTGAAATGACTCGCAGAACAAATAAATACCTTTTTCCTCATCAAATTATTGATTCTGGACTACTAAAATTAAAAGGTGCCTTGCCACTCTCTCTAAAACTAGCTTCGTGTTATATAATCGTCTTTTGCGCTTAATCCAAATGCCTCAGAAATGGTTCAGGAGCACATTTAGCTTTGGCTAAAGGTCTGTAGCACTGCATCACCAGCCACCTTGATTACTATTAATATAGAACACTAAGAAAGAATGATGGTGTAATCACATATGTCATGACTGCAAATTAAAAAGCTTCATGTCAATTAAGAATCAAAATTTTCTGGTTTGAATAATATTACTTTTACAAAGGCCATTTAATTTAAAACAAATAGAAACAGAACTGCACTAAGTTTTAAAATCATGCAGTGTAATGCAAACTGTCAGGAAAGCCTAACTTATCAGGCAAGAGTAGCACTTCTGGACATCATCCTTGAATATCTGATTGTGTTAATTAAGTCTTAACTTAAATTTTTTAAAGGGTACATATAAATCCTTGACAAATTTTTGCATCTCATTTGCAGACAAATGTGATGAGTTTCACGACATTGTTTCCATAAGCATACAGTGAGAAAACAATTTTTGTACTGGTGTAAAAAATGACTGAACATCATAGAAAGCCAAGATTAAAAAAAAAATCTAACTTAAAAATTGAATGATTAGCTACTATAGGAGAACAGTTATGAGGAAATTTTTGGTACAGTTTGAAATATTCAACCTGAGCCACTCTAGAAATTTGTTGCACTTCAGAGAGATGCTTCAGGAACCTAGTATTACAGGAAATACGCAGACTGGGCAGGTGGAATTTTATTGGAGGAGGACTGCCATTGATGTACATCTATTACATGATAAAACATTTTATCCCTATTATAACATAACATATAATAAAATATTATTATGACAGCATAATATTGCCTCTTAAGACACTGGTTTACTGAGCTTTTTTCTGAAACTATGTAAGAGCCACTCATAGATTAAGTTGATCAAAATCCACCTACAAAAATACACATTTTAAGCATTCTTTTGCTGTATTAAGCACCATGAATGCTGTATTTTTATCAGTTTGGCTTCTTCTCTGTTGCTGCCTCTCTGGGCTACTGAGATTAATCTCTCTGAGAAATACAAGACAAGGGAATAAAGTTAGCAAGGAAAGACACCTACTTGACTGCATGGTTCTCGCTGAGATTTCTGCTGTTGAAGCACCCAGGCCCTGTGGAGAACGTGCAGCTAGACGGAATAAGTACAAGCTGTTTGGCCTTAAGCCTTGCAGGCGATAGGATGTAGTAGGTTCAGTGGAAACCCGTTGCTAAAGGTAGGTAATAAGAGGATATCTTGATTAATATTCAGAGACTCTGAATCCCATAGGTTGCCTACAGAAGAAATGCTTTTATACTCTGATGATAACCCCATTGAGAAAAATTTTAATTCAAGAAAATAAATCAGAACAAAACCAAACTAAACCCAACCAAAAATGAATACATTACTTTTGACAAACACACATTAAGGAATGATATTTTTTAAAGTTGACAGGTTAATGGGTGAAACAGAGCCAGAAATACCATTTGACTGTTTCAGGAAGTAATAGCTGTGTACAAAGTATAAAAGGCTTTTCAGACAAAAATATGTGAACAAAGCCTTACCAATAGTTACCTCTTATGACAGTGAACTACAGGGTTTTATAATGTAAGTAATCTTGGGTTTAACCTTGTAGCTAAATTTGTGTTCAAATCATTAAAAAGCAAATTCTTACAAAGCGTAACTTATTTAGCAGGGGTTTGCGTCCTGGTCCCCTTCCTCAAAATAAGCTTATGCATTCACGGTATATATGTGAAGCCACCATAAACATAAGCTCAGCTGAAGCATCAGCAATGAGTTGATGATGCAGGAGAAATCAATGAGGCTGACATTCTCCTGTTGCCTTCTGAGAGAGCTAGCTCCTTTCTTTTGTCTGGGATGCCTGGCAGTATCACATCATTTCCATACCAGAAGAACAGTTTATTCTAAAGCCTATGGTACTAATTCCAGAGAGGCAAGGCCCTCAAACTGAAAATTCTTTAAGGAATAATGGTACAGAAAAAGTCCACAGCAGGCTTTCACTTTTAGAAAAAAAGCATATTCTCTTCTCAAATATTATTGAAAGATTAGAGAAGTTTGAGAACTATCTTATATGGTGGCAAAGAGAAAGAAAAATTCTCTAAGACTGAAAATAGACTTCAAAGTCCAAGTGTAAGTGCAAAAAATCTTAATGAATCCATAACATGTCCCAAAACAGTTCTGCTTCCAAGCATTTATAGAGGAACTGGCTTGGAGAGACATGATCAATGTCTAAAACTGTATGAAACTTCTGTGAATGACTTGTTGCAAACAACAGCAAAGTTCCACCGGCTGGTAACCATCGACAGCATTTTCCAGTGTTTACACACTCTCAGTCTATTGTTATGCTGATTGCTGAGTTTAACAGACTGTTAAAATCAAGGCATTTGTACTAAAGGATTTAGTACAATTTAGTGCCATTGCAGCATTTTATGTCTGACTCATTAAGGAGTATTTAAAAGATGTGTAGTCTTTCCACTTACCTCCTCCCCGTGCTCCCCATCTTTGTAAACTAGTTCATAGCTGGAAATAGTATCAGAGCGTGGAGGTGTCCAGGAAAGTAGTATGCTCGTTTCAGACTCAGGTTCTGCTTTGAAGTTCAGTGGCTGACCAGGCACTAAAGAAAAAGTTGAGCAGTGTTGCCAATTGTTTATTTGCCTAGTTCAACACTTATCTTTCAAACCTTTTAAACTATTATCTGAATATTTCACACAGTATTACTTCTGTTGAATTTACTGAACTTAAACAAATTGATTAACTGTACTATGAAATAAATTAATCTGAGCTCAGAAGAAGAATGATATATTTAATTCATACATTACAAATCATAAAGGATTTCAAATAAATGCTTCACAGTGTAAATAATGCGAACAGAACTGAAAGGAAATTGAACAGAAGCCTGGTGACAAATGCTAGCAACCTAATAACCTATGTGTGAAATGGCAAATATAGACATGTATGTATGTGCGTGTATATGGGGAAATGCTATTATTACATAAAACTGGCTGGAATAGTAAAAAAAAAAAAAAAAAAAGTGTTAAAACCATTATAAGCATTTTCATATCTGAAAATGGTTTGCTCAGATCATAAATAACTTAGATACTAAACACATCCTGCTTTTTAAGAAGACATCTAAATATCGAATGCTTTTGTAACCTGAAGAAGTTATAACCTACTGAAGAGATCTTCAGTAACGTTCTCATTCAGTGCCATATTTTTACCCTTTTAATGACTGGTATTTTTACCAATATAGCTGAATTTCTAGTAACAACATTTTCTAATTGCAAAAACTAAAAATGCAACTTTGATTCCGGTAGTCAAGAACACTCTTGTGTAACGGTCGCAGAAATTATCCAGACCAAAAGTTACACTCATTCACTTCTGCAAATCTACAGCGAATAAAAGGTTGACTGAGAAAAGACAGCAAAATATAACCCTGTCATTGGAATGTATACAATAATTTTGACACCCAAGTTCTAAAGCATTACTTTCAGTTAATAGTGCTGTTGATAAGGCATGAAACAGTCTTCCATAGCATTTCTAGCTTTTCAAGAATAAAATGTGGCATGCTTTTGTTTTTTAAGAAAAAAAAAAAAAAATGAGATGCACTTAGCACATACTGAGAACAGGTGTGACAAGTAGGTTGTGACAATAACAATCATTTCACAATCCTTTTTCAGGGTAGAATTTTATTATAGAATTATGTTTCTTTTTTACAGTAAAAGACTTAAAAATACCATGGAGCAAATGGTAAAAATAATTTGTGATTGTAATTCTCATTTTCCCCAGACTTCTACACAATGTCACTCTGAGGATAAAACTGCCCTTGTGCATGCTGGTGCAGGTTTGAGGTTTGATATCTAATCTTTAAATAGACAGATAACCTGTCAACATGAGGTGCATATTCAGGCTCCTGTCTGGAGGTGGCAATTCCCTACCATTTACCTTTTTTTTTTTTTTTTTTTTTTTTTCCCCCAGAAAAAGGACAAAATAGAAAAGGAAAGGAGTAGAGGGATGTTTTCTTTTTCTGAGGGAATGAGTGAGGGTGAACATGAGACTAAGTCTCTTTAAGGGAAGAAGAAAAACACGAGTAATTAGCTATTTTTCTAAGAGATGTCTGGTGTAAAAAGAGACTCCTTCCTGGGTACTGCGAAGTACAAAAGGGAAAAGATCACAAAGCACAGGGAGCAATTACAGGAAATATCAAAAAAGTATTTTTGACAGAAATACTTCTAAATTCATCTGTTTAAGATTGAATGGATTTGAAATTAAAAGGGAGAGAGTGGGACAACTGGGTGATTCCTACCTTTGAAACAGGTTCTGAAATACCGCTAGATCAAACTTTTAACTTGGCAAATCTATAGCACAGTTGCACAAATGCATTTATTAGGTGAACATTACAACTTTAGGTTAGCTGTTTCAAAACACCCCTGAGTAACAACGGGACAACAGCTGCAGATTTGCCTCCTGTTGAACACGGTTTAAAGCAGATGCAGAGCCCCACTGCAGGCTTGCCAAAACTTAATAACAAAATCTGGAGTCTAGGCAGCTATTTGCAAGTGTTTATTTTGCTACAAATTGTTACAAATGTATCTCATGAAACTCAGGTGGGTACCTGGCTGTAGGCATTTTGTTTGTTTCATCTGACAAAAAGATAAAAACTGGTAAAACTGACCTCTGGAAAAATGATTTACTTCAAAGTATATCAAAGGATAAGGAAAAAATTACTTTGGCAAAGTAACTGAGTAGCACAGTTGGTGTTACAAAATCACCTTTGCCTGGTCATGGAAGGCCAAACAGCAGCTTATGTTATCTGTGTCATGCTATCCATCTTACATCTCTATCAGTGACCTGGAGGAGGGGATGGAGGACACATGTTCCAGATTTGCAGATGACATTAAGTTGGGGAGGACCAGTTGACACACTCCAGGACCAGCTGGGGTTAAGAGGGAGCTGGAGATGGGGGAGGAACAGGTCTATGGCTCCCTAGGAAGTTCAACAAGCCCTCTTCTGGGAAGGCAGGCCGCTGCCGGGATGCAGGCTGGGGCTGATGGGGCCAGGGAGCAGCTGTGAGGAATAGCCCTGGGTCCTGGCAGGCAGTAAGCTGAACCAGGGCCAGCTGTGTGTCCTGAGAGCCAGGGAAGGGCTGGGACTGTCCCCTCTGCTTAGTGCCTTTCAGACCACATACGGGTACCGCATCTGGTTTTAGGCCTCAGCAAGATGGCTCTGGGCTGGGGCCCTTGCACCACAAAGAGAGGCTGGAGGACCAGGGCTGGTTCAGCTGTGAGAAAAAGATGGCTTTAGGGGCACCTAATGGCTTCCCCAGCACCGATGGAAGGTATGGAGCACATGCAGCCGGGCTCTTCACACAGCGATGCGTGGCAGGAGAGTGAGAGGCAGCAGCACAAGCTGAAACATGAGATGCTCAGGCTGGAGATAAGGAGAAACCATTTCCCCATATGGACAGCCCAGCAGTGGAGCCAGGACCCAGGGAGATTGGACTGTATCCATCCTTGGGGGGTTTAACGCCTCAGTGATGTGAAGCCCTGAGCAGTCTGGTCTGACTGCGTGGCTGAGCTTGCTCTGGGCAGGGGCTGGGGCTGGAGACCTCCCCAGATGGTCACCCTGCCAGCCTGAATCATGCTGGGATGATCTATGCTTAATATACAGATACATGAATTGTAGAATGCAGCTAGGCAGTAATAGTAAATGACCAGTCAAGTGACCCATATGAAGGCTGGTACCATCCGTTATGACAAATATGGCAGCAGATGGAGAACAAAGGGTATTTCCTGTGTCTCTGCATGTTTTAAGACCTTCATCCTCCAAGTATTCCTTTAAAAACAAAAAACAAAACAAAACAAAACAAAAAACCAAAACAAAAAAAAAAACCCTTTATGGTCTTTGGTCTGCAATTCTCTCATTTTATAAGACAAGTTGATGATTAATTGAACTTTTCCAAATACTGTTTGTCAACATAGTATCTTGCTGCAAAATCTAGTATCCCCTCACATTTTTCAACCACAGTTAGGTGATAGAAGAAAGAGGTGACAGAAAATCTGCATCACTCCAAACAGATAGAGAAGATGCAGAAGAAAACAAAACCAAAATAACAGAAATTAAAGAAACTGTATTGCTGGTGAAACTCTGTTAGGGAACCCAAGGTTTAAGCCAAAGCAAAAGTACCAGATAAGAAAGTGGAACAATAACTTTTAAACTATTTAGGATTTATGCCTAGAACACACAACATCTGTTCAAAATATTCTTCAGTGACACATGGGAACTAAGCCAAGCTGGAGGAGCTGACAGAAGGTACTGGTCTCCTTCGGAGATGGAAGAAAACAGGAAAATTGGAAAATCTATGTAAGTGGACTTTATACACTTGCTGAAGTGTTTTTAATTACACAGATCAAATCTTACTTTTCATATTAGTGCTGTACATGGTCAGCTTACAGAATGGAATATTTTTGCATGAGCATTCTCTCGATATTGTCTTTTCTGTCTTTCCTGCTTTGAGGTCAATGTGTTCTGCAAATGTACATTAAAACCATAACTGCCCTATGCACCAAGTATACCTTTTTATTTCTTGCTTCTAAACATGACATAGCTTAGTTAGTACACATGATAAAACACTAAAATGCAGTGGCAAAACAAAGAAAAAAGGCCAGAATTACTCTTTTCAAGACTTCATACCAAGTTTTACACCTTTGTTTGCCTAGTTCTCCACATTTATTGCTGCATAACCAGAAGCAGATTGCTGGACCTTGCGCTGCATATGTGGTTCTATGTCCATCCCTGATTCACGTTCCAGAACAGAATCATAAAATGGGATCTCAAATCAGAAAGGCACTTTAGTTCCCTACACAGCTCCTCAGCTGTCTGAGGTAACCAGAAAAAACACTCCAGGGCTGTGCTGGGTTTGCAAGTGATGCTGGAAAGAGAGGAGAGTCTTCAGACTAGAAAGGGCCCCATGACATTGCTAGGGTAAAATCCATATCCAGAGCAAAACTCAACCAGTTCAATTAGGAATCAGTTTTGCAAATGACAATAGATCAATCAAGAGAATTAATAATCAGTTAGGAACTGATAGGGACCAAGAGTTCATGCTTCGGCTTGTGTTGGAAGAATCATGAAGCTCTACAGAGAAGCTCTTAAAATTGAAGAGTTAATGTGCTCCAGAGTTTTTGTTTTGTAAAACAATACTTGTACTTTTTGAAATATTGAATTCTCATTGAATGCTTTTAACCCTTCTCTTGTGGAAGTCCATTTCCATTAAATGCTTCACTAGGAGACTAGTACTGTGAAGTTTAGAGACATGAGGTTTCCCTGTTCATGTATTCATGAAAAAAACCAAACCTGAAATGTCTGGCAAAGTAGCTAGCTTGCAACAACACAGAACTGTATTCAGCTACAGACTCCCTTCCTCTGAATTTCTAATCTTCTTTTACAATAAGAGCTCCAGAACCATTAACTCATTTCCTTTAAGCTAAGGCTCTGTTTATACGCCCTGCAAGTCAGATACTTGACTTTCTCATTACTGTCCTTTTCCATGTGTTCAAAAGATTAGCCTTTTATAACTGTCATAATCCTCACATCTTCAAACCACTGCCAACCCTTGGTTTAACAATATGTTTTACATTGTAAATTCTTGTTTAAAGCAGCATATGTTTACAGGTACACATTCATTCCCCAGGACATTTTTTCTCTCTCTCTTTCTCCAGTAACTCACTAGCCAATAGACCTCGTGTACCTCTCATTCTCCCCTCCTTCTGTCTGAGCCCAGAATAAAGGTAAAATTCCCTGAATTCCTTCAGTAGCTATCCTCTCTTTGCCCATTAAAAACCAAACCACCCAAATCAAACCAAACCCAAACCCAGACATTCAGTTTAAAGCTCAAGAATTTTCCAGGTTGAAGTATGCTGCTCAGAGAGTGTGTGTACTTCTGACCAGTTTAAGCAAAGAAAGAAAATATGAGAAGATGCATAAGAAGTGTGTCCTGGGCAGCTAAATGGAGACAAACCAACAGAGCTTCTGTTTTCTAGTGGAGTAAAGAAAAGGGACAAGAAATATCACACTAAAGCTTATAGAGGAATTTCTTTATTGTAAAATTTGGTGTCAGTAAGTCAATTCACCTAAATAATATACTGGTCCTGACTGCATCCTCAGCAGAATCAAATCCTTTGACCCAAAATGCAAGGTAAGGACTTTCTTAGGTGTAGCTTTTGGAATTGATCTTCCCTTATTCAAAAGACTCAGTTCTACAGCTGTTTTTGGAGTAATTTCTTAAAATGGTGTCTTTGTACAGGAAAGAAAACACTGCTGAAAACAACTGGGGAATACGACATGGCTTTTCCTTAAAATGCTTAGGCAGAATACTGAAACACAAAACTAACTTAAAAGTTTTATACTTTTTTTTATGTCAGGTTGTCTGAAAAATGCTTCATTCTCTTCTCCTCAGACTACATGGTCCTAGTTAATATTTTAATTAAAAAACTTATTTTCCCTATCAGCGGCATTTCAGCTGAGCTGCAAAGTGAGAAGCCACTCATGCAGCCATTTCAAAAGAACAATTCTGCTGTACTAGCAAACAAAGAAACAAAAAAAAAACCAAGAAAACTTTTTTAAAACAAATTATTCATTTTTTATAATCTCTCTCCAAAGATCATAATACACATAAGGGAGGAAAGCTCTGAAGAAAACAAAGCTAACAGAGCCTGAAAGTCACAGCTTTCAATCAGATTTTGTTGTATATATACTCTAATATCCCCAAAGTAAGTATAAGAATTAAGCTACATATTTACAATGATAGGTTTATGTGTTTCAAAAAAGGAAAAAAAAAAAAAATCAATCAAAATGTAACACCATACCATTCCTATTTTTACGCTTTTACATATGTTTCCATTAAATCCATTTCTACTGTTTTTAAATGGTACTTTATAATTCAATACATTTATTTGCATGAGTTGCAGCTTGAGAAAGACTTAAACCAAACCAATCATATTCAGATTTAGATATCAGCAAATCTGTAAGAGAAGGGCAAGGAGGGCATTTTATTCTGCAGTGTTCCCTGAAGAGGAAGTGCTGGATAGAAACATGGGAGAATTTTAGTTTTTAAACATACCATGAACTGAAGAACTGCACTAGCCTTACTTAGTTATTTTTCTCTTTTATGACTTAAAATGTTCATATTTCAAGCACAAGTATCAGTGCTTAAAAATGCCTCCCATATGCCACATTTCCATGTTTTCTTTTCATTTTTAACACAGTCACAAATAAACAATGTCAAGTTGACTCTGTCAAAAAGGTGAAAAAAGGTATTGAGAATCTCTCCTGCACTGCTAACATCATGATTTCTTCAGATTGCAACAGTAATCAGAAGCAGATGGCCACATTTAATGGAACATTCTAGAAAGGTTTTAATACACAGAGCTTTTCTGAAGTGACCTCAGCAAATAATGTAACTTGGGCTGGTCCAGCCGGTCCTCAGTGCTCGTTATTTCGATTGCTTCATTCTTCTCTGGGGAAGACACTGACAAACTCTGGCTGATCTAAAATGTTTACGATTTTAAGTGAAAACACAGGTGAGGAGCTCACTAAACCTTCTTCTTTAGAAATGTTTTGCACATGGATTCAAAAAGAAGTCAGATGTCAATATAAAAACTAGTTCCTGAAAAAGGTTACAATTGCTAAAATTAAACTATGCTGTACCTATTTACATTTGCATGTGCACACAGACACATTTTAATGCACCACTAGAAGATCTAAAAACATTAATTCAGTAACTCCTCAGCTGAGATACTGCAAAAGGTATCTATACCTAGATCTTTGTGTAACACAACGCCTAGGAAGGTTCCTGGACAATATCTCAATTTCTGTTCTTTATTAAATGCATATTGCTAAAATGCATAAATAAAAAGTGAATGAAACAGAACTGTCTTCAGTTACATTTTAGAGATATGTTTTTTAAGACTTTGAGGAACGCTAAATTCTTCAACAGGAAACTTTCCAGTACTAGAAAATTCAAGTAGAATTATATAATATTTCTAGGCAATCACTGACCTGCAGTAATACTTCATACAGCTTTCTCTAAACTGCTAGACAAAGGGACCTTTTATTTCTTATTGCTACAATAAAACACCTTCTGCAGTGCAGATCCACCACAGCTTCTCGCTTTTGATTTCATAAAAATTCTCTGCAATGTTTTTCACTATGCTTGCTTGTCCTTTGCTAATAAAACTAATTCATGGACCTAAAACTCCTGTACAGAAACAAAACAACCTAACTGCAAACATAAAACAAGAAAATGGTGACCTTGTGGTATACACTTTGTAGGGGCAAGTTGGATTTGATTTATAAATCCAAAGTGTACAAGACTGTTTGCTTGAACCTACACAAAAGTGTTTTTTCTTTTTTAATGCTTTCATGTTTTTTGTGTTTTCAGAACCTTATCGACTATTTGAATACACATGCGGTACACATACATTTTAAATTTGCAAAAGCAAGAATCACTAGAGTGATGGAGCATAAGGGAACCACAAGCCACCTAAATGAAACACACCAACACAGGTAACTCCTCAAAGAAAGCTGTGAAGAACTAGTTGACAAATGCAGTAACATTTGGCCACCTCCAGGATGAAGGTGTCCCTGAGACTTTAGTTAAACTTCAGTTAAACCTTGTGAGATTGATGAAAGAAGAAATGAAAGTGTGAAGAGATAATTTCCACTCTTCAGTGATAACTTGCACTGTGGAACTGAGAAAAGGTTATCTGCAAAAGCTGCCTGAATAAAAAAATTCTTTCTCTGCAAAATTTGTGAATGTATTTAATTTTTGCACACAAATCTTGTTCAGTGCTAGCTTACCTCCTGTTTGAGTGATGACTTGAATGTCACTAGAAAGGGGTCCATCCCCAACAGAAGTAAAAGCAAGAACCTTCACAGAGTATGTTTTCTGGGGTACCAGATTCCCAATAGTGGTAATATGGCTGTCAGCCACATTGTGCTTCATCCAACTGTTGACATGTTGAGTGGGGTCCATGGTGTAATAAACTCTGTAACCTTGTATTTGTCCATTAGGTTCCTCAGGTTCTTCCCACTGTACCAAAATGGTGGTAGAGCTCAACATACGGGCCTGCACATTGCGCGGTGCACTTGAAGGTGCTTGTTCTGAAGTCCTCGTTGACACCGGCTCGCTGGGTGGCCCTCGCCCAATGTTATTTACAGCAACTACCCGAAACTCATACTCTGAATATGGGCTTAGGCCAGCCACACTATACCGTGTTGTGGCCACACCATCAATTTCTTTATATGGCTCCTCAGAGTTTTTGGGTTTGTGTTGGATTATGTAGTAAGAAACTGGCTCAGGGTTTCCAGAATCCCAAGTCAATGTTATGCTTGTTGCCGTGCTTTCTGTCACCACAGGTGTTCCAGGAGGTTTGGGTAAGGCTAAAGATAAATGCCAAAAAATGCAGTTAGCACTATGTAACAGTAGACATTAATTATTACAATATGTAGCTTAAAAAAACAACCACCAACAATAAAAACAAAACAGGAAGAGTGGAATGGAAAGAAGGTGTGATCTGTTCAGAGCAAGCTTTTGGCAATTATGATTTGCCCCAGAAACCTATCAGAAAATCTTCAAGTTTTGTAGTGTAAAGTCTATTTGATAAAAATTAATAATAGTGACTTTTGTAACAGATCCCATAAACATATGCAGAAGAGGAATCTCAGACAGACAGTGCACCATTACAGTTTAATTTTCAGATATTTTTGGAAGCGCTGGTTTCCAATCACTTTGCGAACATTATACTTGGACACCCAGCAACTCTGAAAATCAAATGACTGGCTCTTAATGGCTCTTGCTGTTGACAACTATATGCAAGATTACAAGATCCTTTATTTACTTGATATTGAAGACTGGGAGCTAGACACAGGAGAAAAATGGAACATTACGATTAACTTATTTATTAGTATTATTGCTGTCTGAATCTGCATTTTGTTTTATGCCAATGATTGTCTGGAAAATTTACCCTCTTGATTTAAGAGGGTAAGAGGCATTTAGTCCCTTTCAGTGCAATATATTTGCTCACAATATGGCAATGAATGAAAGAAAAGACTGAACTATGTCTAAATATATGTGCCTGGGATATACCTTTGACAGTTATCTGCGCTATTGCTTCAATAACACCAAGGGTAGACATAGCAACACAGGTATAGTTTGCAGACTGCCTGACATCATTAAGTTCAAGGACGTTCCTCCCTATTGGCATATCATCCTCAGGTGTCAAATCTTCTGCTCCTAGCATCCATTTCACATATGGCATTGGTGACCCCACCGCAACACACGTAATATTTACACTCCCGCCAGGCATGATCTCATGATTGGTGGGGGGGATAGAGAACCTCGGTGGGACCCGTCGAACTGGAACAAAACACAAAAAAAGGTAATAACATATACAAAAAAAGAAACTGAGTCTTGCATACAGACTACATGCAGTGTACAGACACAATTTAACGTTTTAATGTGTTATTCTGATCTGCCAGAAAATACGTATAAAAGAAATACGAGACTAAACAAGAATTTTGTCTGCACACAATGTGAATTATTCTATATTTACTTGAGGATATTATTAGGCGCATTCATACATAGGCTGATTCAGACCTATTAGGGCCCCACAGTTAACTAACTACATACTAACAATACACAAACACCATGCAAAAGATATACACACGCACACGCACGCGCGCACGCGCGCGCGCACACACACACGTGCACATATATATATGCATTTTATATGCCCATACATATATATACGCACAGAAGAAAACTGGAAGGTCAACAGCATGCTTGAGTTGATTACCCAAACCAACTTCAATGCTGTGTGCTTCCAGTTGATGTGAGTAAATGTCACATCACAGTCCTGGAACACATTGCCTACAGTACATTGAAAGTGCAGTTTCATTTG